>JACEFZ010002990.1:0-20232 GCA_014155875.1 Cepaea nemoralis
GTTGACTGCGATGTCCTGTAATTGATAGCACACCCACGCTCGCACACACGCCTACATGCGAGCACACATACACACGGATGTCATGGTGGTACATGCGCACCCAATCAATGGTGGGGCTGTCTGCAACGTCCTGTAAATGCCTTGCATAAACAAGGTTGGGGCTAACTGCGACTTCCTGTAGTGGATAGACACCTAGCTGTTGATACACCCTCTTTACATGCACATGACCTGATTGGTGTTCATTCAAAATGACAATCGCAAACTTGCCCCAGAACGGCTGACAATCCATAGAATGTTGAGGTTGACTGCGATGTCCTGTAATTGATAGCACACCCACGCACGCACTCGGCAGTACAACTTGCACGCACATACGCCTACATGCGCGCACACATACACACACACGGATGATCATGCTGGTACACGTGCAACCAAACATTGTTGGGGTTGACTGCGACGTCTTGTAATTGATAGCACACACGCGCGGGCACGCACGCACACACACTCACACACACACACACACACACTGATGTCATGATGGCACACGGGCACCAATCAATGTTGGGGCTGTCTGCAACGTCCTGTAAATGCATTGCATAAACAATGTTGGGGCTGACTGCGACGTCCTCTAATAGATAGACAACTAGTTGTTGATACACCCTCTTCACACGCACATGACCTGACTGGTGTTCGTTCATAATGACACTTGCCATCTTGCCCAGCACACATGAAACTACATAGAATACTGAGGTTGACTGCACTGTCCTGTGATTGCTAGCTCACACACACACACACACACACATACACTCGGCAGTACACCCACGCATGGACACATATCCCGCGTGACCAAGTCATCGAGGCAAGTACGTATATATGCCTTACACATTGGGACAACCTACAGGCAGCTATAGAACTACATACATATATAAGTAAAATAAATACATAAATACATATCTATTTAAATTTAATATTTCATATCATTTGTGTAACGACTTCGTATAGCTATATTTTAGAATAGCTTATTTTTCTGCGCAAATATTCCCTTTACAGCCCCGATTGTATCACGTCGCCTGATCTCTATCTGTGATAAGCATTGAAGTCCGTTAGACGTTAATTGAAAATTCCCTAGGCGTTCTGGTTGATCGTATCGGCTAATCTCGTATGACGGTCGCTGGCCATTGTATTTCTCGCGGGGCGTGATGGGTCAGCGCGTGATCTTTGCCTGTGCGCGCAGGTGCGTGGTCATTCATGGGGAGGTTAGTATGTAAAAGGGGAAACAATTCTGGGTGAGTCAAGAGCCACGAATAGTCTCCCTTGGCATACGTTTATAATCAAGGGGTATAACTGCGGGGTTTAATAATATTACATATTATTTTTATAATTATCTTAGCACGTTGTCGTTGTTATTAATTGAGAATCGTAGTTTTGTATTGACATAACTACTCGCCGCTATACATACAAGAAATTTAACCGGTATTATTTTATTACGCTTAATTTTTAGTATTATTGTATGCGGGTCTAGTATATTTTTAAACCAGATTTTCACCAAGCGATTAATGGTAATACATTGGTCGGGACTAAACTATCATGCCGAATTAACTATCATGGTGGAAAGTTTATTCATCCGGTCATTACTTGACCTATTCGGGGTAACTCGAGAGATGGAATAAATCATTTTCTGTCATATTGATTTCGATCTCCTCATCGAAGGGGTTCGATATCAATATGACTGGGGTTCGATTACACCACGTGACACACACACACACACACACACACACACACACACACACACACACACACACACACACACACACACTGGGACTCGAACCCAGATGCCCGAAAACTATTTGGTCAACTTATCTATATAAGTATCCCACATGCACGGGGCTTGCCTCGCTGTCTTTTAATGGTCTCGGAAGCAGTCGGAGGAAGCCGAGGCGGCCGGCGGAGGTACCTGGTTGCGCTCGCCCGCCCCCGGGACCGGAAGTAGTCATCACGACAACCGTAAGTGGTTACCCAGACCCAAAAAATTTCCCGCCAATTTTTTTGAAATTGTGGTCGTAAAATATAGCGTCACGCGTAGGTGGTAGACTCTTCGTATATTAAAATATGACGTCACTACGAAGGTGCTGCACCTAAAAATATAAGTCATTACAACATCCCTTACTACTTATTTGCGTGTGTGAAAGTATGTATGTGTCGATTATGTGTGTACGGGAAGGAGTGTATGTGTGCGCCTTGCTGTATGAATGAGGATATATGGGCGAGAGAGAGAGAGAGAGAGAGAGAGAGAGAGAGAGAGAGAGAGAGAGAGAGAGAGAGAGAGAAGGAGAGAGAGAAATGTAGAAAGAGGGAGAGAGAGCGGAGAGAGAGAAATGGAGAAAGAGAGAGAGAAATGGAGAGAGAGAGAGAGAGAGAGAGAGAGAGAGAGAGAGAGAGAGAGAGAGAGAGAGAGAGAGAGAGAGGGAGAGAGAGAGTATAAGTAAACTTTTCTTAGTGAGTTTGTGATCGTGAGTGACAGATATATGTATGCGAGGGAGTGTGTTATTGTGTGTTATTGAGTGGGTGGATATCAGTGAGAGTTTTGTGTAAATAATGTAAGTAGATATACAGCTATATATTATATGTTCATGCATGTACGTGTGTATGTGTGTCTGGCTGCCTACCTGTTTTATAACTTGGTAATATGCGTTTGTTTTGTTCACAACTTTCATTTAACATGCTATTGTTTCCTATGTGAATGTAACATGCACACTAGGTAATTTATGTACAAAAGAGGAGTGACTGGAAGGGCACGATGTAAGGCGGGCCTGCGTATCCAATTTGTGACCCTTTTAAATAAAGTTCATTCGTTTGTTAATTCAGCATAGTTCAATCGACACTCGACGATTCCTCGGCATTCAACATCATGCTGGCCGCTTTTGCTTTCCAGAACGTTTCCTTGTAGCCATTTAACTCCGGGTCAACTTGGTAGCTCACGTAAATGTACAAAATCAGACTCCATGTTGATTTGGATACTCGACAACGTGAACAGCAAGCAAGTGTGCTAGTCACTGGGCTACCAAGGCAGCATAGTACTACCTCCATATTTTTATATAATAATGAGCACTGTATGGGAGATGTTGTAAATGTCACGTCTCTACTTCCCAGGACCCATTCTAAACTGGGTAAGCCTGGGAACCAAGTCATATTTAAAATACAGTAAATACCGACCTTAATGAGCATTCGAGAACATAACCACCAGGCGGGCAGGCAAGCGTGTCAGCCATTACACTAGCGCGACTGTCAGTAATCAAAGATAATTGAAACAAGCGCTGATGTTCATAAAAATATGTTTTGTTTTTAAACATGTAACACTGAACCATATTGAAAGAACATCTGCTGCGCTGTTTAAGCTAATACATATTGACCTATTATTACTTTCGTGATTGTATATAACTAATGGGGTTTCAGGGAGCCAGGATAGCACAGAAGATAGCATGGTTGCCTTCTCGCCTGGTGGCAATGTTTTCCGATCTCTCTCTCTTGGTGGGGATGTTTTTATTGACCTGGGCTATGTACCAGGAATTTCTATGGGGTGTACAGGAGCCCGGCTTTATATTAACCACATTACGCATCAAATTCCGATTGTTTTATAAACAATTTTATTTTATGGAGAGTTTAAGACATTTTAAATCATCATTGGCACCTTGCCGTCTTGACAGACGATAGTTTGTGCTTTAAAAAGGCATAATAACTTTTAACTATGGCGGTAGCGAGTGTGACTGATAAGGCCAATTTGCGCTGTAAATGTCCGTTCACAGTGGGTGCATGTGAACACGTGGTCATTTCCACCATCATGCACCATCTTACGTCTCAAACGCTTGGTGTGTGACTTTTCTGCAATAATTTTCTCCTTTGACTTTATTCCATTTCTGATATTTGCCCTCCATGCAACACGTTCAGCGGCGACTTGCTCCCAATGTGCATTATCAATGCCTGTATCAATCATGTCCCGCTTACACACATCTTTGTATCGTAGTAGAGGCCGACCCTGAGATCTCTTACCCATCTGTAATTCACCAAAAAAGATATCCTTTGGTATTCTACCATCATCCATCCTCCTAAGATGTCCTATCCATCTAAGTCTACGAAGACTGAGCATGGAATAAACTGTCACACAACCTGATCTTTCCAATACTTCAGTATTTGTGATTTTGTCTTGCCACTTAATACCAAGAATTCTTCGCAGACACCGCATATGAAAGCTGTTTAAGTTGTTCTCTTGGTGTGAGTAAGTTGTCCAGGTTTCACTGCCATAGAGAAGAGTACTAAGGACACAGGCTTGATAGACAAGGACTTTTGTTTTGGCAGTAAGCTTCCTGTTCTCCCAGACTCTTTTTCTTAACCTGTTCATTGTTGTTGCTGCCTTACCAATCCGGATGTTGATTTCCTGATCTAGGGATAATTTGCTATTTACCACTGATCCTAGATATGTAAAATGGTCTACTATCTCTAGTTCGGCGTCGTCAATAAAGATTGATGGTACCCCATGTGCACCTTGTGACATAATCTGTGTCTTCTTTTTGCTAATTGTTAAACCAAATTCAGAACAAGCATTGGAGAATGCAGATAGTAGACATTGCAATTCTTCCTCAGAGTGGGTCGTAACTGCAGCATCATCTGCAAAAAGCAACTCTCTGATCAGTACCCTCCTAATTTTGGTCTTAGCCTTCAATCTCTGAGCATTGTAGAGGCCGCCATCTGAGCGTGAGTGAATGTATATACCACCATCCTGATCATGAAATGCATATTTCAGTAGAAGTGAAAAGTATATTCCAAAGAGGGTGGGAGCTAGTACACAACCTTGCTTAACTCCACTCTTGATTTCAAATTCTTCAGAAGTTGCACCATCAAACTTGATTATACCCTTCATGCCTGTGTGGAACGATTCCACAATGGACAGAAGAGTTGGTGGGCAGCCAATCTTCTTTAGTGCCTTGAACAGACCCTCACGACTGACCAAATCAAATGCCTTTGTGAGGTCGATGAAGGCAATAAACAGTGGTTGATTCTGTTCACGGCATTTTTCTTGCATTTGTCGCAATGAGAATATCATATCAGTGGTAGACCGGTTCTGTCGAAAGCCACACTGTGATTCGGGGTAGACTTGATCTCCTAGGACTTGAAGTCTGCGCAGAACAATTCTGGCAAATACTTTTCCAACAATACACAGAAGTGAGATACCCCTATAGTTGTTGCAGTCGCTCCGATCGCCCTTGTTCTTGTACAGTGTTATGATGCTTGAATCTTTGAAATCCTGTGGGACTTGTCCTTCACGCCAGCATAGCTCTATTAGCTGGTGGATCTGTATAGTGAGTGTGTCTTGCCCACTCCTGATAACCTCTATTGGAATCCCATCCTTACCTGGAGCCTTGCCAGATGCAAGTTCATTTATAGCACACTTAACTTCTGTTATGGTGGGAAGTGTGTCCAGGTGGTCAAGAGTTGGTAGAGCCTCTATGGCGTTGAGGGCATCATCCGCTAGTTTGGTCTCACTTGAGTAAAGCTCCAAATAGTGCTCTACCCATCTGTCCATCTGCTGTTTCTTATCAGTGATGATTTCTCCAGTCAAGGTTTTCAATGGTGCACTTCTTTTGATCACTGGACCGCAGGCTTTCTTTATTCCTTCATACATGCTTCTTATGTCTCCCTTATCACTTGCGATTTGAATGGACTCACATAACTTGATCCAATAATCATTTGCACACTGCCTGGCAGCCTTTTGCACATCCTTCCTAGCTTGCCTAAGCTCACTCAGAGTGTTACGCGTTGGTCTTTCCTTGTTTCTTAAGAGAGCTTTCTTCTTCTTATCAATCAAGGGCTGCAGAGTCTCGCTGTTGGCCGCAAACCAGTCCTGCCTCTTATGATCCACAGTGCCGTAAACCCCTACGGCAGTTTTATAAAGAGTTTCCTTAATTTGACCCCACTTTTCATTTACTGTACAATTTTCTGGTGTATCAGTGAAAGCGTCTTCAAGTTGCTGTTGAAACTGAAAGCACTTTTCAGGATCATGAGTGTTAATAATATTAATCCTGAGGCTAGATTTGTGTTTAGCTGTGTAGATTCTCTTTGGTCTCAGTCTAACCCTTGCAACAACCAAAGAATGATCCGTATCACAGTCAGCACTGTGGTAACTACGAGTCAATGATATATGGTTCAGATGTTGTCTCCGTGTGATGATGAAGTCCAGCTGGTGCCAATGGCCGGATCTTGGATGTTTCCATGTGACCTTATGCATCTCTTTTGTTTTAAAAAAGGAGTTTGTAATACATAGGTCATTACTGGTGCAATGCTCCAGCAGCCTTTGCCCATTTTCATTCATGCGACCGATGTTGTATTTTCCAAGGCACACTGGCCATGAACTCGAGTCCTTGCCCACACGAGCATTGAAATCACCGAGCATATAAATGTAGTCAGATTTTGGAACTGCCTTGATCACGGAGTCTAACTCCTCATAGAACGAATCCTTCACATCATCAGAGGAATCGAGTGTCGGTGCATATGCAGTAATAATGGTGGCAAACCCACAAGAGGTTGCCAAGCGCAGGGATAATAGTCTTTCATTTCCTCCTGCTGGAATTTCAATCATTCCCAGTAGCGAATTCTTCACTGCAAAGCCCACACCGTGTTGCCTTTTTTCTGCCTGCCCTCTACCCTTCCAGAAAAAGGTGTAGTTGTTTTCCCTGAGTGACCCTTCCTCAGCGAGGCGAGTCTCCTGCAGGCCAGCAATATCAATGTTTAGACGATTGAGTTCGGCATCAATCACAGCCGTTTTTCTCACATCGTCAATACTTGGTCAAGTCAGTGGAAAATCCTGGACACATGGTTCTCACGTTCCAGGTTGCAAGCCGTAGCTTGAGGTTTCTATTTTTATTTTTGTTTGTACCTGGTGCATTGGTTTTACAGCCTGCGATTCAGATTTTGTCCTAGCCCCAAGCACCCATTGAAGCAGGCAGGCTGTGGCGGATCAGCATCCCAATTGGCTGGGGGCTGCCCAGCTTGAGGCGGGCGGTAGCTGATCAGTGACACCTATAGGTGTCTCCCACCGTCAGAGGCAACGCGTGGCGCCCCATGTCTACGCCAACTGACAAGGACTTATAACCCGTAACAGTTGCCTCTCGCTTTGATTCCGAGACCAGTTAAGACCAGGGATGGAGTTATTGCCTCTCCATAGCACAAAGCCTGGGCTAAAATATAGAGATCATGTGTTGCCCATGCAGCATGATCCCTCTCTCGGCCTGCCTAGTTTACTCCAGAGGAAAGGTAACACCCCTACATCTGGAACAAGACAAGCTGCAGAAGCTGCCGGATCAGCAAAGCAATGCTCTAACTGTCCGCCTGTCGGAGCTTCGATCCTAGACCAGTCGCCAACCAAGGCTTAGGGCCTGGTCTGCCCTGCCATGACATTTTGTCTTTAGCTTGCATTTCCTCGCACCAGGGTAAGGCTTGTACCCTCCCAATTGCGCTCTTCCGCCCGAAGCCGTTGGCACAATGTGGGGTGTCGGGTTTGGTAAGCGCCGCCCAACGTTCAGCGCTAACAGAAACCAGGTAGTACCGTCTACTGTTATACGGTAGCTCAGTCATATCTGACTAAGACCTGACCTGTAAGACATTTTAAAGCTATATATATATATATATATATATATATATATATATATATATATATATATATATATATATATAGAGAGAGAGAGAGAGAGAGAGAGAGAGAGAGAGAGTGTGAGAGAGAGAGAGAGAGAGAGAGAGACAACAACAACAAATAAACAAAGAAAAACATACGAGAATTATCAAGCCTTGGTCACACTCTATAACACGAAGAAATACCCAAGAGAGTATTGAAAGGGCAGCATCGTGGACAAAAGAGGCAGCGATAGACCACTGACAACATAATTAAAACAGACTTGCACGATCCATCAATGCATACATAGGTAATTCAAGAATGCAACACAAAAGAGACAGTTATAGAATGAGTTGATCATAGAACATTCTCGAACAGCCCAAGGACTTATATTAATGAGAATGATGATCACTGTGTCAGAGGACAAGAATGCCCAAATCTTTGAAGAAATTATAACATACTGCTTTACGAGAATACCTTACCTTGTTTCAAAGAAATACGTGGAATTGAAATGTAAATACGCAGCTTGATAGAAATAAAACACACGGATTTAGGAAACACCCATGGAACAGTCACGGAGATGTAGTTATCAACAAGGATTAAAACAGAAGCACATGAGACATGTGACAGTTTCATATGTTGCTGTCGACGAGTAGGCAGAGCTACCACACTACTCGGCGACATAATAGCGAACACGCTATAGACTCAGCAGATTACGAACACACGCTGATACGAGTAATTAACATGACTTTAAGTATTTAAAAGAACAGTGTGCCACGATGTTTAGTGTTTGATTATATACATAGCGGTCTAGATTTAATACCCGAGTGTGAGGGTCTTGAATTCTGGAATGTGGTTCGATGGTCGATTCATCACTATCATGTGCCTTGAAAAGTGACATGGGTGTTTTTGTTTATCGATATATATCGGTCCTAGTGCAACAAGTAAACAGGCATAGTGAAGAATGTGGCTTAGATTTTAACATCCTAAATAACGAAAACTATGATAATTAGCAGTGGGAAGGAAAGGTCAACAATGAACGTCACAATCAACGGGGAGATATAAATACAAGTAAAACGTTTCTCCTATCTTGGACATGCAATAACAGTGAAGTAGAAATCAAAAACAGAATAAGAATGGCCAAAAATGCTTTCACCAGTATGAAATCAGTATTAACATCCAGAGAGATTAACAACGCATGAAAAATGAGAATTGTCAAATGCTACGATTATTCAACACTACTGTATGGCGCGGAAGCCTGATCATTAAACAAGCAGCTAGAAAATCAAATAGAAGCCTTGGAGATGTGGATATACAGAAGAGTACGTCGTATTTCATGGAAACAAATACAATCAAATACGGAGACAAAATCAATCAAATACAGAGGTTCTAGACAAAACTGGGAATGAAAAGAGCGTCGATGAAATGTACTCGGCTCGCGATGATGGTGGAATTCTGCAAGAGGGCGTCTGATTGGTCTGGAACTCTGGGACCCCAATATATAAGGCCCCGCACAGGTAGAACTGGCCCTTTTTCCGTAGTCCACCACACTGAGTGACGAGGCGCCAATGCCTATTTCTAATGTGTGTTTAGTAGTTAGACCCTGAAGTTTTGCAGTGGTATGTAACCATAATTAATTTGTTTTATATTATATTTCTTTTATATGTATTAATTTTAATTTTATAAACCATGTGTGACATAGTATTTTGGTTATTTAAATGTATACTTCAGTAAAGCTATGACAGTATAATAATAATGAAGTGATTATCAAACTAATTAGATTTAAAATATAGCTAATCTTATACTGATTCCTAGCTTTAATCTTTAAGTTAATAATTTCTCTAGCAGTAACTAAAATTAACAAAAGAAATCTGTAAGCCCGGTTACAGATAACTGAGTGCGGAACCATGCCCAGATAATGGCAAATGAGAGTTATCGGTTCTTGGAGAAAATGGCGCAGATCGATCTGGACTTCGACGAGTTATTCACAAGAAATATAGTAAGAAACAATTTAGAAGCTACTTGTGTTAAGTTTTATGAGACTGAAAAGTGGGAGATTGAGGAACAGCACTTGGAGAATTGACACGTGGGAGGCCAGCTCAGCAAATAACATCTAGCCTTTGTTCTCGAGGCAACTTAAAAGGTAAATTTGGAATATTGGCTAGTGATAAAGGAGCAGGCAATGTTTAACAGGTTAGGAGATAATTGGGCACACAGGGGCTTAGTAATACTTTATAATTATTCAGAACTAATGGTTTATTTTACAGCGGTGTAAATTATTGAGTTCAAGAATCTTGTTGTGGTAAGAGCTGGGCAAATATTGGCTGTATGAATTATTGAAGAAAATAATATACAGAATATTACTATTATTAGTGGAGTGGCTATGAGTGAATAAAGTAAACACACTTGGACTGCAGTCAATGAAAGACAAGGTACATTACAATATAGTTAAGTATTCAATATAGTATAGGAATTTGTTGTTCAGCAGTAAGTGAAGTCTGGCATCACCTCTGTCAACAGGAGGCAGTAATATTTGTAGGTGTATCAAGTTATTGGTGGAATCAGTGACTGAGATTCTGCTTTAAGTTAAGCATGGTGGTTGTCGCACGGGGGAGAGAATGTGATTTAATGCTACGTACCACCTTTTGCAAATATATTTATATGCACTTGCTATGTGTCTAGTCACAAGGAATAGTACACTAATTGTGTTGGGCCTTGAATAACACTTATTGGTCATTAGTGTGTAATAGTGACATAATATATATAGTACACTGTTTATTATATTAGAACTAATGTTCTGTATCCTGCCATGGACATTGTTGTTCTTGGATCCTGCCTCATATGAATGAGGCACGGTGGCCACTATTTTGTGTACTTTCACTTGGTAATATTGTGTGTTTATTTTATGAGCTATCTTAGGGGCCTCAAAGAGTGCCTCAATTGAGTTCCTGTGTAGTACATGTTTATCCTCAACTCTCTGTGAATGTTGTGATTCTTTTATGTGCAAATGTTACATTGTCACATTCTACAAATATGGTAATTCCACTTTGTATATGTGTCCATTGCTTTCCACGGTTGAACATGTTTTGCTTGTCGGCTAGTAATGTGTAATATCATGCGGTAATGTGTGTGGTGTCATGTTGTTGATATCCTTTATCATAACATGGGCATCACAGGAGAGGTGTGCCCTGTGTCATATGGCATCCCTTATAAGTCTAGGTAGTTAAATGTCATGATGGTGAGTTAGGGTTGATTCCTGACATATGGTGCATCAGGGTGCAACTGAGATGACATGATGATAGACTGGTGGATTTCAATGCTGGCTTCATTGAGGGAACATTAAGGAATATAGTATTGGGAGTTTGTGAAACCGGTGTTGGTGGGAAAGCAAAAGTTAACTAGAAAGTAAAACCCATCAGGTATGACATGCATGGACAGAGCAATTACTGTTATAAATGAGGTTATGGTAATTATTATCAATGACTGGGTGTAGTGATGTAGGTACCGGATTGAGTGCTACTTGGATGGACATTGTGTTATAAGTATCACATGATGATGACTATGCTTGTGATGGTGGTGGTCATGGGATGATGATGATAGCCATGATGAGGATGATGATTATTATATCCGCCAGGGGTTGAAGTGGCCTGTGATGATCGAGGCGGATGTATGTAGACTATACTGTGGTTTTGGCCACAATCATGGTCATGGTGTAGGATTGAGGATGTGTGGTGAGTGTAGAAAACATTGGAGGCTGTTGAATAGAAGCTCCCTGTCATTTATATTTTATGTGGAGCACATCCTATAACCTATTCATATCATTTTTGTCCAGTTGAAGCATCATGTGGTTGGTGTGAATTTACACAGTCCATGTCTATGTTTGTGCCACAAAGACATTGTTTACATACACCAGTGTTGTAGTGGTTGTCCATGTGTTGATGCAAATAATGAGTCTTTGATGGTTAATAATTAGATGTTGTGTTTGCCTACAATGTCTGATGTATGTTGGCCAGGTGAGTGTTGAGATGTTGTGTTTGCTCGTGATGTAAGTGAATCTAATGAATGTGTCAGGATGTTGCGTCTTGTGTCTATTCGTCACAAGTACAAGAGTGTTGTCTGTCTTACGTAGAGAGACTGGGTGTTGTTGTTGTCTTGTTGGGCCATCATGTTGAGATGTTTGACTTGTCTTTGCCTAATATCTTTGTTGGTTTTTATTTTATCTACAGGAAAAGCCAGAATTCTAGTTTTAGATTTTAGATTTTCCTGGGTTTTTAGTAGACTAGAAGTTTTTGATAAATTAGTTTTTGGTGGACTAGAAGTTTTTGTTAAATTAGTTTTAGTGGATCAGTTGTTGGTGAATTAGTGTTTGGTAGATTTGTAGCTTTCACTGGATTAGAAGTTTTTGCTACATTTAGGAATTTGGTTTGTTAGGTTAGTCTCTTTGCTGTTTGATTTTTGCTGTATCCTAATTTCTTTGTTGATGCTACATGTCTGTATATTATTGTGAAGTTTAGAAGTTTAATAAACAAATGATGCTTGTGTTACTCTTACTTTGTTGTTTAGTGTTATAGTCATTGGTGTTAGAACAGCCCTCGGAGTAATTCTTTGTCTGGGATTGGAGAATATTGTTCTAATCCCCTGTCGGCCCACCCTGGGATCTTCTTAAACCTTAATTCTTTTCTATTCTTGTTAACCGAGGACGGTGAGAGGTTCTTTCTCTTTATTCATTTTCTTCTTTGGCCCTACGCAGTCAGGGTTTGCGCTCTTCTCCTCACATCACCGTAGCAGAAGTAAGTGGTCCTTGCTTCCTGTTTATACCTCTGTTTTCAGAAAGAAATCCAAAAAAAAAAAATAGGCAAGTGAAATATTTCGGCCACGTTAAAAGGCATAAAACTCATATAAAAACCATTACAGGAGGGCAAAGTTGAGGGAAAACGATCAAGAGGCAGACAACGATACAAGTGGGAAGATAACATCAAGCGATGGGCGCACATCAATATGAGAGAATGTACAAATATATCGAGAGACAAACAGTGTTGGAGATCACTTGCAGCCAACCTTCATTGTGGAGGCGGCACTTGCTTTATCGGTCCTTGGTATTGTACGAGAAGATCAGTTTCATTGAAGACATATATCGATGCCTTGGTCTTAGACCATCAAGCAGCATTTCTTTTGGTCTGCCTATGTCTCTTCTTCCACTGATCTTTCCATTCGTCACGTTCTCCAATGACCCTCTTCTCATTATATAATCACAGAAAACTGTGCAACATCTTTCTTATTTATCGTTGTGTTTGTTCTAATTTCATTAGCATAATCGAGACAATCGTTATTAGTTACTCTGGTCGCCCAAGGTATTTGCAGTATTCGTCTTAGAAACCATATCTCTGCTGCCTTGAAGTTCTTTCTAGATTGATCGTTCTTCATCATCATCATCATCATCATCATCATCATCATCATTATCATCATTATCATCATCATCATCATCATCGTCATCATCATCATCATCAACTTCCACTTTTGCTGTCAAGCATCGAGGGGAGGAATAATTTGCGCTCCAGCGCTCGATGGGCAGCACTGGATAGTGTCGTTTCGTGTAATTGTATAATGTCTTTGTTGTCGTCATTTCATTTTCTTCTTGGACGTCCTCTTGGTCTCGTCGCAGATGATCTTTGATGTAAGGCCAGTGATGGTAGTTGACGGTTTTGCATTCTAACAACACAGCCAAACCACTTGATCTTCTGTCTTTCAATAAATGTGGCACAAGGCGTTGATCACACTGTCTGTCTAATAACAGCATTTCTTACTCGGCCTCGGATTTTTAAATTGGTAGCTCTCCTCAGGCATCTCATCTCACAGGTGTTGATTTTGCGAAAGTGTGATTTGGATAAAGTCCAAGTTTGATCGTTAACACTCCAAAATGCACTGCCGTATAGCAGGATAGACTCGAAATACCTTTAGATACGTACCAGATAACTGTCATATATTTCTGGAAACTGGGGTGGAATGACGGTGAGGAAAGAAACATGTAGCCCCTATTACTTGTGCAGTCTTGAGAAGAAATAAATTAGAGCACTCTGTGACAACTGACAAGATCGACGGAAAGAAAACAAGTAGAGGGCAGAGAAGTTATATACCTGTATGGCTTGACCACGTGGCATGGTAGAGACAAGAACACTGAGCTGATCCACGACTCTGGTGATCGAGGGAGATGGCGAAAAATGACCGCCCACGCTTATCGGCATGGCACATGATCATGACTGTACGTGAACACGTAATACGTCACTTTCTCTTTGCAGTATCTCCAACGGGATGAATGAAACCTATGTGATATGCATATTATTATCATCATCGTCATATAGCATGTCTTTCGCAGAACTTCGCTCTCATTCAGGGCGGTAGAAAAGTGTCTCGGCCGCATGCCCCCTCTTCTGCCTCATGTCCCCTCTCCTGACTCATACCCCCTCCTGCCTCATGCCCCCTCTGCTCACTCATGTGCTCACTCCTGCCACATGCTACATCTACTGAGTCATGCATGTCCCATCTCCTGCCTCATGCCCTATCTCCTGCCTTATGCCGCCTCTCCTGCCTTATGCTCCCTCTCCTGCCTCATGCCCCTCCCCTGCCTCATCCCATCTATCCTGTCCCATGCTATCTCTCCTGCCTCATGCCACTCCTCTCCTCTGCCTGATGCCCCTCCCATGCCACATGCCCAATCTCCTGCCTCATGCCATATCTCTAGCCTCATGCTATCTCTCCTACCTCATGCCATCTCTCCTGGCTCATGCCATCTCTCCTGCCTCATGCTATCTCTCCGGCCTCATGCCATCTCTCCTGCCTCATGGCATCTCTCCTGCCTCACGGCATCTCTCCTGCCTCACGGCATCTCTCCTGCCTCATGCCCCCTCTCCTGCCTCATGCGCCCTCTCCTGCCTCATAGCATCTCTCCTGTCTCACGGCATCTCTCCTGCCTCATGCCCCCCTCTCCTGCCTCATGCGCCTTCTCTTGCCTCATGCCCCCTCTCCTGCCTCATGCACCTTCTTACCCAAGGAGTCTGCTATGTCCCGTGTTCATCGTAGTGCTGGTCGGTATGATATATATGCATGTAATCAAGGCACAGTAAAATACATGAAACATGTCCACAATCAAAACAATGAACGTCAACCACGATGGTAGACAATTGCCATTACTGTGCGAACATGTGTATATTTAAGCTTGAAAGAAATATCTAGTTATTTTATTTTATTGTGTGTGAATTCTGCATATTTCCTGACGAGATGCAGCGAAATATGCCAGGCAATAAATCGTGCAATCTATTATTTATGTCTTCGTTATTCAATGTCTAAAATCATCGAGACCAATATCATAATATAGAAAAGAACAGAGCAACTAACAAAGAACTAACGGGTTAGTATAATATTGTCAATACATTTGAAGGCCTAGTTGAATCTGATTCCCTCATGAATGGGAGGTAATTGACAGGTAATTGTGATGGTAATAGATTACACTTTACCATGTCTTTAGAGAATATTGTCGAAACCGACTAAAGCAATGTTTTCAAACACCAAGATAATTTCTCGAACTGACATGCCATTGTCCATTCTAATCTCTTTTAGTGCAGCTTATTTTTACCAGATGGTCGTTCCGTTTCTTGCATTGGCTTAAAAAATCAGAGGCATAATTCAATCTGTAATATGTTTTCTGCGATAGCATAATGGCTTACGACAGGTAACCCATTGCAGTAGAAATATGCATGTCGCTGTATTAGATTGTCATGTGCGATGAGATGAAACTATTGTCTGTGTTTTTTTTCCAGAGGTGGATATATGCTTTCATTAAGTTGGCTGTTTGTGATTTCTTCGCAAGTTGCGTTCACCAGTTTGCCATCTTCTGCACGACCGGCACACATACAATTACTTGAAATCCAACGCAAGGCGGTATGCCGCCAAATCGCTCACAGATGTGTTTCGAACATGGTAGGCGGGATTACGAATTTCGCCAACACCGGATATTACATTATTAGCAGATGTCTAAATATTGTTGAATAGTTGGCATTCCTGTAAGACATGTACATTCATCTAAACACCCAAAACCCGATGTGATGTTTTAATCAGTATGCCAAAGAAACTTCGCTTTCTTTGCCAGACGAACGGAAATAAGGAACCAGTTGTTATTAGTTTGCGGATTCGAAAATAAAAACGATCTGAGCTTCCATGTTGACACAGCCTAAAATTGCTACCAGAAATATCTTGTGAAGTAAAAACGATAGGTGTGATACAGACTACATCACTCACTGATCGCCGACTGGTATATTACGAAGACGCATGAACAACTACGCCTGTTGGCAAGGCATATATTGGCGATTATAATGATGAATTGTTGCCTCTGAAACAGCTTATCCCAGACAGCAAAGTCCAGCTGTGTAGTAAATCGGTATTGTCATTAATCTCAGCATGAAAATTAGATAAAGAGGAAGTAAAACTGTCAGTCTGCTTTCACGTAAATGTTAATTATCACATGATTAGTTTTAAATGCTTGATGCTTCTTGTTTTTGCTTGAGCTTTTATTGTGTCGGTCATGGGTTTAGTGTCATTTGTAATGAAGCCCTTTATTTTGTACGTAATAAGACACACGTTCAACATGTTGGAGCTTAGCGAATTTATTTTACTTTCTTTTTCTTCGTTTACTCTATTGCCATCCTCCATTTTCCTTCGCCTTTATTTTCTTTATCATCATTCTCTTTCCTTTTTCTTTTTCCTAATTCATTATCCTTCCTTCATCATCTCTTATACGTTTATCTCCTCCTTCTATCATCACCTCTTATTTTCTCGTTTATTTCTACTCCATCCTTTCTTTCTATTCCTCCTCCATCCTCCCTCCATTCTTGTTTCCTCTCCACTTTTGGCACTCACTTCTTGCATACCGATTTTTTCTCATCCCCTTTTCAACTTCGGTCTCCTTCTCCATTCTGCTTTTCCACCTCCCATTCTACTTCTGTCAACACCTCTTATTATTTCTTCCATATGATTCTCCTGTTTCCTCCCTCACTCTATCTGCCTATGTATCCTCTTCTATGTAATGAACACGAAAAGCAAAATTGCCATTCCTTTAACAAGATCAAAACTGAAATTAGCAGGATATGTCAGTCAACATTACTGTATTTATATTTGATGTCACAATATTTCATCGGACATCCTTGACTGTTTGGGTAGGTGTTGCTACGTGATTGGGCTTAGAGCCAAAGTGAATGCTTATTACTCATGATGCATGAGAGAAATGGGAAACAAGTACATTGAAATTGTCCAACGATTCAGCATTAGAGTGGCATTCAATGGAGACACTTTCCATTAGCCACTCGAGACTGTCAGAATCTCTAGCTCGTTGTGTGTGTGGGTGTGTGTGTGTGTGTGTGTGTGTGTGTGTGTGTGTGTGTGTGTGTGTGTGTGTGTGTACACACACACACACACACATATGCAGGGGCATATCTCCTGCAATGGCAGTTAGCTAGTGGTTTATATTCAATTTAAATGTGTTAACGGTATCGTTGTAACTGAAACATATGTACGTCATAAATGACTATAGTGCTTTCACAAATGATTACCCTCATTCACGTTCAATTTCGAAAAGTATCTGTTGCATCGTTATCATTTTTGTCCTACCGTCTTAATAGCGGCTGGCCGAGTTGCTAGAATGCCGGTTTCTCCTTCGGGAGACCCGGCTTCGAATTTTCGGTAAGGTGTGGATTATTTCTGTCGGGAGCAGGCTCAAAACCCCACTGCCATACACCGCAAGGTACTGTATAGGCAGTAAGTGACAGTTTTTTACAGTCTTATATTTACTTCAACCCAAGGAATGTGTCTTTGATAGATCCAAAGGCCACTGAAATCATGGAAAGCGACGCAATTTCTTTGAATCTTTTGACGAAAATGTATTGTAATCACCCTAACAAACTTGTTTAACAGTACTGCACGTCAATAAAATGTATTGTAATCACCCTAACAAACTTGTTTAACAGTACTGCACGTCAATAAAATGTATTGTAATCACCCTAACAAACTTGTTTAACAGTACTGCACGTCAATAAAATGTATTGTAATCACCCTAACAAACTTGTTTAACAGTACTGCACGTCAATTCGGTTAACGACACACTGCATATCCATTTCACTATGTGGTGTACTTCAAATGAGGATATTTCCTTGCACCACGGAGAATATTCATTATTGAACACTGATGCTTTCGTGTGAAAATGCAATACATTTCATAATATGCACTTCTTCTATGGCCCGTAAATTATAGACAGCTTGTAAACAAATATTGAGATTTGAGACATGCTGTACAATCTCCAGAACAAAATTTTGATTTGTTTGGTGGACATAATGATAAGGTTACATGCTAAATCTCATAATTTTCCATCAGTTGGTAACCGAGTTATAGATTTTTATACAACGGCAAACATTGGTAACGCACTATACTAATCAGCTCCGTCATTTAATGACATTGCAATGGAAAACATACTAACAGGATTGCTATAAAGACACACCACCGACACAGCAACAAAACTTGCATCCTGACAACTGACAGTGTACTAACTGTCTACATGCTTTACAACTACTCAGCGAATGGACACGATTAATTATAGCCAGCACAATTCACATACAATTGTTTCAGTGTTGAACTGAAACAATAATGTCAAAATGAAAAGAGACAGATAGACAGACATAAAGTCAGACAGAATGCAGCAGCACCAGCAGAAGAAGAAGATGAATAATAATAATAATAATAATAATAATAATAATAAGAAGAAGAAGAAGAAGAAGGAGAAGAAGAAGATGAAGAAGAAGAAGAAGAAGAAGAAGAAGAAGAAGAAGAAGAAGAAGAAGAAGAAGAAGAAGAAGAAGAAGAAGAAGAAGAAGAAGAAGAAGAAGAAGAAGAAGAAGAAGGAAGAAGAAGAAGAAGAAGAAGAAGAAGAAGAAGAAGAAGAAGAAGAAGAAGAAGAAGAAGAAGAAGAAAGAAGAAGAAGAAGAAGAAGAAGAGACTCCAATTAATATGTATATTAACTAATAAAAACTACCACATAAAACAGGTACTAATACACACGAATCCATGTTTAAGAACGGATACAATTACTGGCATTCTCATAATTAAGGCACTTGAATCATGCAGTGTGTCGTGCATCGTTCGGAAACTAAAATCCAACAACAACATCAAACATCACAGTGACATAGAACGAACAGTAATAAAAAAATCTGATTCCTAGAGGGCAAAGCCCATGTCTGAACTTTGTGGTGTGGCTTGTACCATGATTCCAGCTCTGTGAAAATTACAGTCATGTTTGTAATGTGCTTAAAGTTTGTCGCTTGCTTCCCCTGGTCAGTGCTGGTTCTGGCGAGTGTGCAGTCCATCCATGCATCTAGGCGGCCAAATTCTTATTGCGCCCGACGGGGCATAAATTTTGCGTTAGCATTGACATTGGGGGCAAGATATATATGGCACAAAGGCACTTAACAGCCCAGAACAGGCACTGTCACTGGCTACAGTAATTCATTTTCAAACATGGCGGTCACTGAGCTGGCAACACACGCTTTTGCTTTAGCTAACGTTAACTCTTAATGGAAGTGAATATTGTCCCACGTGTAGTGCAAAATTATTCTTTAAAAGTCGTGTATGTTATTAATTAAGTAACGTTAAATCTTCCGAAGCAAGAACCTGCAATGGGTTTGTGATGTGATAGAACCATCACATTTTGTAGGCCTGAATGCATCATGGAGGACTATGTGACAGTCTTTTCCTCTGTAGGCGGACGAGGAACACAGACGTCGAAGTCTCATCTGATCGCGCTCATGACGTTATGAACGTAGTACCTTTTCAACTATGCCAAAGCATCTGCCTTAATAAATTAACGTTTCAATAATTTTTTCGGGTTAATTGCTTGCTTGCTTGTTTGTGTTCGTTGGCTTGAGCTCCAACGCGAAGTCCTGTATGTCGGATGAAGGCATCCTGTTGTCTAACATCAGTGTGATGTCATACAGGACCTGAGTTTTGCGTGAGTATCCGTTGTCCCATGTCTGGCTTATTGGTGTGCAGACTGGTGGTTCCTCGCCGTACAGGCAGACACTCTCCGACTTCGGAGGAATCGGCGATCCTACTGACTTTAGCCAGGACCCCGAAGGGACCTGTTGCCCAGGACGCTCGACGAGGACGCGTCAATAGGTCTTGGCCAGTATATAACCCGGCCCTGGTGCCTTGGAAACACCTCTGCGTCCCTTCGGGTTAATTAAACAACATTGATGGTATATCTGGCTGTGAAAACATTATTACCAGGACGCAACAAAATAACACGGTTAGTCAACGTTGCCGGCTACAACTATTGTCCTTCCGTCCAACAAGTGTCGTTGCAGGAACCAGCTTTGGTTTGTGTAGTGCTAGGACGTTGATATGTTTATGATATTCCCTCACGTAGCCAACAATCTAGAATCTTACGCTTGTCAGACTGCGCTCATGCCCTTTTCATTATAAAGTCCTAAACGTTTCTCTAACGCATCAGCTTAACCAAGTAACAGGGAAAATCAGCCCCG
>JACEFZ010002991.1:0-43349 GCA_014155875.1 Cepaea nemoralis
AAAAACGTGTGGTGTTGGCTAGGAGACAACTTTCTAAACTGTTCTCTATAACCTGATCATCTAGCAAAAATGTGACATAATTTTCGCTTTGATGTACAGATAATCTTCTCTCAGGTCATTTGGGATCGACTCTATGACTTTAAGAGGTTCCCCAGAAAGACTTCTTACATATACTCATCCCCCATTCAGGTTTTGGAATTTTGTAATGATCCATAACAAATTCAAAATACTGGGTAAATGCTGCTATGCAATCCCCTGTGTTGTAACTTTTAATTAGACCTTGGTACTTCTTATGAGGTTGGTCTTTGTTTGTGTCTCTATTAGCTTTACCTTTAGAAGATTCAGATTTTAGCTGTTCAATTTTTAGTTGTGTTTCTTGCTCTTCTCTCTTACTTTGGGCTAAGATCTCAGCTTGCCTCACTGCAGCTTCTGACTGTTTTAAAGCAGCTTCTGATTGTGCCTGTTGAAGCTTTAGAGCAGCTTCTGCTTGTGCCTGTTGAAGCTTTAAAGCAGTTTCTGAGTCTGCCTCTTTAGTTTTCAGAGCAGCTTCTGATTGTGCCTGTTGAAGCTTTAGAGCAGCTTCTGATTGTGCTTGTTGAAGCTTTAACGCCCTTTTGGCCGCTCTATCATCCCTCTCACTAATTTGCTCTTGCTTCAAAAGATATTCTGCATATTTACTTTCACTCCATGTTCTCAATCCCTCACCAGACATATTCATTTTTAAACCCATTTCAGTGAAATCGTTTAAAGAACACATGATGAACATAAGTATGATTGAATAAATATAAACAAAATTGCTTATGATGTTAGTAAGTTACAAATATTTCTATCACAGTTGATGTCTAAAGCCAGACTAACGAAAGTATAAAGAAAAATGAAAAAAATGTTATACTCAAGTAATCCTTGGGCAATGTGCTGTTCAGTGGTGCTCGAAATCACACTGGAACGTCTTTCGGGTTGACGCACAAAAATTTTTGAAGTTCACCAGGCTCAGGTAAGTTGACACCAAAAAACCTGTACTTTTTAAACTAACCGAAATTAGAACGTTGTAAATGTATGGTGTGTGTAATGTCACTGAAGTCTGTAAAGGTTTGTATGTTGTCAAGTATTATTGTAGTCGTTACCACAATCAACAACTTTCACGCTCACACTAACCCTACTCAATGATATTCAAGGGCACGGCCGCCATTTTGGATTTTGGGTACAAAATTTGTTGACTTTAGTGATAAGTCTGAAGACGCCTCGGTTGGCTTCAAATAATATCTTCACACTTATGGTTTAATGAAATCAACACTATTTAATCGTTACTTTACCTTAATCTATGACTTGCGCACTTCTATCGGCATGTTCACATTCGCTTCAAACTCGGACAAAATATTTACAAGTTCGCATTTGGATCAAAACCCGGACGAAAGCCACCACGTTCGCACTTGTCAGAGTCTTGCGTAGAGCAAGATAAGTAGCTCGTTTTCTGCAAGTGTGAAGCAATATCAAACTATCAAATCACACGAAGTGAATATCCGAAACTATTCTTCACAAGCTTTATTTACACGCTGCATTTATTATCGCACAAACATCGCGCAATGACAATCCATAGCAATCATTACGGCATGAACAATATCAATACAATACATAATAATACATGCAAGCAATAAACATCTCACTTACAAGTCAAACTATTCAAGCGTTCGAACCAGTCTCCCACTGTCGTACAAGCTAGCTCTCAATGCAGATTCAAACACCACTCGCAGACCCATGCGACCTGTCCATTCAAACACCTAAACCCGTCTGCCAGATCTGGCGTTCTACACGCTACACGCCAGTCGGCGCTCACGTCAGCTGGTGTGACCCCTGCCAGGTTCACGGGTGTACTGCTGACCAGCGGTCGTTTAAGCGTCGCTCAATTGTTGTGCTTGGCTGCTTATACGGGCGTCGTCGAAGACGCCGCATTCCCTCTGCAGTGTTTAACATCACTCAGGGTTGCGTGTTGTTATGTTGTCTGGCGTTGGTACAGACAACGCGTCGCAACCTCGGATGTGAGACCTTGATACTTTCGAAAGCGTTATCTTGGATTGCGAATTACAAGATGCCGTCATTATATGTTATAAAGCAATATTTATAACATAAGTGACCATTAACATGTCTTAAGATACACCGAGCATATCTTGCTAGATCCTATCTGTTATCTTTACTTCCAAACCCATTTACTCTCCCTCATTTCAGGCTGGGTAGACATTAACGCCCAAGTAAATGTTAAATGTCCAAATACGACTAATACGAATCGAACCCAAGACCAACAAGCCATCAGGCAAGCGGATACCCAGCTGTAAAGCTCTCAAAATAAAGTTAAATCAAATCAGATCAGATCAATCAAATCACCTCAAATTCGGTGTCGGCGTCAATATAACTTGATGTAAAGAACAGTGTGGAATGTCTGTTTTCCGGAATCACCATATTAATCGACTTGCCACGCAAACACATCGCCGCAATATTTGATCCCCTTAACACAGACATAATCGGACACGCATCTGTGACTCCATCGCACGTAGAATTTCCTGAAAGAGATAAAAAGTCAGCTTCATATTGTGACGTGTGATTTATATTAGTAACCGTTGTCAACGCTATTATCTCATTCTTTTTTCTTGTGTTTCTGTTAAATGACACACTAATACATCACAATCCTATTGATATTTTTAGCGTCTATAGCTGGAAGAAAATACCTCGAAAGAAAGAAGGGATGAAGATTCGCGGTTATTGCTATGATGATGCTGATGATGAAGATAATTATGCGTTTGTAGACGATGATAATTATTATGATGAAAATGCTGAAGATGTCAACGAGGATGACAATGCTAATGTTGATAACGATGCTGTCAATGAGATGCTTGCTTGTGTTTCGCTGGCTGTGAACTCAGCATGAAGTCCTGTATGCTGGATGAAGACATCCTGTTGTCCAACATCATCAGTGTGATGTCATACATGACCTGAGGTTTGCGTGAGTATCTGTTGTCCCATGTCTGACTTACTGGTGTGCAGACTGGTGGTTCCTCGCGGTGCAGGCAGACACTCTCCGACTTCGAAGGATGTCGATGAGATAATTATGCTAAGGATGACAAGAACGTAACCACACAAGAACGAGAGTAATAATAACATCACTTACATAAACAAGATGCACATGTAGCAGATACACATGGTGATGGCAATTAATGAAATCCGCTACACTATTAAAATAATCATGATTAATGTGGGTTTATGCATAGAAACAAAGGCAGTGCATAATATTACAGAGAAACTAAACCTTTTGACAGGGATAGAAGAAGTCTAGATATAATATGGTCCAATGAAAAACAGACCCAGACAACTCCAAAAAGGCTATTGTGTATGAAATTGTAAGCCTGCATCATCATCAGCCAGAGCCGCATTACAAATGGAGTATTCTCATCCTGATGTTGGTCGTGTAAATGGGTGAGGGTAATATTTGATCACACCTAGCACATGACATATGAGTCCGCCTCAACCTTCTTTGTCTGATGTGTCATTTAAGTAACCTCTATTTGCTGTATGTGCTGCATTACTCCCACCGTGTCACATTCCATCCATCCATCCAACCACCCATCATGTGCCTTGCTGGTAAGCGTGAGCGGTCATTTTCTGCCATCTCACTCGATCACCAGAGTCGTGGATCAGCTCCGTGTTCCTGTCTCAACCATGCCACGTGGCCAGGCCATCCAGGTATTTACTTCTCGGACTTCCCCTTGGTCTCTTCCCTTCGATCTTGCCAGTCGTCACCAAGTTCTCCAATTCATTTCTTCTCATAACATGCCCAAAACATTTTGACTGTCTACGTCTAATGACTCTAATCAGTTTACGATCTTCATTTGTTACTTGAAGGACTTGTTCACTGGCTGTCCATGGTATTCTTTGCATTTTCCTCAGAAACCACATTTCCACAGCCATCAGATGTTTTTCAGCTTGACTGCTTATTGTCCACGCTTCAAGTCTATACAACTGTATAGGTTGTATGTAACACCTCAACACTCCTTTTCTTTTTTCAGTTGAAATATTTTTATTGGTCAGTATGTTTTTCATCTTGCAAAGGCTACCTTCGCAATGGCAATTCTTGTTCTAATCTCTTCAAGGCATCTCCCATCAGATGTTATGACTGTGCCGCGATAACTGTGTCGATTCACATATTTAAGAATATGCCCATCTACTCGTATATCACATTGTGGTATTTCCTTCTTCCCGGTGACGACCATGATCTGTCTTCTTAATATTCAGTTCTAACCCTAGTTGCTCACTATGTGCAACAACCGCATCTACTAAATTTTGCAGGTCCTGTCATTGTCTGCAATCAAGACTGTATCATCTGCATATCTAATGTTATTTATTTGTCGTCCCCAAATGTTGATTCCTTCCATATCTTCTTTATTCCTGAATATATTTTAAATCTACAGGGAAGAAAGATCTGTAGACATTACACATCCCTGTCTCACACCTCTTATAATAGGCTGATATTGACCTACATTGTTTTCAATTCTTATGGCTGCTTGTTGTTTCCAATATATGATTTTTATAAGTCTAAGGTCTTTAACATCAATTTGTAGATCTTCAAGCATCCTTATCATGTCGACATGTCTCACTTTATCGAAAGCCTTTGTGTAGTCAATAAAGCAAACATACAGATCTTTGTTTACTTCTATAAACCGCTCAATTACTGTTCTCAGTATTTACACAGCAATCACGGTGCCCTTGCCTTCTACGAATCCACATTGTTCTTCTCCTATTTCGAGTTCTTCGTAACTCTTTGCATCATAATTCTCAGCGGAGTCTTTATGATGTGGCTATTATACTAATTGTTCTATGTTGAATCGCATTCCATGGCTCCTGATTTCTTTGGGATTACAATAAATATAGAATTACATAATTCAGGAGGTATATCTCCAGTATCGTATATTGCGTTCAGCAGTCTGGTGACTTTGTCTATTCCATATTTTTCTAAGGCACTGATCATTTCTACTGTGATGTTGTCTGTACCCGGGGTCTTGCCAGTTTGCATATGGTTAAGAGCATTCTCAACTTCTATTTTCAAAATTGATGGTCCTTCATTATTATTCCGATGATCATATTGTTCTTCTCTTGTATTATCATAAAGATCTTTCACATAATATGACCATCCATGTAAAATCTGATCTTTTTTCTATTATGAATTTGCCATCTATGTTTTTTAGGCAACCCGTGGATGTATGTGTTCTTTTGTTAGTGATGTCATTAATTCTTTTGTGCATTAATTTGTTATTCCAGGTTTTGTGTTGGTGTTCAATTCCTTGCAATTTTCCTCAAGCAATGATTCTTTTGCCTCTTTGCATAGCTTCCTAATTTTCCTTTGAATCTCTTCATATGTTGCCTTCTTATTTTTCTTATTTCTTCTCATTTCCATGAGTTTTAAGATGTCTTCCGTCATCCATTTCTTGCATCCTATCATCTTTATTTTTGGAATTGTTGTTTCTGCAGCTTGGTTGACTGTATTCTTTAATATTTCCCATTGTTCACTGACGCCTTGAAGTAATATTTCCATAATAGACAATGCATCGTATCTGTTCGTTTCCTCTACGTTGAATGTATCTTTTATTTCCTCACTCTTTAGTGCTTGTAGATTATATTTTGTGTTTCTTGGTGAATATGCGACTTTCTTTAATTGTATATGTAAATTACTTAAGAATAATTTATGGCCGCGATAGCAGTCTGCACTTGGTATAGTTTTTGCGACTTTTAAGGCAATTCGAAATCTCCTGTTGATGAGGATCTAATCAGTCTGATTTCTGATCTTATGATCAGGACTCTTCCATGTCCATAATCTTCTTGGATGCTGTTGAAACCAGGTGTTTCCAATAATCAAATCTTGCTCTTTTGCCAACTGTACTAGTCTGCAACCTCTTTCATTCTGTTCTTTAAGTCTATGCTTGCTTACTATGCATCCGTCCTGTTGATTTCCAACTTTAGCATTCAAGTCACTGATTATGATATTTACTTCAGAATTCTTGTATTTCTTGAAGGCTTTCTCTAAATCACTATAAAATTCATCAATGCTGTCATCACTACTGTCTGCTGTTGGTGCACAGACTTTTATGACTTTGACATCAAAGGTTTCCACCCAGCTTCACCAGGAACACTCTGTCTGATACAGTCCAATATCCTTTGATCGATTTTGCTCTCTGTGTATCCATTATAATTGCTACTCCCCGCTGTTGTTTCTGTCCACAAGAATAGATTATTCTATATTCCTCATATGTCATAATGCCCATTCCTGTCCATCTGGTCTCACATACACCTAACAGGTTAATATTTAATCTTTTCATTTCATTCTAATGTTATCAAATTGTCCATCTCCACTCATAGTTCTTACATTCCAAGTTCCTACTTTCAATGTTGATATTCTTGTGCACACAGTCGCCTGATGACGGTCTGGAGTGTCACATCCCCCCCCCCCCCCTATACATTCCCGGGACTTGCTGGTGTCGTGGGAAACGAGTAGGGGGACAGATTGGCTGGGTCTGCACAGTTGAATGTTTTTTTCGTGAATAATAAAGCACTTCACTTTCAGGTTTAAGATTCTTCCAGAAGAACAAAGTAGGAATATGCCGCTCCCCCTTCTTTGGTTGGAAGGTAGTGGGAGTAAGAGTATTAAAATCGTGTGAAATCTACAGGAAAATGATGACTGAGTATACATGCAGTAGTTTAATCAGGGGAGAGTGGTAGGGACTATTTCCAAATGGACGCCAAACGGTCTGTGATGTACCGCGTAGTAGGAGACAAGCAAGTGTGCAAGCTGTAAATTTAAATGACAGATAGACCAGCTAGCCCATGATAACTTTACTAGTGATGTAATAGGGTCACTGTGTGCGTGCAACATGGTCCATGATGGCCTCAGTTATAAGAACGTGAGTAGCAAACAGGTTATATGACAGCTTGCCCATGTTCACAAGCGAACACTATAGACGATTTGTCAGAAGCATGCAGATCTTCAAGTTCATGAAGGAGTTACTTTCCTTCATATAATTGTGACAAGGAAAGGGTCTAGATAAGACGTTACAAAACCATAGCGTTAGAGGCAAACATTGCAGTGGAAACATACAATGTCACTTGTTCAGAAGAAAAAATAAATCCCAGCCACAGAAATCTGCTGGGAAAGTCATGATGATCATCTGTTGGGATTGCAAAGGCAATACAATGGTATATTTCCATGAACTATGTAACACTGGGAAAATCATGATGATCATATGTTGGGATAGTAAAGGCAATACAATGGTATATTTCCGTGAACTATGTAACACTGTGACTAGTGTTCGATACTGTGAAGTTCTGGTGAAAAAAAACAAACAACCGAAGACCGCTATACGTTTAAAGCCCAGAGACGTCTCTCAGTTAAAATGTTGTTGCTGCACGACAACGCCCTCATACATATATATGTGTATATATTATGCTCTCTGAAATATGAGGTTTTACAACATTAAGCGTACAGTCCAGACGTGGCTCCATCGAATTTTAACTTGTTTGGACCCTTTGCGTCTTACAATTTCCGAAATCTCACTCAGACGTCGGTGAATAAAGTTTTACAAAAGGGCGTTTAGTTTACAGTATTTAACGAATAATAACTGATTTTCCAGATACCTCAATGCCATATCAGTTGGGCGGTTCCTTTTTTTTATGTATGATTACAACAGCAACAGCAAATCCTCCACATTCGAACGATATCACTGACTCTGTGTTTCATTTAAAGTATAATTAATCACATACTATGATATACACCTGTCCATTATGCATCTGAAAAGATGCACCGAAATATGTCAGGCAATAAATAGTGCAACATATTATTTGTGGCTACATTGTTCAGTCATAGAGGTCCGATATACAAGGTAAAAGCATACTTGGACAACAGAAGAGCCCGAGTACAGATAGACGGTCTCAAGAGCAAGAAAGTACTATTGCGTCACGGTGTTCCCCCAGGGCGGAGTCCTGTCCCAACACTTTTTCTAATCTTCATCAATGATCTTGTTGCTAATCTACCCAATGGAATTAAAGCGGCAATGTACGCTGATGACCTGGTTTTGTGGAGCGCAAATGAACATGCATCAGTGGCCACCATATTGCTACAAAGAGCTGTAGATTCATTTGTTGCATGGGCGGATAGATGGTGTATCAGCATAAACACTGACAAGTGCAGCACCACTCTATTTACCCTTTCTCCGAAACAAAAGGCAGGGAGCATTCAGATAAATGGAACACCCCTAAGAGAAGACAAGGAACCAACATACCTTGGTGTAACATAATACGACAGGCTGACATGGAGAAAACACATAAAAATAGCAGTAGCAAAAGCCAGAAGGAAAATTGCCATCCTGAGAAAGCTAACTGGAACCACTTGGGGAGCCAGTGGGAAAATACTTAGCAAAGTTTATCAACAGAGCATACGACCACACTTGGAATACGGGTCAACTGCGTGGTGTTCAGCATCAAAACTACATTGCAGGAGCTGGACAAGGTGCAAAATCAAGCTCTTAGAGTCATCACAGGAAGGATGAGATCAACCCCTATAGTAGCAATGGAGAAAATGGGGAGGACACAAGCTTTAAGAGAACGCAGAGATACAAAAACACTAATACAAGCAGAAAAGTTTCTCAGCTTGCAAGGCCACCCTATGAAGAACAGATTTGAAAACTTAGCTATGGAGTGGTTGAAAAGAAGTAGTTTCATCCACCAGGCCAAACAACTCTGCAGAGAACCATCAATCTTCTCACAGTTGATATCCCCCTGACAACTATTCCAATGAATGAATCACCCAAATAAACGAGAAGTAGATTGTGAGCTTTACTAAAACACGACTACAAGAGACAAATTGGACGTTGCGGCCAAAGCCTTCGTCAGCACAGGACAAACAAATACAAACCAACACAAAACTACATGTAACACACTATGACAATATTAAACTATTAAACTAATTAAAATTAAATGTACTCATCTGAATACTGTGTCCTAGCTTGGAAGGTCTGACACACGTAGGGCGCCAGAGGATCAATAGACCGGATGTATGGTACACGGGTCAAAGGTCAAGCGGGAAGGGAGTGGGGTGGAGACGCGCCCATGTGTGCGGAAAAGTGAAATTAGAGACCGGCAAAGATGTTACGGACGCAGATGACAATTAGCAATTATCGTTAAGCGCTCGAAACACCGCTGTGGAAACCTATATAGTGTTAGTACACACAGAGAGGCATGAGTGGCGGTCGTTCAGAAAATGATGGCAAAACACCGAACGTAAATCCGCCAAGAGAGTTGACTGTGATGTCATACAAAGGATCTGCACGTACCCAGATGGTGGACTGTAAGCTAGGGGTGGGAGGGGTGGGGTGGGAAGTTAAATGAAGCTGTGTTGGACATTAAGGCCGTGAGGGGAGAGTGTGCCCAACTGGAAGATGAGACGGTGTTCCAATGTCTTCCGATCCCGTTCGTGGGATGCACATGATTTGATGGCCGTGACCTGTATGTCGGCTACGCCATGGTGGTCAGGACTGTTGAAATGTATGGATACTGGTTTCTGGGCGCCGCTGGTGATGTCAGAAAGATGTTGTCGAAATCTGTCCCCAAGACGTAATCCTGTCTCACCTACATATCTCATGTCGCAACGTGTGCAGGTAATCGCATAGATGACGTTGCGACTGATGCATGAGAAACCCTCACGGATGTGGAAGGTAAACATCTTACCTTCCACATCCGTGAGGGTTTCTCATGCATCAGTCGCAACGTCATCTATGCGATTACCTGCACACGTTGTGACATGAGATATGTCGGTGAGACAGGATTACGTCTTGGGGACAGATTTCGACAACATCTTTCTGACATCACCAGCGGCGCCCAGAAACCAGTATCCATACATTTCAACAGTCCTGACCACCATGGCGTAGCCGACATACAGGTCACGGCCATCAAATCATGCGCATCCCACGAACGGGATCGGAAGACATTGGAACACCGTCTCATCTTCCAGTTGGGCACACTCTCCCCTCACGGCCTTAATGTCCAACACAGCTTCATTTAACTTCCCACCCCACCCCTCCCACCCCTAGCTTACAGTCCACCATCTGGGTACGTGCAGATCCTTTGTATGACATCACAGTCAACTCTCTTGGCGGATTTACGTTCGGTGTTTTGCCATCATTTTCTGAACGACCGCCACTCATGCCTCTCTGTGTGTACTAACACTATATAGGTTTCCACAGCGGTGTTTCGAGCGCTTAACGATAATTGCTAATTGTCATCTGCGTCCGTAACATCTTTGCCGGTCTCTAATTTCACTTTTCCGCACACATGGGCGCGTCTCCACCCCACTCCCTTCCCGCTTGACCTTTGACCCGTGTACCATACATCCGGTCTATTGATCCTCTGGCGCCCTACGTGTGTCAGACCTTCCAAGCTAGGACACAGTATTCAGATGAGTACATTTAATTTTAATTAGTTTAATAGTTTAATATTGTCATAGTGTGTTACATGTAGTTTTGTGTTGGTTTGTATTTGTTTGTCCTGTGCTGACGAAGGCTTTGGCCGCAACGTCCAATTTGTCTCTTGTAGTCGTGTTTTAGTAAAGCTCACAATCTACTTCTCGTTTATTTGGGTGATTCATTCATTGGAATAGTTGTCAGGGGGATATCAACTGTGAGAAGATTGATGGTTTCTCTGCAGAGTTGTTTGGCCTGGTGGATGAAACTACTTCTTTTCAACCACTCCATAGCTAAGTTTTCAAATCTGTTCTTCATAGGGTGGCCTTGCAAGCTGAGAAACTTTTCTGCTTGTATTAGTGTTTTTGTATCTCTGCGTTCTCTTAAAGCTTGTGTCCTCCCCATTTTCTCCATTGCTACTATAGGGGTTGATCTCATCCTTCCTGTGATGACTCTAAGAGCTTGATTTTGCACCTTGTCCAGCTCCTGCAATGTAGTTTTTGATGCTGAACACCACGCAGTTGACCCGTATTCCAAGTGTGGTCGTATGCTCTGTTGATAAACTTTGCTAAGTATTTTCCCACTGGCTCCCCAAGTGGTTCCAGTTAGCTTTCTCAGGATGGCAATTTTCCTTCTGGCTTTTGCTACTGCTATTTTTATGTGTTTTCTCCATGTCAGCCTGTCGTATTATGTTACACCAAGGTATGTTGGTTCCTTGTCTTCTCTTAGGGGTGTTCCATTTATCTGAATGCTCCCTGCCTTTTGTTTCGGAGAAAGGGTAAATAGAGTGGTGCTGCACTTGTCAGTGTTTATGCTGATACACCATCTATCCGCCCATGCAACAAATGAATCTACAGCTCTTTGTAGCAATATGGTGGCCACTGATGCATGTTCATTTGCGCTCCACAAAACCAGGTCATCAGCGTACATTGCCGCTTTAATTCCATTGGGTAGATTAGCAACAAGATCATTGATGAAGATTAGAAAAAGTGTTGGGACAGGACTCCGCCCTGGGGGAACACCGTGACGCAATAGTACTTTCTTGCTCTTGAGACCGTCTATCTGTACTCGGGCTCTTCTGTTGTCCAAGTATGCTTTTACCTTGTATATCGGACCTCTATGACTGAACAATGTAGCCACAAATAATATGTTGCACTATTTATTGCCTGACATATTTCGGTGCATCTTTTCAGATGCATAATGGACAGGTGTATATCATAGTATGTGATTAATTATACTTTAAATGAAACACAGAGTCAGTGATATCGTTCGAATGTGGAGGATTTGCTGTTGCTGTTGTAATCATACATAAAAAAAAGGAACCGCCCAACTGATATGGCATTGAGGTATCTGGAAAATCAGTTATTATTCGTTAAATACTGTAAACTAAACGCCCTTTTGTAAACTTTATTCACCGACGTCTGAGTGAGATTTCGGAAATTGTAAGACGCAAAGGGTCCAAACAAGTTAAAATTCGATGGAGCCACGTCTGGACTGTACGCTGAATGTTGTAAAACCTCATATTTCAGAGAGCATAATATATACACATACATATGTATGAGGGCTTTTTTGTGCAGCAACAACATTTTAACTGAGAGACGTCTCTGGGCTTTAAACGTATAGCGGTCTTCGGTTGTTTGTTTTTTTTCCACCAGAACTTCACAGTATCGAACACTAGTCACAGTGTTACATAGTTCACGGAAATATACCATTGTATTGCCTTTACTATCCCAACATATGATCATCATGATTTTCCCAGTGTTACATAGTTCATGGAAATATACCATTGTATTGCCTTTGCAATCCCAACAGATGATCATCATGACTTTCCCAGCAGATTTCTGTGGCTGGGATTTATTTTTTTCTTCTGAACAAGTGACATTGTATGTTTCCACTGCAATGTTTGCCTCTAACGCTATGGTTTGTAACGTCTTATCTAAGACCCTTTCCTTGTCACAATTATATGAAGGAAAGTAACTCCTTCATGAACTTGAAGATCTGCATGCTTCTGACAAATCGTCTATAGTGTTCGCTTGTGAACATGGGCAAGCTGTCATATAACCTGTTTGCTACTCACGTTCTTATAACTGAGGCCATCATGGACCATGTTGCACGCACACAGTGACCCTATTACATCACTAGTAAAGTTATCATGGGCTAGCTGGTCTATCTGTCATTTAAATTTACAGCTTGCACACTTGCATGTCTCCTACTAAGCGGTACATCAAAGACCGTTTGGCGTCCATTTGGAAATAGTCCTACCACTCTCCCCTGACTAAAACTACTGCATGTATACTCAGTCATCATTTTCCTGTAGATTTCACACGATTTTAATACTCTTACTCCCACTACCTTCCAACCAAAGAAGGGGGAGCGGGCATATTCCTACTTTGTTCTTCTGGAAGAATCTTAAACCTGAAAGTGAAGTGCTTTATTATTCACGAAAAAAACATTCAACTGTGCAGACCCAGCCAATCTGTCCCCCTACTCGTTTCCCACGACACCAGCAAGTCCCGGGAATGTATAGGGGGGGGGGGGGGGATGTGACACTCCAGACCGTCATCAGGCGACTGTGTGCACAAGAATATCAACATTGAAAGTAGGAACTTGAAATGTAAGAACTATGAGTGGAGATGGACAATTTGATAACATTAAGAATGAAATGAAAAGATTAAATATTAACCTGTTAGGTGTATGTGAGACCAGATGGACAGGAATGGGCATTATGACATATGAGGAATATAGAATAATCTATTCTTGTGGACAGAAACAACAGCGGGGAGTAGCAATTATAATGGATACACAGAGAGCAAAATCGATCAAAGGATATTGGACTGTATCAGACAGAGTGTTCCTGGTGAAGCTGGGTGGAAAACCTTTGATGTCAAAGTCATAAAAGTCTGTGCACCAACAGCAGACAGTAGTGATGACAGCATTGATGAATTTTATAGTGATTTAGAGAAAGCCTTCAAGAAATACAAGAATTCTGAAGTAAATATCATAATCAGTGACTTGAATGCTAAAGTTGGAAATCAACAGGACGGATGCATAGTAAGCAAGCATAGACTTAAAGAACAGAATGAAAGAGGTTGCAGACTAGTACAGTTGGCAAAAGAGCAAGATTTGATTATTGGAAACACCTGGTTTCAACAGCATCCAAGAAGATTATGGACATGGAAGAGTCCTGATCATAAGATCAGAAATCAGACTGATTAGATCCTCATCAACAGGAGATTTCGAATTGCCTTAAAGTCGCAAAAACTATACCAAGTGCAGACTGCTATCGCGGCCATAAATTATTCTTAAGTAATTTACATATACAATTAAAGAAAGTCGCATATTCACCAAGAAACACAAAATATAATCTACAAGCACTAAAGAGTGAGGAAATAAAAGATACATTCAACGTAGAGGAAACGAACAGATACGATGCATTATCTATTATGGAAATATTACTTCAAGGCGTCAGTGAACAATGGGAAATATTAAAGAATACAGTCAACCAAGCTGCAGAAACAACAATTCCAAAAATAAAGATGATAGGATGCAAGAAATGGATGACGGAAGACATCTTAAAACTCATGGAAATAAGAAGAAATAAGAAAAATAAGAAGGCAAAATATGAAGAGATTCAAAGGAAAATTAGGAAGCTATGCAAAGAGGCAAAAGAATCATTGCTTGAGGAAAATTGCAAGGAATTGAACACCAACACAAAACCTGGAATAACAAATTAATGCACAAAAGAATTAATGACATCACTAAGAAAAGAACACATACATCCACGGGTTGCCTAAAAAACATAGATGGCAAATTCATAATAGAAAAAAGATCAGATTTTACATGGATGGTCATATTATGTGAAAGATCTTTATGATAATACAAGAGAAGAACAATATGATCATCGGAATAATAATGAAGGACCATCAATTTTGAAAATAGAAGTTGAGAATGCTCTTAACCATATGCAAACTGGCAAGACCCCGGGTACAGACAACATCACAGTAGAAATGATCAGTGCCTTAGAAAAATATGGAATAGACAAAGTCACCAGACTGCTGAACGCAATATACGATACTGGAGATATACCTCCTGAATTATGTAATTCTATATTTATTGTAATCCCAAAGAAATCAGGAGCCATGGAATGCGATCAACATAGAACAATTAGTATAATAGCCACATCATAAAGACTCCGCTGAGAATTATGATGCAAAGAGTTACGAAGAACTCGAAATAGGAGAAGAACAATGTGGATTCGTAGAAGGCAAGGGCACCGTGATTGCTGTGTAAATACTGAGAACAGTAATTGAGCGGTTTATAGAAGTAAACAAAGATCTGTATGTTTGCTTTATTGACTACACAAAGGCTTTCGATAAAGTGAGACATGTCGACATGATAAGGATGCTTGAAGATCTACAAATTGATGTTAAAGACCTTAGACTTATAAAAATCATATATTGGAAACAACAAGCAGCCATAAGAATTGAAAACAATGTAGGTCAATATCAGCCTATTATAAGAGGTGTGAGACAGGGATGTGTAATGTCTACAGATCTTTCTTCCCTGTAGATTTAAAATATATTCAGGAATAAAGAAGATATGGAAGGAATCAACATTTGGGGACGACAAATAAATAACATTAGATATGCAGATGATACAGTCTTGATTGCAGACAATGAACAGGACCTGCAAAATTTAGTAGATGCGGTTGTTGCACATAGTGAGCAACTAGGGTTAGAACTGAATATTAAGAAGACAGATCATGGTCGTCACTGGGAAGAAGGAAATACCACAATGTGATATACGAGTAGATGGGCATATTCTTAAATATGTGAATCGACACAGTTATCGCGGCACAGTCATAACATCTGATGGGAGATGCCTTGAAGAGATTAGAACAAGAATTGCCATTGCGAAGGTAGCCTTTTGCAAGATGAAAAACATACTGACCAATAAAAATATTTCAACTGAAAAAAGAAAAGGAGTGTTGAGGTGTTACATACAACCTATACAGTTGTATAGACTTGAAGCGTGGACAATAAGCAGTCAAGCTGAAAAACATCTGATGGCTGTGGAAATGTGGTTTCTGAGGAAAATGCAAAGAATACCATGGACAGCCAGTGAACAAGTCCTTCAAGTAACAAATGAAGATCGTAAACTGATTAGAGTCATTAGACGTAGACAGTCAAAATGTTTTGGGCATGTTATGAGAAGAAATGAATTGGAGAACTTGGTGACGACTGGCAAGATCGAAGGGAAATGACCAAGGGGAAGTCCGATAAGTAAATACCTGGATGGCCTGGCCACGTGGCATGGTCGAGACAGGAACACGGAGCTGATCCACGACTCTGGTGATCGAGTGAGATGGCAGAAAATGACCGCTCACGCTTACCAGCAAGGCACATGATGGGTGGTTGGATGGATGGATGGAATGTGACACGGTGGGAGTAATGCAGCACATACAGCAAATAGAGGTTACTTAAATGACACATCAGACAAAGAAGGTTGAGGCGGACTCATATGTCATGTGCTAGGTGTGATCAAATATTACCCTCACCCATTTACACGACCAACATCAGGATGAGAATACTCCATTTGTAATGCGGCTCTGGCTGATGATGATGCAGGCTTACAATTTCATACACAATAGCCTTTTTGGAGTTGTCTGGGTCTGTTTTTCATTGGACCATATTATATCTAGACTTCTTCTATCCCTGTCAAAAGGTTTAGTTTCTCTGTAATATTATGCACTGCCTTTGTTTCTATGCATAAACCCACATTAATCATGATTATTTTAATAGTGTAGCGGATTTCATTAATTGCCATCACCATGTGTATCTGCTACATGTGCATCTTGTTTATGTAAGTGATGTTATTATTACTCTCGTTCTTGTGTGGTTACGTTCTTGTCATCCTTAGCATAATTATCTCATCGACATCCTTCGAAGTCGGAGAGTGTCTGCCTGCACCGCGAGGAACCACCAGTCTGCACACCAGTAAGTCAGACATGGGACAACAGATACTCACGCAAACCTCAGGTCATGTATGACATCACACTGATGATGTTGGACAACAGGATGTCTTCATCCAGCATACAGGACTTCATGCTGAAGTTCACAGCCAGCGAACACAAGCAAGCATCTCATTGACAGCATCGTTATCAACATTAGCATTGTCATCCTCGTTGACATCTTCAGCATTTTCATCATAATAATTATCATCGTCTACAAACGCATAATTATCTTCATCATCAGCATCATCATAGCAATAACCGCGAATCTTCATCCCCTTCTTTCTTTCGAGGTATTTTCTTCCAGCTATAGACGCTAAAAATATCAATAGGATTGTGATGTATTAGTGTGTCATTTAACAGAAACAAAAGAAAAAGAATGAGATAATAGCGTTGACAACGGTTAATAATATAAATCACACGTCAAAATATGAAACTGACTATTTCTCTCTTTCAGGAAATTCTACGTGCGATGGAGTCACAGATGCGTGTCCGGTTATGTCTGTGTTAAGGGGATCAAATATTGCGGCGATGTGTTGCGTGGCAAGTCGATTAATATGGTGATTCCGGAAAACAGACACTCCACACTGTTCTTTACATCAAGTTATATTGAGGCCGACACCGAATTTGAGGTGATTTGACAGATTTCATTTGATTTGATTTAACTTTATTTTGAGAGCTTTACAGTTGGGTAGCCGCTTGCCTGATGGCTTGTTGGTCTTGGGTTCGATTCGTATTAGTCGTATTTGGACATTTAACATTTACTTGGGCGTTAATGTCTACCCAGCCTGAAATGAGGGAGAGTAAATGGGTTTGGAAGTAAAGATAACAGATAGGATCTAGCAAGATATGCTCGGTGTATCTTAAGACATGTTAATGGTCACTTATGTTATAAATATTGCTTTATAACATATAATGACGGCATCTTGTAATTCGCAATCCAAGATAACGCTTTCGAAAGGTATCAAGGTCTCACATCCGAGGTTGCGACGCGTTGTCTGTACCAACGCCAGACAACATAACAACACGCAACCCTGAGTGATGTTAAACACTGCAGAGGGAATGCGGCGTCTTCGACGACGCCCGTATAAGCAGCCAAGCACAACAATTGAGCGACGCTTAAACGACCGCTGGTCAGCAGTACACCCCGTGAACCTGGCAGGGGTCACACCAGCTGACGTGAGCGCCGACTGGCGTGTAGCGTGTAGAACGCCAGATCTGGCAGACGGGTTTAGGTGTTTGAATGGACAGGTCGCATGGGTCTGCGAGTGGTGTTTGAATCTGCATTGAGAGCTAGCTTGTACGACAGTGGGAGACTGGTTCGAACGCTTGAATAGTTTGACTTGTAAGTGAGATGTTTATTGCTTGCATGTATTATTATGTATTGTATTGATATTGTTCATGCCGTAATGATTGCTATGGATTGTCATTGCGCGATGTTTGTGCGATAATAAATGCAGCGTGTAAATAAAGCTTGTGAAGAATAGTTTCGGATATTCACTTCGTGTGATTTGATAGTTTGATATTGCTTCACACTTGCCAGAAAACGAGCTACTTATCTTGCTCTACGCAAGACTCTGACAAGTGCGAACGTGGTGGCTTTCGTCCGGGTTTTGATCCAAATGCGAACTTGTAAATATTTTTGTCCGAGTTTGAAGCGAATGTGAACATGCCGATAGAAGTGCGCAAGTCATAGATTAAGGTAAAGTAACGATTAAATAGTGTTGATTTCATTAAACCATAAGTGTGAAGATATTATTTGAAGCCAACCGAGGCGTCTTCAGACTTATCACTAAAGTCAACAAATTTTGTACCCAAAATCCAAAATGGCGGCCGTGCCCTTGAATATCATTGAGTAGGGTTAGTGTGAGCGTGAAAGTTGTTGATTGTGGTAACGACTAACAATAATACTTGACAACATACAAACCTTTACAGACTTCAGTGACATTACACACACCATACATTTACCAACGTTCTAATTTCGGTTAGTTTAAAAAGTACAGGTTTTTTTGGTGTCAACTTTACCTGAGCCTGGTGAACTTCAAAAATTTTTTGTGCGTCAACCCGAAAGACGTTCCAGTGTGATTTCGAGCACCACTGAACAGCACATTGCCCAAGGATTACTTGAGTATAACATTTTTTTCATTTTTCTTTATACTTTCGTTAGTCTGGCTTTAGACATCAACTGTGATAGAAATATTTGTAACTTACTAACATCATAAGCAATTTTGTTTATATTTATTCAATCATACTTATTGTTCATCATGTGTTCTTTAAACGATTTCACTGAAATGGGTTTAAAAATGAATATGTCTGGTGAGGGATTGAGAACATGGAGTGAAAGTAAATATGCAGAATATCTTTTGAAGCAAGAGCAAATTAGTGAGAGGGATGATAGAGCGGCCAAAAGGGCGTTAAAGCTTCAACAAGCACAATCAGAAGCTGCTCTAAAGCTTCAACAGGCACAATCAGAAGCTGCTCTGAAAACTAAAGAGGCAGACTCAGAAACTGCTTTAAAGCTTCAACAGGCACAAGCAGAAGCTGCTCTAAAGCTTCAACAGGCACAATCAGAAGCTGCTTTAAAACAGTCAGAAGCTGCAGTGAGGCAAGCTGAGATCTTAGCCCAAAGTAAGAGAGAAGAGCAAGAAACACAACTAAAAATTGAACAGCTAAAATCTGAATCTTCTAAAGATAAAGCTAATAGAGACACAGACAAAGACCAACCTCATAAGAAGTACCAAGGTCTAATTAAAAGTTACAACACAGGGGATTGCATAGCAGCATTTACCCAGTATTTTGAATTTGTTATGGATCATTACAAAATTCCAAAACCTGAATGGGGGATAGTATATGTAAGAAGTCTTTCTGGGGAACCTCTTAAAGTCATAGAGTCGATCCCAAATGACCTGAGAGAAGATTATCTGTACATCAAAGCGAAAATTATGTCACATTTTTTGCTAGATGAATCAGGTTATAGAGAACAGTTTAGAAAGTTGTCTCCTAAGCCAACACACACGTTCTCTGATTACATCTCAGAAATTCAAAATATTTTTTCTAAATGGCTGTCAGCAGCCAAAGTAAATGGAAGTTATGACAAATTAGTTGATCTTATGTTGAGAGATAAGATTATCGCATCTCTCCCACCCCCCTTTTCTAAATTTTTGTTGGAATGTCAGTGTGACAGTGTTCAACAGATTGAAAGTCGTGGCTCTGGTTATTTTGCAGCCAATAAGCATTGTTTCTCTAGTAGTCTGACCAGCACAGACTTTGTAGCAGCAGCTACATATGGAAAATATCAGTCAGGGTCAAATACCAAACAAAGACCTTATAAACAAGCTAAAGAGAAATTGTATCACTGCAAATATTGCGATTATTCACACAATGAGAATGATATGTGCGACAAACACCCTGGGTACACTGCTTACTTGCATAATTACATTTCTAAGCAAGATAAAGAAAGGAAGAACTACAGAAAAGTTACCAAATGTTATCTTTGTAAAGCTTATGGTCACAGGCGAAAGGATTGTAAAGGCAAGTCAATGACCAGAAAGGCTAATGCAGCCATATTTGACAGTTCTTCTTCAGAAGATGAAAGTGTACAAGATCACCCAGTAAACTCAGAACATTCCATTGAGGTGTTCCATCATGAAAAATTTACCATTTGTGATCAATTTCATGCGGATGGCGTGTTAACATGCGGCCATTCTATACCTCCTACCAGTGAGGAGGCCAATTCTGTAGTAAACTCCAAAGGTAAACTAAACATCCACCAGGGGTATGTTAATGGTAGAGCTGCCAGTTTTACGTGATAGCGGGAGTACTCTCATTGGTGTAAAGAGAGATTACATTTTACCATCACAATATAGTGGTAAATATGTCACATGCAGGACGTTCTCAGGGAACATAGAGAAATATCCACTAGCATGGGCATATATAACTACACCATTCCTTACAGGAAAGGTTAAATGCGCAGCATTAACCAATCCGTGCTGCGATGTTATCATTGGAAACCTTCCTGAAGTGAATGACATGCCACATGACAGTATTACATCAGCTGTCATTTTTAATATTTATACTACCATTTCACCTTCATCACAAATCACTATTCATGATGTATTACCACCTGTAAATGAATGTACAAATACCAACCTGGCTACGCCAGAACATACATGTAATTGTGTGAATGTAACATCAATGTGTGATGAGAATGATCGCTGTAATGTAATAAATGCAGTAACTAGATCTACTGCACATATGCAAGATCGAATCGATCAGACAGAGGCTTTACAACGAATAAGTCCAGTTGTAATATCTCCTGAAACAACTAGGGAGACGTTTATAACATCTCAAAAAGCCGATCGATCTCTGCAAAATTATTTTAAACTTGTAGGCCAAAAGCCAAGAGTAGCAAAGAATGCTCAATGGTACTTTGCTCTGAAGAACGGAATTCTACCACGGTACTACACCAAAAGTTCCAGCACTATCGAACAAACAGTGCTACCGTTAGAAAACCGCAAGCAAGAATTGAATCTAGCTCATGACATACCCTTTGCAGGACACATGGCGTATGCTAAAACTAGAGCAAGGTTACTGACTCAATTTTATTGGCCAAAGTTTTGCAGCGATACCAAACAGTATTGCAGATCGTGTGACATATGTCAGAAGCTTGTCAAAAAGGGTAAACATCCACAAGGTGAATTGCAAGTTACTGATTTGGCTAGTAGACCGTTTAAAAAGATCTCGGTCGATATAGTTGGTCCTCCGAACCATGTAACATCAAAAGGTAATAGGTACATTGTAACACTCATTGATCTATGTACTCGTTGGCCGGAAGCGTTTCCACTGAAGAACATAACTTCCAAAGACACCATGGAAGTGTTCTTTCATATTTTTGCAAGGGTAGGATTCCCTGATACCATCCTTTCAGATCGGGGTAGCCAGTTTATTTCCTCAGCTACACAAGCCTTTACCAAAATGTTGGGTGTTAAACAATGCTTCAACAGTCCATACCACCCACATTCGACTGGTATCGTGGAAAAGATTAACGGCGATATGAAACATATGCTCTCTAAGGTAACCCAAGAACATCCTGAAGATTGGGATACTTATCTGCCTGCAATTTTGTTTGCATATAGGGAAGTGCCCCATTCCAGCACTGGGTTCTCACCATTCGAAATGTTATATGGTGCACAACCACGCGGCCCATTATCTCTGTATGAATCTATGTTGACTGAAAGTACAACGTTGCCTATACCCATTTCACCATATGAACATGTAACATCATTGCGTGATATAATTATGAAATCATGTGTGTTAGCTAAAGAAGCTCTCCAAAAATTAGGAGCTATCTACCGACAATATGCTAACAGAGGAAATAGAACTATTACACTGACGCCAGGACAGGACGTTCTTCTTCTTTTGCCAAGTGATAGACATCTCCTAACTGACTCATGGCAAGGACCGTTCAAAGTACTACGACAATTTTCGACGGTAGTTTACGAAATTGCAGTTAGGGACAAACATAAAATTTTCCATATTAACATTCTTAAACCATATCACCACAGACAAGACGACCAAGTAGAGACTGCAGCAAGCACCTCCATGGTGGACCAGACGGACGACAATGACACTGACGAGATACCAACACCAGTTTTTGACACGACGACCAACTTACAGAACATTAAGGTAAATCCTAAACTGACACAGACACAGACTGACAGTTGCAGACAACTGATACAAGAATACAGGACGATCTTTTCTAACAGCCCAGGACAGACAGATTTAGTTCAACACCAAATCATCTTGACATCCGACGTTCCTATTACGTGTAGACCATATTCCATCCCTATACACTATAAAGAAAAACTTCATCAAGAAATCATTGATTTAGAAGCAAATCATATCATTCGACGTTCACAATCTCATTTCTGTTTACCAATAGTTTTAGTACGGAAAAAGGACAAAACTATTAGACTTTGTGTGGACTATCGTAAACTCAACAGCATTACACAGTTGGATTTAGAACCGATGAGCAACTGTGAAGACATCCTGACTGCACTATCTGACTCACGTTATTTTACTAAACTTGACATGACAAAAGGCTACTGGCAGATAGCTGTACATCCTGATAGTATACATCTGACTGCATTTGCCACACCGTGGGGTTTATACGAATGGTGTAAACTACCTTTCGGATTAGTCAATGCACCAGCTACCTTCGTCAGAATGACAAGAATTCTTTTGACAGACATTGCTAACATCATTTGGTACATGGACGGCATTTGCATACACACAAAGGACATGACAGATCACATAACAGCACTACAGCAGACATTTGACAGGATTAGACATCATGGACTGACTGTAAAACCTTCCAAAGTTGATATAGCCTTTCAGGAAATTTCATTTTTGGGTTATAAGATCTCAAATGGCTTTATATCAACTGACGATAACATCATGTCCAGAATTTTGAAATTGTCGCTTCCGACAACTAAGAAACAGTTGCGAAGTGTGTTAGGTCTTTTAAACTATTATAGACAGTTTATTCCTCATTTTGCTGAATTGACCAAATGTTTCACTGATCTACTAACAAATAAACACCCCAATGTGATTGTAAACAGTGAATGTTTAAGGCCAGCATTTACGAAGATTCTTTCATATTATTCTAAATCACCTTTTCTGAAATTGCCAAATTTGAATATTACTTTTAGATTAAGATGTGATGCGAGCTCCGTAGCCATTGGAGGTGTGCTTCTCCAAGAACACGACCAAATCTTGTACCCAGTATACTAAGTCTCTCGAAAACTGAACACCAGCGAACGAAATTACAGTACACCGGAACTCGAGGCTCTTGCCATGGTATTTTCGGTACGTAAACTTTCTAGGTTTCTTTTAGGCAAACATTTCATTATTGAAACAAATAATAGTCAGCTGACAATTGTTACCAGAGGAACGCCAAGTAACAGCAAGGTGGCAAGATGGTCCCTTCTTCTGCAGGACTATAGCTATGAAATTAACCATATAAAAGGTTCACAAAACTGTCTTGCAGATCTTTTGTCGAGATGTCCATACGACGAACCTAATACCCAGGCAACACCAGAGCACAGTGCAGAGGGTGTATAAAACTGCAACGTATATAGTGCTCAGTACCACAGCCAATTGTGACAATGTGTCAGTAACGCTGTGTACACCAATGTGATGGGGTAGATTATATCTCCCAATGTATATAACTTATGTACATATTTGGAATCTTATTATTATCATGCGAATGAATGCGTGTATAATTGTGAAATATGTGAAAGAATGGAATCATTATGATGTAAACTAATGTGTTGTATAACTGTGAGATATGAGAAAGAATGCAATTATTATTGTAAATAGATAAATATTGTAATAACCAGACACTATAGAGAAGTGTCACTGGACAAAACTATAGGATCCAGGAACTTACCAAGCCACTACAACGTGAAGTAATCCTGAAGGTATCCAGACCGATGTGTTCAAGACGTTTTAACAAGGTACGAAAGATGACTGCGACAGTACAATCCGAGCATAAGGCGGAAGAAATGATTCAACAGCTGATAGTAACAACTACTACTCCGTTTATATAATATCCATCCAGAACGGACTAATATCGTGTGAATGACACCACAACACACGTGTAAAATAGTACAGCTGTATACTTCCGAGTATTTTTTGCATATTAATTTAAAAGTTAGCAGACTACGCTAAAAGTCTATAAATGTATGACAATTGTATTAAAATGTGATTTAAAACATGTCCATATACGGAATTGTATATGTCAATTTTTATAATATGTAATCTCAGCATCGTAACTTGATTGCTTCTTTACAAACGTGACTTTTTTTGTGCACATTTGTCAATAAGTATCAAAGTATGACACTAAGACATAAATTTGCAGTGGTAATGTATGTCTTGTAAACGACGATAAATTATTGTTCCTAAATTTTTTGTATAACAACCAGGGGACATTACTCTAAACTCTTGGTGATATGTAAATATGTATTGTAACCATTAACATGTGTGCTTGATAGATAACATGTCAATGTGACGTCGTTTAGATATGGACAGTATATTGCCAAAACTGTTGACCTTCATTAGAAACTCTAAACAGAGGTCTGATGATGGAGCTATCTCAGAGGGAGATGCTCACGGCTTGACCTGATGATTTTAGTATTTTTGTTCTTGGTTATGAGGTAGGGGCCAGTTTAGCCGATACCTACCGGACTAGCTGTGTCACAGCGAGGTAATGCCCATTAAATAGATTGTACTTGACTGTTGTACTTCATAGTGCAACACAATTGTTGTATACATATTGCATACTAGTCACCTGTATATAATTATAATAACTATTAACGTATAATGTTCAACTTTGACAGGTTTAATAACACCTATATATATTGTACATGAAAGGAAATCCTTCCATGAAAAAGGGGTGTGGAGAGTGTCAAGGTCTCACATCCGAGGTTGCGACGCGCTGTCTGTACCAACGCCAGACAACATAACAACACGCAACCCTGAGTGATGTTAAACACTGCAGAGGGAAAGCGGCGTCTTCGACGACGCCCGTATAAGCAGCCAAGCACAGCAATTGAGCGACGCTTAAACGACCGCTGGTCAGCAGTACACCCCGTGAACCTGGCAGGGGTCACACCAGCTGACGTGAGCGCCGACTGGCGTGTAGCGTGTAGAACGCCAGATCTGGCAGACGGGTTTAGGTGTTTGAATGGACAGGTCGCATGGGTCTGCGAGTGGTGTTTGAATCTGCATTGAGAGCTAGCCTGTACGACAGTGGGAGACTGGTTCGAACGCTTGAATAGTTTGACTTGTAAGTGAGATGTTTATTGCTTGCATGTATTATTATGTATTGTATTGATATTGTTCATGCCGTAATGATTGCTATGGATTGTCATTGCGCGATGTTTGTGGGATAATAAATGCAGCGTGTAAATAAAGCTTGTGAAGAATAGTTTCGGATATTCACTTCGTGTGATTTGATAGTTTGATATTGCTTCACACTTGCCAGAAAACGAGCTACTTATCTTGCTCTACGCAAGACTCTGACAAAAGGATGATATCAATTCTTATAATGGCACGGTTGATGTAGTAATTGGGCTCTTGAAGAGGTAGTCTTCGTGGCGAAGTGGTCGACTTTTTAAGCTTTCGCAACAACAAAAAATCTGCAGGTGATTTAGAATCAAACCGCATTCTTCTGGTTTTCATACATTCGTATGAGCTTACTGAAGGGCAATAGTAAATAACAAAATGTCTAAAAATAAATATTTGGGTTGAATCGGACGTTCTGTAATGGAGGCATAACTAACGTTTGTTTAATTATATTTTATTTTACATGTTTACATTTGTCTTTATTATATAACTGCATTTCGTTTAGATCTTTTTGCCTTGTTAATAAAGAAAATCACTAAGATCCACAGGGATGATTTATTGTGCTCTGGTTAAGCATACTTTTATTAGTCTTACATTACCTGAAATTATATCCTTCATGTGTCATGCCGACAAAGGTGGGCGGTCATGATTCGCCCTTTCACTTGATCGCCAGAGTCGTAGATCAGCTCAGTGTTCTTGTCTCGACCAGACCACATGGCCAAGCCATCCAGGTATGTACTTGTTACTTGTCTGTCTTTCCCATGTTCTCTTCCCCTCGATTTTGCCAGTTGTCACCAATTTATTTCTTCTCATAGCATACCCAATAAATATTGACTGTCCTACGTCAAATTCCTCTAATCAGTTTACCACTTTCATTTGTTTCTTGTAGGACTTGGTCATTGGTTTTATATCTGTCCGTGGTATTATTTTTATTTCCTCAAACCATATTTCCACAGCCATCAGATGGTTTTCAGCTCTTTGCTCATTGTCCAATGTTCAGATCCACACAAAAGTGTACGGTCTATGTATCCCCTCAACACTCTTTTTCTCGTCGCAATTGACATCCTTTTATTGGTCAGTATGTATTTCATCTTGCAACAGGCCACTTTCGCCATGTTAGTTCTTGTTCTAATCTTTTCAAATCAACTTCCTTCAGATGTCATGACTCTTCTGAAATAATTGGACCGATTCATTTGTTTAAGAATATTCCCATGTACTTGTATATTACATTGTGTTATTTTTTTCATCCTAGTGATGACCACAATATGTGTCTTCTTACAGTTCAGTTCTAAACCTAATGCTAGAACCGCATTTACTAAACTTTGCAGATACGGCTCATTGTCTGCGATCAATACTGTATCATCTGTATATATAATAGTGTTGATGTTTCGTCCCCCAATGATAAATCCTGTCATATATTCTATATTTCTGAAAATATTTTAACTGTATGTATATATATATATATATATATATATATATATATATATATATATATATATATATATATATATATATATATATATATATATATATATATATATATATATATATATATATATACAGTAAAATATATATATATATATAACAGAATGTATGTGGGTGGGTGGGTGGGTGGGTGGGTTGGTGGGGATGTATTGGATGCGTTCGAAAACGGTCCATCCGATTGAGATGAAATTTTCTACACTTCTTCTTTTCATTCACGTGCAACCAACAGTCATAACAGTTTATTTTTTTATTGTAGAATCAGCTATTTACTTACTGAAATTTAAAAATTAAATTACATGACTTAAAATAAGAAAAAAATATATAAAGGGACATAACTTTTAGTAGCATTGCTATATATTACGTTAAGTCCCCTGGCTATAGATAGATAGAAATATAGATAGATAGATAGATAGATAGATAGATAGATAGATAGATAGATAGATAGATCGATAGATCGATAGATAGATAGATAGATCGATAGATAGATAGATAGATAGATAGATAGATAGATAGATAGATAGATAGATAGATAGATAGATATATATATAGATAGATAGATAGATAGATAGATAGATATATAGATAGATAGATAGATAGATAGATAGATAGATAGATAGATAGATAGAGAGGGTGGGATAGACGGAGGGAGAGACGAACGGACGGACGGACGGGCAGACAGACAGGCAGGCAGACAGACAGACAGACAGACAGATAGATAGATAGATAGATAGATAGATAGATAGATAGATAGATAGATAGATAGATAGATAGATAGATAGATAGATAGATAGATAGATAGATAGATAGATAGATAGATAGATAGATAGATAGATAGATAGATAGATAGATAGATAGACAGACAGACAGACAGACAGAGTGGTCAGACAGAAAGACAGACAGACAGACAGACAGACAGATAGATAGAAAATCGGGAACGGGAACGGGACATCATATGACTACTTATATGAATAAAATGAGATGCTCCCCACCAGGGACTGGGTGAAGCCGGGCCGCGTCAGACGGACAGACAGACAGATAGACAGACAGACAGATAGTCGGGAACGGGAGCTTATATGACTACTTATATGAATTAAATGAGATGCTCCCCACCAGGAGCTGGACAAAACAGGGCCGGGTGAGACAGACAGACAGACAGACAGACAGACAGACAGACAGACAGACTGACTGACTGACTGACAGACAGACAGATAGATAGATAGATAGATAGATAGATAGATTGATAGATAGATAGATAGATAGATAGATAGATAGTCGGGAACGGGAGCTTATATGACTACTTATATGAATTAAATAAGATGCTCCCCACCAGGAGCTGGGCGAAGCCGGGCCGGGTGAGACAGACAGACAGACAGACAGACAGACAGATAGATAGATAGATAGATAGATAGATAGATAGATAGATAGATAGATAGATAGATAGATAGATAGATAGATAGATAGATAGATAGATAGATAGATCCTCGCCAGGGCCTTGGCGAAGCCCGGCCGGGTCAGCTAGTATACATTTTCATTAATTCAGTAGCATGTCCTTTAGAGAACCTCGCTCCCATAACAACCTTCCGGAAAACCTCTCGATCATAAGAAAGATGTCCCGCGTCTGATACACCCGTCTGGAGATCATCCGCCACATCCTGCACCCATCTTCTCTTTGGCCTTCCACTTCCATTATTGTTCTCTCCAAACTTTCGTGACGTTTCAAGTGACCTAAATATTCAAAACAATGTTTTCCCGTAGTGAATTTGATTAACGAAGACACAAACAATAGATTGCACGATTTATTGCTTGGCATATGTCGCTGCATCTCGTCAGGTACATACTGCAGAAATCACACAACTTACGTGAATTAATTAGATAAATCCTTCAAGTTGATATATACACATATTCGCACAGTAATGTCACTTATCTACGGTAATTTTAAACTGACTCGCATGTCTTTCTGTTTGCACAATTCTGGCTTGCGTTGATAGATCATAATTGCTTCTGCAAATTTTAACAAGCGAGTATTTTGTGTGTTAAATAACACGCGAAATGCAGTGTCTATGTCCACCACATGACCACTTTCGACAATGTGCCTAACAATTGAAGACGCCGGGAGCTTCCGGTGTGTCGGCCCCACGAGGCTAGCATCTCCTGTGTGTTGTATCTTGCTGACCCATTGAGGTATGTGTTCTGACACCCGTTTGTTAAGCTGTCTCTCTGTTCTACCAATGTAAACAGCCTGGCATCTACATGTGAATTGGTAAATACAATTGTTTGTGGCGTACAGAGGAACAGGCTCTTTGATTGCTGGTGTAGGAATCGGTACAGTTTTATATCTAATGACTGGAGTTGAAGCACAGAATGTTTGGCCTACTGCTGTAGTAAGCCGGTCTTGTAGACGTTGCATTACGTCATCCCCTCGAAAGGTTAGCAGGATGAATACCTTGAGTTTAGGGACTGTAGTTACGTCTGCTTTGGGTTTGGGCTGTTGGCAGTGGCGCTTTATAAATCCTGTGGAGTACCCATTCAGGTTTAAGACATTCTTCAGAGTTTCAAATTCCTCTGTCAGTGTGTCCTGGGTGCATATCTTTCTAGCACGGTCAAACAAGGTCCGTACTAAGCCCCGTTTGTACTGGACAGGTGTGAAGCTCTGAAAATTTAGGTACTGGCCAGTCCATGTTTATTTGCGGTATACCGATCTTTGAATTGTGCCGTCTGCTCTACGACTCATTAGAATATCTAGGAACAGTAACGCTTCGTTGTGTTCGTGTTCCATAGATAGAGAGATGTTTTTATGCGTCTTTTTCATTGTTGCCTGAAACGATGTTGCTTGTATCTCGTCTGTGGTGATAATTATTATATCGTCCACATAACGACGGTAACAGGCCAAGTTGTTGATTTCTGAGGATCTCTTTTCTTCTAAAAGTGCCATGAAGATGTCCGCTAGAATAGGACCAAGAGGACTCCCCATGGCCACTCTGTCAATTGGGCGGTATGACTTAGTTAGAAAAGTGAATTGTATGTTGGCGATACATAGTAGTAGTAGCCTCTCCAAAATAGGTGTTGGTATGCCTAATTTTAGTTGTTTGTCTTCAATGCGTTCCCTTATTATTTTCTCTGTCTCCTCTAATGGAGAAATATTTCAATTTTCTTTGTTTTATTGACTTTAATAGCCAACCTTCTTCAATATTCAACTCTTGAAGTATGGATGCATTTGTTCTTTTCTTTACCCAAGATATTCTTAGAACTCGTCTGTAACATTTATATTCAAAAGCATTTATGCGCTGTTCAGCTTGTTTAGTAAGTGTCCAGGTCTCGCAGGCGTATGTTGCAATAGGAAAGATGCATGCTCTTAAAAATCTATTTTTTTAGTTCTGTCTGTCCCACTAAATACGTTTTTCAGCTGTTTTAGTCTTTGACGAGCAATTGATAGTCGCCGTTTAATTTCTTTCATTGTGTCGCCGTTGTTGGTAATCAATGACCCAAGATATTCAAAATTTTCCACCACCTCCAATTTTTCCCCATTAATGTATATTTCTATTTTCCATAGTAGTATATATATATATATATATATATATATATATATATATATATATATATATATATATATATATATATGTGTGTGTGAGTGTGTGTGTGTAATCTAAGGTACTGAGCGTCTTGACAGACGATAGTTTGTGCTTCAAAAAGGCGTAATAACTACTACCCATGGCGGTAGTTAATGTGACTGATAAGGCCAATTCGCGCTGTAAATGTTCGTCCAGAGTGGGTGCATGTGAAGACGTGGTCATTTCCACCATCACGCACCATCGTACGTCTGTAATAATTTTCTCCTTTGTCTTTATTCAATTTCTGATGTTTGCTCTCCATGCAACACGTTCTGCGGCGACTTGCTCCCAATGTGCATTATAAATGGCTATATCAATCATGTCCTGCCTACACACATCTTTGTATCGTATTAGAGGCCTCCGAGACCTTTCTTCTTAACCTGTTCATTGTTATTGTTGCCTTACCAGTCCAAATGTTGATTTCCTGATCTAGAGATAATTTGCTATTTACCACTGATCCTATATATGTAAAATGTTCTACCATCTCTAGTTTGTTATCGTCAATAAAGATTGATGGTACCCCATGTGCACCTTGTGAAATAATCTGTGTCTTATTTTTGCTAATTGTTAAACCAAATTCAGAACAAGCATTGGATAATGCAGATAGTAGACATTGTAATTCTTCCTCAGAGTGGGACGTAACTGCATCATCATCTGCAAAATGCAACTCTCTGATCAATGCCCTCCTAATTTTGGTCGTGGCCGTCAATCTCTGAGCATTGTAGAGGCCGCCATCTGAGCGTGAGTGAATGTATATACCACCATCCTGATCACAAAAGGCATATTTCATTAGAAGTGGAAAGTATATTCCAAAGATGGTGGGAGCTAGTACACAACCCTGCAAACTCCACTCTTGATTTCAAGCTCTTCAGAAGTTTGCACCATCAAACTTGATTATACCCTTCATGCCAGTGTGGAATGATTCCGCAATGGACAGAGGAGTTGGTGGACAGCCATTCTTCTTTAGTGCCTTGAAAAGACCCTCGCGACTGACCAAATCAAATGCCTTTGTGAGGTCGATGAAGGCAATAAACAGTGGCTGATTGTGTTCACGGCATTTTTCTTGTATTTGTCGCAATATCATATTAATGGTTGACCGGTTCTGTCGAAAGCCACACTGTGATTCGGGGTAGACTTGATCTCCTAGGACTTGAAGTCTTCGCAGAACAATTCTGGCAAATACTCTTCCAACAATACACAGAAGTGAGATACCCCTATAGTTGTTGCAGTCGCTCCGATCGCCCTTGTTCTTGTACAGTGTTATGATGCTTGAATTTTTGTAATCCTGTGAGGCATGTCCTTCTCGCCAGCATAGCTCTATTAGCTGGTGGATCTGTAGAGTGAGTGTGTCTTGCCCACTCCTGATAAACTCTATTGGAAGACCATCGTTACCTGGAGCCATAACATATGCAAGTTCATCTATAGCACACTTAGTTAGTCGACAGATCATCCTCGTTGCACATCGAACCATTCAGTCCATAAGTGCTCGGATCCCCTCCTCAGCAAATCCCGCAGCGTGTAGCGGCTAACGACGCCAGTTCTGTGTTGGTTTATCAATCTTCTTTGGCTTCCTGCGTAGTGTTCTTGTTTGGCCACCCCTCTTTTAATTTGCTGCTCTCGCAGTCTGGCCATTGTTGTAGATTCACAGTCATCATTTGGTTCTCGCAAAAGTCTCACTTCACGTAGAGCATTCAGAATGTCAGCCTGGTCCATGGCGCGTCCGCCCTCCACAGTAGCCTCGCCTGCGAGCTTGTCAGCCCGCTCAATTCCTTGTACTCCTGCATGCCCTGGCACGAAGATGAAACTAATCTTTGCCAGCCGAGACCGCTTCAGAGGCAGCAACCATTCTCTTCGGATCGACCCCTCCTCTATCCTCTTGATCATGTTCATTGAGTCGCTAAGGAAACAAGCCCTAGTGAATGTCTGTGTCTCGAGCCATGTTATTGCTTTACTTATTGCTATGACTTCCATGGTAAGGCTACTTGTGGTTTCAGTGAAAGCACCAGAGTCCTCCTTCACAATTCTCCCTCCGGCCCGAGCTGTAAAGGCCCATGAGCTTCTCACATGTCGGACGGCCGACCCATGTGTGTAGATGACCGCGTCACCGTCTAGCGAATTCTCGAAAATCAACGCTTGTACTTCAGCCTCAACAGCAGCCGGATTTTCTTGTCTGCATTTTCTATCTAGTTGGATGCAAACTGAAAAGGATGTGCAGAAGTCTGTTGGCACTTGCACCCACTCCTCGCCAGGTTCTAAGTCCTCAAGTGAACACACCTGTTGAAGAATGTCTTCGGCTTGACCCATCCACGACCGTCCTCTTTTTAACCTGCTGCCCTTCACCTTCCTAATTTCACTATGCAGTGGATGTTGTGTGTTTGCGTTAATTCTGAGGTAGGCGCGTGCCCTGCAAACTTGTATTCTCTCTTTATTGGTTAGAAAATCAAGAAGGTAGCGCATCGCCCTGCATGCTGTATCTCTTGTGCATCCACGAATAATGCGTATAGCTTCATTATGTATCCTTTCCATCCTTTCTATCTGCTTATGGCTGAGAGTCAAGATTGCCATTGCATACTCCAAAACAGACATGACCAGCCCCTCGTACAGAAGACATAGATGGCGCTGCTCACAGTTTGCTGCCGCCATCACCCGCATCGCTGCCAAACCCCGCTTGGCCTTTGTTATCACCTGGTCTATGTGCACATTATAAGCAAGGCTTCGATCAAACCGTATCCCCAGGTAATTCATTGCCTGCGTTCTTTCCACCGTCTCTGAACACAGCATTACAGTTGGTGTTGGATTGTTGCCAATATGATTATTCAACGAGAACCAAGTCACTGTTGCCTTTGTTGGGTTGACCATTGCCCCAGCTTCATCACACCAAGTACTTATGCGATTGAGTTCGGTTTGTAGTTCCACAGCAACCTCCTCTCTATCCTTCCCCTGACGATACACTAAAACATCATCGGCATATGACAATGTCCTGCCAGGTCCAGTGATCTGCTCACTGGTGATTCTCACTGTGTAGGCGTTGAACAGTACCGGAGATAATGGTGATCCCTGTGGTAGGCCAGGATATATTGTTGTTGGTTCCGAAGTCCAACTGCCACATCTAAAAACTACTTTCCGTTGGAAGAGGGCTGCAGCGATCCAACTAAAGAGGAAAGCTGAAACATTAAAAAATCCAGTGGTACTCTGTTGTATGCGTCCTCAAGATCAACCGCTGCAGCAACGGTTTCAGTGCCTGAGTGGAAACCTTCATAGACATCATGGGCAAAGACTGCTGCATTGGTCCAGGTTTCTCTTTTTGGACGGTACCCACCCAGGGTAGGTGGGAAAACACATTGCCTCTCTAGTTGGCTTGATATTTTCATGGCAATTACCTTCTCCATCAGCTTCCCTATTGTATTCTGCATGGTTATAATTCGATATCCCTGAATTTTTTTGTGGTCTTTGTCAGGCTTCGGCAAGGGAATCAGATAGCTGTGTAACCATTCCTCCTTGATGCTAGCACTCCCTATACTGTTGTTGTACATGTCTGCTAGTTTCTCTAGCTCATTGTCGGTACACCTATTTATGTCGTCGTATCTTATGCCATCAGGACCTGGAGCACTGTTTTTTGATCGTCGAAGCACAGCCTTGATTTCTTTCACTGTCACTGTGTCTTCATCCGAAGTGTTCTGTGCCTTGCATCTGTCTGAGGTGACCTCCTTGGCCAGATTTCGGCGTCCCATGTCTGTCTGGTTTCTCTGCTCAAGGTAGCATTCAAAGAGACTTCCGGTTTCAAGATGGCGACGGACGGTCGTGTTGTTTTGTGTTCGTTAACTTTTTTGCGTAGGGGATGGATTTATTCATCTCTTGCGTGTAATTGGTGTGCCAGGATGTAAAACCAGGAGTTTCTACTCAAGATCTGCGCGGGTGCTACGGAGTTCGTGCATCGAGCGAAGCCATCCTTGAGTGAATTTTCAGCAGCGTGTTTGATTCTCAGCAGTCTGTGTTTACGTTTTTTCAACATGGCGGAACAACGTGTTTTCCGAGCGGTCAGCAGTCAACATAACGAAGCGGCGTGGTTTGAGACGTTTTAGATTCAAGTGTCACCGTCTAGGACTCAGGAACATCCGTATTCTATATTGGAACTGTGCCAGTGTAAAACAACGGGGCTCTATTTTAGAAACCCTAGTTTACAGGAACGACATTGTAGCACTCCAGGAGACGAGACTGGGCGATCAGCCACTCCGAATTGCCGGATTCAAATGTTTCTACAACAGACGACATCTGGGAACGGCGATTCTCGTTCGCGACAGCATGGTGGCGTCAGAGCTAGACATGTCCAGTTGGGACAGTGACGATATACAAATACAGGCGGTGAGAGTTCATTCCAGTATACCATTCGTGTTGGTTAATGTTTATGCCCACAATGCGAGTGTGGACGCCCAGAAGTGGCAGTGCTTAAGTGGCATATTAGGCCACGAGAGAAATGTTATTTTCTGTGGTGACTTCAACGCTAAAGGCAGATCATGGGGAAACACTTCCTCCAATACACAAGGGGAGGAGCTCGAGACTGCACTTGAAACCATCGACCTGGTTTGTATCAACAGTGGCTGTGTCACCAGGACAGCAAGCCGTCCAGGCGATGAGGACAGTGCTATTGATCTGGCGCTAGTTTCACCTTTACTCACTACAGTGTGTAGATGGGGTGTCCTAGGACACCATGGCAGCGACCACCAACCTTGCAGTATATTGGTGGAGAAAGGCAGAACCAGGCAGCACAAGCTAAAGGTAAAGACGTTCCAGTATGACAGTATAGGGCAAGATGTGGTGAGTAAAATAAGACGTGACAAGCACAGAACGTTTCAGGGCAGGAAAAAAAGCTGGGAGCAGCCACCGTGGTGGAGTTTCGAGGTGGAGAAGGCTTGGGTGGATAAGCGTAGTGCTGTAAGGAGATGGCAAAATGCCAAGAAGAACAGAGCTGGTCATCCTAGTCCCTGCTTGCACTTATAAAGAGAGATGCACACAAAAGTAAGCTATTTCAAAAAACTGGTCACGGTGGTTAAAAGCGAAAAATGGGCAGAGGTGTGGCAAAGAGTAAGCACAGACAAGTCACTGAAATTGTTCTGGCGACTACATAAAAGCATGAGTGGTGTAGTCAAGAATAAGAGCATTTCTGACTTCCAAGGTGCTGACCTCATCTGGCAGAGGACTGACGAGGACAAGGGCAAAGCCCTCTATAGCACACTTAATTTATGTTATGGTGGGAAGTGTGTCCATGTGGTCAAGAGTTGGTAGGGCCTCTATGGCGTTGAGGGCATCATCTGCTAATTTGGTCTCACTTGAGTAAAGCTCCAAATAGTACTCTACCCATCTATCCATCTGCTGTTTCTTATCAGTGATGATTTCTCCAGTCAAGGTTTTCAATGGTGCACTTCATTTGATCATTGGACCACGGGCTTTCTTTATCCCTTCATGCATGCTTCTGATGTTTCCCTTATCACTTGCATTTTGAATGGACTCACATAACTCGATCCAATAGTCATTTGCACACTACCTGCTATCCTTTTCCACATCCTTCCTAGCTTGCTTTAGCTCACTTAGAATGTTACGCGTTGGTCTTTCCTTGTTTCTTAAGAGAGCTATCTTCTTCTTATCAATCAAGGGCTGCAGAGTCTGGCTGTTTGCCGCAAACCAGTCCTGCCTCTTATGATCCACAGTACCGTAGGCCTAAACCCCTACGGCAGTTTTATGAAGCGTTTCCTTAAGATGCCCCACTTTTCATTTACTGTACAATTACAGGGGCTTAGTACGGACCCTGTTTGACCGTGCTATGAAGATATGCACCCCGGACACACTGACAGAAGAATTTGAAACTCTGACGAATGCCTTAAACCTGAATGGGTGCTCCACAGGATTTATAAAGTTCCACTGCCAACAGCCCAAACCGAAACCTGAAGTAACTACAGTCCCTAAACTCAAGTTATTCATCCAGCTAATCTTCCGAAGAGATGACGTAATGCAACGTCTGTGGGACAGTCTCACCACAGCAGTCGGGCGAACATGCTGTGCTGCCACTCTAGTCATCAGGTACCGAAACACACCGATCCCCATCCCAGCAGTAAAAGAATCTGTAGCTTTGTACTCCAAATTAAATTGTATTACCAATTTACATGCAGGTACGAGGCCATCTACATAGGCAGAACTGAGCGACAGTTACATTGCAGAGTTTTGGAACACATTCCGAATTGGGGGGACAAGATACTACACACAGAAGATGGTAGCCTAGGCAGGCCGACACACCGGAACAGTCCTGCTTCATCGGTCGCGAGACATGTGCTCGAGAGCGGTCACGTGGTTGAAAGAGACAGTGCCTTCCTTGTGTTGTTCAACACACAAAGTAGTCGATTGTTAAAGTTTGCTAAAGCTATAATAATCAACCTTTGTAAGCCGTCCTTGTGCAAGCAGAAAGACATGTTAGTCAGTTTAAAATTACCGTGGTAGACAATCGACATTACTGTGCGAACATGTGTATATTTCAGTTTGAAGGATTTATCTAGTTAATTCACGTAAGTTGTATGATTTCTGCAGTTTGTACCTGACGAGATGCAGCGAAATATGCCAGGCAGTAAATCGTGCAATCTATTGTTTGTGTCTTCGTTATTTAAATTCATCACGGGAAAACATTGTTTTGAATTACTTTACAATTTTCGGGTGTATCGGTGAAAGCGTCTTCAAGTTGCTGTTGAAACTGAAAGCACTTTTCTGGATCGTGCGTGTTAATAATATTATTCATGGGGCTAGATTTGTGTTTAGCTGTGTAGATTCTCTTTGCTCTCAGTTAACTCTTGCATCAACCAAAGAATGATCCGTATCACAGTCAGCACTGTGGTAACATCAAGCCAATGATATGTGGTTCAGATGTTGTCTCTGTGTGATGATGAAGTCCAGCTGGTGCCAATGGCCGGACCTTAGATGGTCCCATGTGACCTTATGTAGCTCTTTTGTTATAAAAAAAGGAGTTTGTAATACATAGGTGATTTCTGGTGCAATGCTCCAGCAGCCTTTGCCCATTTTTATTCATGCGACCGATGTAGTAGTTTCCAAGGCACACTGGCCATGAACTCGAGTCCTTGCCCACACGAGCATTGAGATCACCAAGCATATAAATGTAGTCAGGTTTTGGAACTGCCTTAATCAAGGACTCTAACTCCTCATACAACGAATCCTTCACATCATCAGAGGAATCGCGTGTCGGTGCATATGCAGTAATAAATGTGGCAAAACCACAAGAGGTTGCCAAGCGCAGGGATAATAGTCTTTCATTTCCTCCTGCTGGAATTTCAATCATTCCCAGTAGCGAATTCTTCAATGCAAAGCTCACACCGTATTGCCTTTTTTCTGCTTGCCATCTAACCTTCCAAAAAAAAAAAAGGTGTAAATGTTTTCCCTGAGTGACCCTTCCTTAGCGAGGCGAATCTCCTGCAGGCCAGCAATATAAATGTTAAGACGATTGTGTTCGGCATTAATCACAGCCGTTCGTCTCACATCGTCAATATTGGTAAAGTCAGTGGAAAATCCTGGAAACAGGGTTCTCACGTTCCAGGTTGCAAGCCGTAGCTTGAGGTTTCTATTTTTCTTTTTATTAGTACCTGGTGCATTGGCTTTACAGCCTGCGAATCAGATTTTGTACTAGCCCCAAGCACCCATTGAAGCAGGCAGGCTGTTTCGGATCAGCACCCAATTGGCTGGGGGCTGCCCAGCTTCGAGGCGGGCGGTAGCTGATCAGTGACACATGTAGGTGTCTCCCAACGTCAGAGGCAACGCGTGGCGCCCCATGTCTACGCCAACTGATAAGCACTTATAACCCGTAACAGATGCCTCTCGCTTTGATCTGAGACCAGTTAAGACCAGGGATGAAGTTATTGCCTCTCCATAGCACAAAGCCTTGGCTAAAATATAGAGATCATGTGTTGCCCATGCAGCATGATCCCTCTCTCGGCCTGCCTAGTTACTCCAGAGGAAAGGTACACCTCTACATCTGGACCAAGACACGCTGCAGAAGCTGCCGGATCAGCAAAGCAATGCTCTAACTGTCCGCCTGTCGGAGCTTCGATCCTAGACCAGCTGCCAACAAAGGCTTAGGGCCTGGTCTGCCCTGCCATGACATTTTGTCTTTGAGTTGCATTTCCTCGCACCAGGGTAAGGCTTGTACCCTCCCAATTGCGCTCCTCCGCCAGAAGCCGTTGGCACACTGTGGGGTGTCAGGTTTGGTAAGCGCCGCCCAACGTTCGGCGCTAACAGAAAGCAGGTAGTACCGTCTACTGTTATACGGTAGCTCAGTTTATCTGACTAAGACCTGGCAATATATATATATATATATATATATATATATATATATATATATATATATATATATATATATATATATATATATGAGCCGGCTCCATGGTCGAGGAGTTAGCAGCTTTCCCCGCTAACCCCGAATAACTCGTCACGTGACGCGACGAGAATTAGCAGTAGTTCGAATCGCAAAGTTGACTTATGAGAGTATGGAGCCTGTCGCTCAGAAAGTCGTGGCGTGCTGATGAGCGTAATCTAGCCTAGGAATCAACATGCAGCTGAAAGATGCTGGTGTTGACCGCAATATCCTGAAACAGGATGGAAACGCAGGGGAAAAAAAAAAAAAAAAAAAAAAAAATATATATATATATATATATATATATATATATATATATATATATATATATATATATTATATATATATATATATATATATATATATATATATATATATATATATATATATATATAAGGATGTATGTGGGTGGGGATGTGTTTGATGCTTTCGATAACGGTTCATCGGATTGAGATGAAATTTTCTACATGTATTCTTTTCCTTCTTGTGCAGACAACTGTCAAAGTTTTTTTTTTTTTTTTGGTTTCAGCTATTTACTTACTTAAATTTAATATTTAAATTTACGTTGTAATTTCTATATAGCCAGGGGACTTAACAAAAGTAAAGTTATTTCAAGGGGCATAACTTTTAATATCATTGCTATATATTTTATATATAGATTTTTGCATTGTTGTCAAAGATTTATAAACTCTTTGTCATAGTTATTTTCAGGCATATACTTTATAATAAATAATGATATAATCTTTAAGGCATTTTCAAAGTTTTCATAAAAGTAATTTAAACAGTGAAAATTTTCTAACTCATCTTTTCGACTCAAGAAGTTATCTACAGTCATGTATGTGATTGAAAACAGTTTTCATTAAACACAATGGATGGTGTGTGGAAGCACATTCTTAAGTTAATTTTTTTTTTTGTTACATGAATTTAATGAGACGCTCCCCGCCACGAGCTGCGCAAAGCCGCGCCGGGTCAGATAGATAGACAGACAGACAGACAGATAGTCGAGAACGGGAGCTAATGTGACTACTTATATGAATTAAATGGGATTCTCTCCACCAGATCCTGGGCGAAGCCGGGCCGGGTCAGACAGACAGACAGACAGACGGATAGTCGGGAACGGGAGCTTATATTAGTGCTTATATGAATTAAATGAGATGCTCCTTACCAGAGGCTGGGCAAAGCCGGGCCGGGTCAGACAGACAGACAGACCGATAGATAGATCCCCGCCAGGATCTTGGCGAAGCCGGATCGGGTCCGACAGACAGATAGACAGACAGACAGATAGACAGACAGACAGATAGTCGGGAACGGGAGCTTATATGACTACTTATATGAATTAAATAAATGAGATGCTCCCCACCAGGGACTGGGTGAAGCCAGGCCGGGTCGGACAGACAGACAGACAGACAGACAGACAGACATTCAGACAGACAGACAGACAGACAGACAGATAGTCGGGAACGGGAGCTTATATGACTATATGAATTAAATGAGATGATCCCCACCAGGAGCTGGCGAAGCCGGGCCGGGTCAGACAGAAAGACAGACAGAAAGACAGACAGACAGACAAGCAGACAGATAGATAGATAGATTCCCGCCAGGGCCTGGGCGAAGCCGGGCCGGGTTAACTAGTATATATATATATATATATATATATATATATATATATATATATATATATATATATATATATATATATATATATATATATATATATATATATATATATATATATATATATATCAGATTGCCATGTGCCATGAAGCTGATTGCTGGCTCGTTTGTTCAGCCGCAGTGACAGAAATAAGCATGAACATTCATCGCATTGAAACAGTGAACAATTCCATGTCCTTTGCCATTCTTCAGTATTTATTGTAAACAATGATCGCAGCACATAACAACAATCATTCCCGAAAGGTGCGGGATGGCATGCGATAAGTAGATAACATGTCTAATCAATGTTCACAGTTCTGAAACACAGTTCTACAACAATGGCTACTCTATGGTCAACTTACGGTCACTTGCCCTTGACATCGGCATGGGGCATTGCTCAATCGCCGTCAACTAGGCGCGCTTTAACTGAACTGAAATGGCTACTCAATTAGCCGTCTGACTTGTGTCAAACACTTTCGCCTCAGGCTGAAGCGTCGTTCAAATCCTAAAGCAATGTCGAATTCATCTCGCTTCACTTTCAACACTGGTTCCACGTTATTTCTCAACTGGGACCCTGGCTAGACTAACCTTGTCCAACCGTCTCCTTCCCGTGGACCGCACAACTAATGGCCTGTGATACGCAACTTCTTTGAATAGTTTCCCTTTGTTCTTAACATAATCATCAGTTGTTCACCGACTTTCCTTGACTTATTCGTGCGTATTCCTTCATAGTGATCGCGTGAACTGCTCTTACTATGACAATTCCTCTTCTACGGTACACCTGTTCTTACTACATCAGTTTACCGCTGACTGCCTCATATCGGTCTATGGCACCATGGACATAGATCGGTAAAGAGTTATGAAAAGTATGAAAAACTATGCCACTTGGCAGTGAGAATGATGGGTATGATGTACACTCTATTCCAGTACTTATCTGCTCGTCACATCATATTAAAGACCACTTCTTCTTTCGTCCGTCGTAAAGTTATGTTTGATAGTTATTGAGTCATTTTAGGACAGATTTGGGCTTTGGAATATCTTGGACATTATGGGATATTTGGTGCAGATGAATGTCCGGGTAATCATGTATTTCTAGTTTGTCTTCGTTGTTCAGCCTCCGTGTTGTTGGAAGATTCACAAGCCTCTGCACCTGTCACGGATGAATGTATGCTCAGTCGCTTAAAAACCCCACTGCTTAAATGTCGACAGGGTCGACTTCATTGCACCGGGTTTTATCACATATTGATTATTCTCTTTCCGCACGGCGGAAAGCGTGGAATAAAGCACGAGCTCCGTAGCTCCAGCGTCGACCCTCATGAGTCTCCGAAAATGCACTTCTGAACCGAAGGACGCGGCAAAGAATCGAACCCACTACATTTTAAGCCCGAGTCAAAGGGCTTGACCATCTCGCCCCTGACACACACAGGTGAACCCAGTGATACGGTCTGGTGCCTCACATCCCATGTGTCAGGGATTATGCCGAAGGGATGTCTTAATAGTTAATCATTCATTCTGGGGACGCTAAAAACGTATCTCAATCCGTCTGTATATAAGCCCTGTAATGTGTAACATATTTCCTATTAAGTATACACGATACAAGAACTGATTACAATGACGTAATGTTTGTAATGTTTCCAAAGATAAACGTGACAACACAAAGTCCCACACCGGAAAGCATAGATGTGCCAGTATTTGTGAATGACGATATGACTATCATTGAAACAATGAATATTGGAGTAACACCAGAGATGGCACACATTGATGACTGTCTAGTTCAAATGTATGTATGTATGTATGTATGTATGTATGTATGTATGTATGTATGTATGATGTATGTATGTATGTATGTATGTATGTATGTATGTATGTGTGTGTGTGTGTATGTATGTATGTATGTATGTATGTATGTATGTATGTATGCATGCATGTATGCATGTGTGCATGCATGTATGCATCTATGCATGTATGAATGTAAGCACGTATTTATGTATGTATGTATGTATGTATGTATGTATGTATGTATGTATGTATGTATGTATGTATGTATGTATGTATGTATGTATGTATGTATGTATGTATGTGAGTGTGTGAGTGTATGTATGTATGTATGTATGTTTGTATGTATGTATGTATGTATGTATGTATGTATGTGTGTGTGTGTATGTATGTATGTATGTATGTGTGTGTGTGTATGTATGTATGTATGTATGTATGTATGTATGTATGTATGTAAGTATGTATGTATGTATGTATGTATGTATGTATGTATGTATGTATGTATGTATGTATGTATGTATGTATGTATGTATGTATGTATGCATGAATGCATGTATGCATGTATGTACGTATTTATGTATGTATGTATGTATGTATGTATGTTTGTATGTATGTATGTATGTATGTATGTATGTATGCATGCAAGCATGTATGTATGTATGTATGTATGTATGTATGTATGTATGTATGTATGTATGTATGTATGTATGTATGTATGTATGTATGTATGCATGTATGCATGTATGTACGTATTTATGTATGTATGTATGTATGTATGTATGTATGTATGTATGTATGTATGTATGTATGTATGTATGTATGTGAGTGTGTGAGTGTATGTATGTATGTATGTATGTATGTATGTATGTATGTATGTATGTATGTATGTATGTATGTGTATGTGTGTATGTATGTATGTATGTATGTATGTATGTATGTATGTGTGTGTATGTATGTATGTGCGTGTGTGTGTGTGTGTATGTATGTATGTATGTATGTATGTATGTATGTATGTA
>JACEFZ010002992.1:0-18775 GCA_014155875.1 Cepaea nemoralis
GGCTGACCAGCGGTCAGGCCGCCAACGCAAGACGCACGCCTGCCACGTGACGCCACGTCAGGCAGGAGGCAAGTTGCAAACCAGGTCCAGACAGCTCTGGGGACACGGAACAGGACGGACGTGTGAGAGAGGCATTGTATGGTTTCTGTATTGAAAGGCGAGTGTCTGGACATCTTGCGAGTCAGACTTGTGACTGTATTGTGGATGTAAGTTGTAAAGTATCCATTATATGTATTTGTGATCATCGTTCTGTATTTGATATGTTAATAAATCCACCGAACGATGTGTCGTTGAGTCTTACGTCAAATCACGTTGTATTTGTACTGTCTCACACTAGTTAGGAAAGCGAGCCAAGTTTAAGACCCTGACATACCCCAATATGTTATATACTCATCTTACTACCCCAATATGTTGTATACTCATCTTACTACCCCAATATGTTGTATACTCATCCTACTACCCCAATATGTTATAAACTCATCTTACTACCCCTATATGTTATATACTCATCTTACTACCCCTATATGTTATATACTCATTTTACTACCCCAATATGTTATATACTCATCTTACTACCCCAATATGTTATATACTCATCTTACTACCCCAATATGTTATATACTCATCTTACTACCCCAATATGTTATATACTCATCTTACTACCCTATATGTTATATACTCATCTTACTACCCCCATATGTTATATACTCATCTTACTACCCCAATATGTTATATGCTCATCTTACTACCCCCATATGTTATATACTCATCTTACTACCCCAATATGTTATATACTCATCTTACTACCCCAATATGTTATATACTCATCTTACTACCCCAATATGTTATATACTCATCTTACTACCCCAATATGTTATATACTCATCTTACTACCCCAATATGTTATATACTCATCTTACTACCCCAATATGTTATATACTCATCTTACTACCCCAATATGTTATATACTCATCTTACTACCCCAATATGTTATATACTCATCTTACTACCCCTATATGTTATATACTCATCTTACTACCCCCATATGTTATATACTCATCTTACTACCCCAATATGTTATATACTCATCTTACTACCCCAATATGTTGTATACTCATCTTACTACCCCAATATGTTATATACTCATCTTACTACCCCAATATGTTATATACTCATCTTACTACCCCAATATGTTATATACTCATCTTACTACCCCTATATGTTATATACTCATCTTACTACCCCAATATGTTATATACTCATCTTACTACCCCAATATGTTGTATACTCATCTTACTACCCCAATATGTTATATACTCATACTCATCTACTACCCCCATATGTTATATACTCATCTTACTACCCCTAAATGTTATATACTCATACTCATCTTACTACCCCAATATGTTATATACTCATACTCATCTTACTACCCCAATATGTTGTATACTCATACTCATCTTACTACCCCCATATGTTATATACTCATCTTACTACCCCTATATGTTATATACTCATCTTACTACCCCAATATGTTATATACTCATCTTACTACCCCTATATGTTATATACTCATCTTACTACCCCAATATGTTATATACTCATCTTACTACCCCTATATGTTATATACTCATCTTACTACCCCTATATGTTATATACTCATCTTACTACCCCAATATGTTATATACTCATCTTACTACCCCTATATGTTATATACTCATCTTACTACCCCAATATGTTATATACTCATCTTACTACCCCAATATGTTATATACTCATCTTACTACCCCAATATGTTATATACTCATCTTACTACCCCAATATGTTATATACTCATCTTACTACCCCAATATGTTGTATACTCATACTCATCTACTACCCCCATATGTTATATACTCATCTTACTACCCCTAAATGTTATATACTCATCTTACTACCCCAATATGTTATATACTCATCTTACTACCCCAATATGTTGTATACTCATACTCATCTTACTACCCCAATATGTTATATACTCATCTTACTACCCCAATATGTTATATACTCATCTTACTACCCCAATATGTTATATACTCATCTTACTACCCCAATATGTTGTATACTCATCTTACTACCCCAAATATGTTATATACTCATCTTACTACCCCTAATATGTTATATACTCATCTTACTACCTCAATATGTTATATACTCATCTTACTACCCCTATATGTTATATACTTCATCTTACTACCCCTATATGTTGTATACTCATCTTACTACCCAATATGTTGTATACTCATACTCAGCTACTAACCCCATATGGTTATACTCATCTTACTACCCCAATATGTTATATACTCATCTTAACTACCCCAATATGTTATATACTCATCTTACTACCCCAATATGTTGTAGACTCATACTCATCTACTACCCCAATATGTTATATACTCATCTTACTACCCAATATGTTGTATACTCACTCATCTACTACCCCATATGTTATATACTCATCTTACTACCCCAATATGTTGTAGTACTCATCTACTACCCCAATATGTTATATACTCATCATCTTACTACCCCAATATGTTTATATACTCATCTTACTACCCCTATATGTTTATATACTCATCTTACTACCCCAATATGTTATATACTCATCTTACTACCCCAATATATTGTATACTCATACTCATCTTACTACCCCAATATGTTATATACTCATCTTACTACCCCAATATGTTATATACTCATCTTACTACCCCAATATGTTGTATACTCATACTCATCTTACTACCCCAATATGTTATATACTCATCTTACTACCCCAATATGTTGTATACTCATACTCATCTTACTACCCCAATATGTTATATACTCATCTTACTACCCCTATATGTTATATACTCATCTTACTACCCCAATATGTTATATACTCATCTTACTACCCCAATATGTTGTATACTCATCTTACTACCCCAATATGTTGTATACTCATCTTACTACCCCAATATGTTGTATACTCATCTTACTACCCCAATATGTTGTATACTCATCTTACTACCCCAATATGTTGTATACTCATCTTACTACCCCAATATGTTGTATACTCATCTTACTACCCCAATATGTTATATACTCATCTTACTACCCCAATATGTTGTATACTCATACTCATCTTACTACCCCCATATGTTATATACTCATCTTACTACCCCAATATGTTGTATACTCATACTCATCTTACTACCCCAATATGTTATATACTCATCTTACTACCCCAATATGTTGTATACTCATACTCATCTTACTACCCCCATATGTTATACACTCATCTTTCTACCCCCAAATGTTTTATACTCATCTTACTACCCCCATATGTTATATACTCATCTTACTACCCCAATATGTTGTATACTCATCTTACTACCCCAATATGTTATATACTCATCTTACTACCCCAATATGTTGTATACTCATACTCATCTTACTACCCCCATATGTTATATACTCATCTTACTACCCCAATATGTTATATACTCATCTTACTACCCCAATATGTTGTATACTCATACTCATCTTACTACCCCCATATGTTATATACTCATCTTTCTACCCCAATATGTTGTATACTCATACTCAACTTACTACCCCCATATGTTATATACTCATCTTACTACCCCAATATGTTATATACTCATCTTTCTACCCCAATATGTTGTATACTCATACTCATCTTACTACCCCCATATGTTATATACTCATCTTTCTACCCCAATATGTTGTATACTCATACTCATCTTACTACCCCAATATGTTATATACTCATCTTACTACCCCAATATGTTGTATACTCATACTCATCTTACTACCCCCATATGTTATATACTCATCTTACTACCCCCATATGTTATATACTCATCTTTCTACCCCAATATGTTGTATACTCATCTTACTACCCCCATATGTTGTATACTCATACTCATCTTACTACCCCCATATGTTATATACTCATCTTACTACCCCCATATGTTATATACTCATCTTACTACCCCCATATGTTATATACTCATCTTACTACCCCCATATGTTATATACTCATCTTTCTACCCCAATATGTTGTATACTCATCTTACTACCCCAATATGTTGTATACTCATACTCATCTTACTACCCCCATATGTTATATACTCATCTTACTACCCCCATATGTTATATACTCATCTTTCTACCCCAATATGTTGTATACTCATACTCATCTTACTACCCCAATATGTTATATACTCATCTTACTACCCCAATATGTTGTATACTCATACTCATCTTACTACCCCCATATGTTATACACTCATCTTTCTACCCCCAAATGTTTTATACTCATCTTACTACTCCCATGTGTTATATACTCATCTTACTACCCCCATATGTTATATACTCATCTTACTACCCCCATATGTTATATACTCATCTTACTACCCCCATATGTTATATACTCATCTTACTACCCTCATTTGTTGTCAAAAATTAGCTTCATAAGTGATGTTGAATGAAAGAATTATGAGAGGAAATAGAGAAGAAGGGCAGAATGTCAGACGGGCCTGTGTGTCCAATTATTAACCTTGTGAAAATAAAGATTGTTTGTTCGTTCGTTCGTTCATATATGTTGTCACTAACCCCACAATCTCACTACCCCCACATGTGTTGTACCCACCATCTGACTACCACTAGTATTGTACCCACCACCTGACTACCACAAGTGTTGTACCCACCATCTGACTACCACAAGTGTTGTACCCACCATCTGACTACCACAAGTGTTGTACCTACTATCTGACTACCACCAGTATTGTACCCACCACCTGACTACCACAAGTGTTGTACCTACTATCTGACTACCACCAGTATTGTACCCACCATCTGACTACCACAAGTGTTGTACCCACCATCTGACTACCACAAGTGTTGTACCTACTATCTGACTACCACAAGTGTTGTACCCACCATCTGACTACCACAAGTGTTGTACCCACCATCTGACTACCACAAGTGTTGTACCCACCATCTAACTACCACAAGTGTTGTACCTACTATCTGACTACCACAAGTGTTGTACCTACTATCTGACTACCACAAGTGTTGTACCTACTATCTGACTACCACAAGTGTTGTACCTACTATCTGACTACCACAAGTGTTGTACCTACTATCTGACTACCACAAGTGTTGTACCCACCATCTGACTACCACAAGTGTTGTACCCACCATCTGACTACCACAAGTGATGTACCCACCACCTGACTACAAGTGTTGTACCTACTATCTGACTACCACAAGTGTTGTACCTACTATCTGACTACCACCAGTATTGTACCCACCATCTAACTACCACAAGTGTTGTACCCACCATCTAACTACCACAAGTGTTGTACCCACCACCTGACTACAAGTGTTGTACCCACTATCTGTCTACCACAAGTGTTGTACCCACTATCTGACTACCACAAGTGATGTACCCACTATCTGACTACCACAAGTGATGTATCCACTATCTGTCTACCACAAGTGTTGTACCTACTATCTGACTACCACAAGTGATGTACCCACCATCTAACTACCACAAGTGATGTACCCACCATCTAACTACCACAAGTGATGTACCCACCACCTGACTACCACAAGTGATGTACCCACCACCTGACTACCACAAGTGATGTACCCACTATCTGACTACCACAAGTGTTGTACCCACTATCTGTCTACCACAAGTGTTGTACCCACCACCTGACTACAAGTGTTGTACCCACTATCTGTCTACCACAAGTGTTGTACCCACTATCTGTCTACCACAAGTGTTGTACCTACTATCTGACTACCACAAGTGTTGTACCCACCACCTGACTACAAGTGTTGTACCCACTATCTGTCTACCACAAGTGTTGTACCCACTATCTGACTACCACAAGTGATGTACCCACTATCTGACTACCACAAGTGATGTACCCACTATCTGTCTACCACAAGTGTTGTACCTACTATCTGACTACCACAAGTGATGTACCCACTATCTGACTACCACAAGTGTTGTACCTACTATCTGACTACCACAAGTGATGTACCCACCATCTAACTACCACAAGTGATGTACCCACTATCTGACTACCACAAGTGTTGTACCCACTATCTGTCTACCACAAGTGTTGTACCCACTATCTGACTACCACAAGTGATGTACCCACTATCTGACTACCACAAGTGATGTACCCACTATCTGTCTACCACAAGTGTTGTACCTACTATCTGACTACCACAAGTGATGTACCCACTATCTGACTACCACAAGTGTTGTACCTACTATCTGACTACCACAAGTGATGTACCCACCATCTAACTACCACAAGTGATGTACCCACCACCTGACTACCACAAGTGATGTACCCACCACCTGACTACCACAAGTGTTGTACCCACCACCTGACTACCACAAGTGTTGTACCCACCACCTGACTACCACAAGTATTGTACCCACTATCTGTCTACCACAAGTGTTGTACCCACCACCTGACTACCACAAGTGTTGTACCTACTATCTGTCTACCACAAGTGTTGTACCCACCACCTGACTACCACAAGTGTTGTACCCACTATCTGTCTACCACAAGTGTTGTACCCACCACCTGACTACCACTAGTATTGTACCCACCACCTGACTACCACAAGTGTTGTACCCACTATCTGTCTACCACAAGTGTTGTACCCACCACCTGACTACCACAAGTGTTGTACCCACCACCTGACTACCACAAGTGTTGTACCTACTATCTGTCTACCACAAGTGTTGTACCCACCACCTGACTACCACAAGTGTTGTACCTACTATCTGTCTACCACAAGTGTTGTACCCACCACCTGACTACCACAAGTGTTGTACCCACTATCTGTCTACCACAAGTGTTGTACCCACCACCTGACTACCACAAGTGTTGTACCCACTATCTGTCTACCACAAGTGTTGTACCCACCACCTGACTACCACAAGTGTTGTACCTACTATCTGTCTACCACAAGTGTTGTACCCACCACCTGACTACCACAAGTGTTGTACCTACTATCTGTCTACCACAAGTGTTGTACCCACCACCTGACTACAAGTGTTGTACCCACTATCTGTCTACCACAAGTGTTGTACCTACTATCTGTCTACCACAAGTGTTGTACCTACTATCTGTCTACCACAAGTGTTGTACCTACTATCTGTCTACCACAAGTGTTGTACCTACCACCTGACTACTACAAGTGTTGTACCTACTATCTGTCTACCACAAGTGTTGTACCTACTATCTGTCTACCACAAGTGTTGTACCCACCACCTGACTACCACAAGTGATGTACCCACCATCTAACTACCACAAGTGATGTACCCACCATCTAACTACCACAAGTGATGTACCCACCACCTGACTACCACAAGTGATGTACCCACTATCTGTCTACCACAAGTGTTGTACCCACTATCTGTCTACCACAAGTGATGTACCCACCATCTAACTACCACAAGTGATGTACCCACCATCTAACTACCACAAGTGATGTACCCACCATCTAACTACCACAAGTGATGTACCCACTATCTGTCTACCACAAGTGATGTACCCACCATCTAACTACCACAAGTGATGTACCCACCATCTAACTACCACAAGTGATGTACCCACCATCTAACTACCACAAGTGATGTACCCACCATCTAACTACCACAAGTGATGTACCCACCATCTAACTACCACAAGTGATGTACCCACCATCTAACTACCACAAGTGATGTACCCACCATCTAACTACCACAAGTGATGTACCCACCATCTAACTACCACAAGTGATGTACCCACCATCTAACTACCACAAGTGTTGTACCCACCACCTGACTACCACAAGTGATGTACCCACCATCTAACTACCACAAGTGATGTACCCACCATCTAACTACCACAAGTGATGTACCCACCATCTAACTACCACAAGTGATGTACCCACCATCTAACTACCACAAGTGATGTACCCACCATCTAACTACCACAAGTGTTGTACCCACCACCTGACTACCACAAGTGATGTACCCACCATCTAACTACCACAAGTGATGTACCCACCATCTAACTACCACAAGTGATGTACCCACTATCTGTCTACCACAAGTGTTGTACCCACCACCTGACTACAAGTGTTGTACCCACTATCTGACTGCCACAAGTGTTGTACCCACTATCTGACTGCCACAAGTGTTGTACCTACTATCTGACTGCCACAAGTGTAGTACCCACCAAAACTGTCTTTATTTTGTCACTTTCAGGCAGCTGAGAGTGGTGGCGCTGGTCTCCCTGCGAGAGATTCACTGTGGAGAGGAACTGTTCTCATCATACTTCACCCTGGTCACATGATACTCCCCATAGTCACATACGCTGGTGACCTCACACACACCTCACACCCACACATGCACACCTCCCACACACACACCTTACCCACACACACAACTCACCCACACTCACACCCACTTCATACACACCTAACACCACACATACATACACCCACATACCTCACACCTACCACACACATACCTCACACCCAAAAACACCTCACATACACACCTCCACACACACACACACACACCACTCACACACACCTCACACATACACACACACACTTCACCCACACACACACACACACACAACTTGCAGATATACTTCACACACACACCTCACACACACACACCTAACCCACACACACACCTCACACACTCACACACGCACAGATCACACACACGAATGTCTTCTTAGTTTGCCCTGTATTCCCCCATTGTAACCTAATCCCCCAGCCAGCTCACTCCATGCCTTCCTGTCTTTATCTATAATGTTCCTGTACACATGATAATGTACAAGTGTTCATGTACACATGTTAATGTACAGGTGTTTATGTACTCATGTTAATGTACATTGTCACTATACAGATGTTAGGTGTACAGTTTCAGCCTGCAGGTTGTGATGTTTTGCTAGCATGGTTTAATACTTGCTGATGTGTTTCTTTATAACTATACAGTGCTTTGAAATAACACAGCTTTTGTTGTGTATCAGTTGTGTTGTCTATCAATATTGTTGTGTATCAGTGTTGTTGTCTGTCAATATTGTTGTGTATCAGTTTTGTTGTCTATCAATACTGTTGTGTATCAGTGTTGTTGTCTGACAATATTGTTGTGTTGTCTATCAATATTGTTGTGTATCAGTTTTGTTGTCTATCAATATTGTTGTGTATCAGTTTTGTTGTCTATCAATATTGTTGTGTTGCCTATCAATATTGTTGTCTATCAGTTTTGTTGTCTATCAATATTGTTGTGTTGTCTATCAATATTGTTGTGTATCAGTGTTGTTGTCTATCAATATTGTTGTATATCAGTTTTGTTGTCTATCAATATTGTTGTGTTGTCTATCAGTGTTGTTGTCTATCAATATTGTTGTCTATCAATATTGTTGTGTATCAGTTTTGTTGTCTATCAATATTGTTGTGTTGTCTATCAATACTGTTGTGTATCAGTTTTGTTGTCTGTCAATATTGTTGTGTATCAGTTTTGTTGTCTATCAATATTGTTGTGTATCAGTTTTGTTGTCTATCAGTATTGTTGTGTATCAATGTTGTTGTCTATCAATATTGTTTTGTTGTCTATCAATATTGTTGTGTATCAGTTTTGTTGTATGTCAGTATTGTTGTGCATCAATATTGTTGTGTATCAGTGTTGTTGTCTATCAATATTATTGTGTTGTCTATCAATATTGTTGTGTATCAGTTTTGTTGTCTATCAATATTATTGTGTTGTCTATCAATATTGTTGTGTATCAGTGTTGTTGTCTATCAATATTGTTGTGTATTAGTTTTGTTGTCTATCAATATTGTTGTGTATCACTGTTGTCTATCAATATTGTTGTGTATCAATTTTGTTGTCTGTCAGTGTTGTTGTCTATCAATATTGTTGTGTATCATGTTTGTTGTCTGTCAGTGTTGTTGTCTAACAGTATTGTTGTGTATCAGTGTTGTTGTCTATTAATATTGTTGTGTATCAGTTTTGTTGTCTGTCAGTAATGTTGTGTATCAGTTTTGTTGTCTGTCAATATTGTTGTGTATTAGTTTTGTTGTCTATCAATATTGTTGTGTATCAGTATTGTTGTCTATCAATATTGTTGTGTATCAGTGTTGTTGTCTGTCAATATTGTTGTGTATCAGTTTTGTTGTCTATCAATATTGTTGTGTATCAGTTTTGTTGTCTGTCAATATTGTTGTGTATCAGTTTTGTTGTCTATCAATATTGTTGTCTATCAGTTTTGTTGTCTATCAATATTGTTGTGTTGTCTATCAATATTGTTGTGTATCAGTTTTGTTGTCTATCAATATTGTTGTGTATCAGTTTTATTGTCTATCAATATTGTTGTGTATCAGTTTTGTTATCAATATTGTTGTGTTGTCTATCAATATTGTTGTGTATCAGTTTTGTTGTCTATCAATATTGTTGTGTATCAGTTTTGTTGTCTATCAGTATTGTTGTCTATCAATATTGTTGTGTATCAGTGTTGTTGTCTATCAATATTGTTGTGTATCAGTTTTGTTGTCTATCAATATTGTTGTGTATCAGTTTTGTTGTCTGTCAATATTGTTGTGTATCAGTTTTGTTGTCTGTCAATATTGTTGTGTATCAGTTTTGTTGTGTATCAGTTTTGCTGTCTATCAGTATTGTTGTGTATGAATGAGTGAGCGCGAGAGTGAATGAGGGAGCGGGAGAGTGAATGAGTGAGCGGGAGAGACAGAATGAGTGAGAGTGAATGAGTGAGCGGGAGAGTGAATGAGTGAGCAGGAGAGACAGAATGAGTGAGAGTGAATGAGTGAGCGTGAGAGTGAATCAGTGAGCGGGAGAGTAAATGCGTGAGAGTGAATGAGTGAGTGGGACAGTGAATGAGTGAGAGTGAATGAGTGAGCGGGAGAGTGAATTAGTGAGCGGGAGAGACAGAATGAGTGAGAGTGAATGAGTGAGCGGGAGAGTGAATGAGTGAGCGGGAGAGTGAATGAGTGAGCGGGAGAGACAGAATGAGTGAGAGTGTGTGTGTGTGTGAGTGAATGAGAGAGAGAGAGAGAGGGTGTGTGTGGCGCGCGCTGGCATCACTACTTTTACGTCACATACTTTTTATGTACATATTTTTTTCCATGTTTAGCCTTGTTTATGTTTACAATATTCATTTCACAATGTTTATATTTCTTCCTATGTAAATGTATAATGCTCTTGATGAACGAAAGACGAGTGATTGGAAGGGCCGAATGTAAGACGGGCCTGCGCGCCCAATTTGTGACCCTAATAAAGTTGATTTGATTTGATTTTGATTTGTATCAGTTATGCCAGTGCCTGCATGTTCACACTTACAGGCCAGAAAAACACCTCTCTCTCTCTCTCTCTCTATCTATCTCTCGTCCCCGAGAAATGACAGTCAGAGATGGAACTCATCAAGAACGATGGAAACACATGGCTGAGCCGGAACATGATCAGTAGTGCTGACCGCCATGTTGTCCTGGGCACAGGATTGCCCATAGTCACCCTCCCAGGCTGCAATTGCTGTATCTGTTGGGGTCTCTATATACCCTTACCTGCAGTTGCTGGCCTTTGTCCTCTGCCTTGTCTTCTCTACTCCTGTATCTGTTGTTGATCTTTGACCTCTGTCCTGACTTGTCATCCTCTATTCCTGTATCTATAGTTGATCTTTGACCTATTTACTGACTTGTCATCCTGTATTCCTGTATATATAGTTGATCTTTGACCTCTTGCCCTGACTTTTCATCTCTATCCTCCTATCAATAGTTGATATTTGACCTCTGTCCTGACTTGTCATCCTCTATGCCAATATCTATAGTTGATCTTTGACCTCTGTCCTGACTTGTCATCTCTATCCTCGTATCTATAGTTGATCTTTGACCTCTGCCCTGTCTTGATAGCTGCATCCCCGTATCTAAAGTTGCTGGCCTTTGACCTCTGCTCTAGCTTGTCAGCTCCAACGTTATCTATCTATAGTTGACCTTTGACCTGACTGGCCATTTCTATAATTGACATAGTGAGAGAGTATTTGCAGGAGCATGTTCACTCACTTCCATCAACAGCAAGGACCGACGGTTTCAAACTGCACCAGCAGGTCAGCATGACTGAATGGGCAAGAGCGCTCGTTCTTAAACATCCGGTGTGCTGAAGCCGAGGTTAGCGGTTCAACCCTTTCACACGACAGTTGGACTAAAATGTTGACGTGTCGTCCTTGTCTTGGGGGGGGGGGGGTGGGGGGGGGGGGGGCCGCGGGGTGTAAATGACAAGTACCTCAGAAGTCGTGGTGGGTTCGCCTGATGGCCAGGGACACTGTTAATATGTAAAGCTAATCCACAGCCCAGTTGCGCTGTATAGCTCTGAAACCTGGAGTACAACGAAAGGAGACGAAGCCTTGTTACAAACCTTTGAGAACAAAATTTTAAGACGCATCTTTGGACCCATTAGGATACACAAAGTGGAGAGTGGAAAAGAAGAAGTAACAAAGACATTTATGATCTGTTTAAGTCCCCGCTAATCACTGGTATCATGAAGGCTAATAGACTACAATGGCTGGGGCATATAGAAAGAATGGAAGATAATAGGGAAACAAAACTCGCTTACACTCAGGAAATAAATGACCGTAGACCCCGATGTAGACCAAGAAGACGGTGGAGAGATAATACATGTACAGACCTACAAGCACTTGGAATCAACGACTGGCAAGAGAAGGTCCACCAGAGAGACGGATTGTATTTGCAGCAAAGAACCTCAATGGCTCGGAAAGCTGAAGAAGAAGAAGAAGAATCCACAACCAAAATTCAGTCCAGCACAACTAGAAGAAGTGTATATGGACTACACTTGAGCTCAAAGCTAGCGGGCGAAAAAAGAATGCACCAGTCATGTCTTTTGTGCCACAACTATCAGAGCTGTGGTGGCCTGGCTCAACCACGCCCGCCTCTAACTTCAACATACTGGCTGTGAATCTCTGTGTGCATCTTATACAAATAAGTAATCTGAAGATGGTAGACTGCCCCCTGATCCTGGGCTAGTTTATAGAACGGCTAGTCTTCTCAGACTTGGTTGGAGGATGTGGGGCGTGTTGAGAATCTGCCAGCAGTCGGAAATCCAAGAGCCGGTTGGATAAACCACGCCCCTGGCTACATTTCAAAATTCCAAAACTTATGCACAACAGAATATTTATAGCATGTTTAATTCTGGTATGCACGCATTTAGAATCTCACTGATGCTACGGAGTTCGTGCAATTGAGTGAGATTCTTTGTGCATGAACTTTGGGAGTGATCCTTCAGCAAAACGTACCGTGCGCTAACATTGCTGGTTGATGTGAACACAAACAATTGGATTAGCCAGGTACAAACCGAAGATATCCTCATGTCAACAGGGCAGTTTGGATCACAGGGGATTTGACTGTTGCGGCTGTGTGAAGACAGTCAGTTGACTGTACAAGACATGTTTGTGGAGCGAGAAGTCAGACTGACTTTATCATGGACAGATTCTAACAGTCACCGACACAAAACCATGCCCGGGTGTTATTATCAGTCCGGCATCAATCTGGTGGAGATGACATTACGGAAGTCTCCGTGGCGAAGTGGTCAAGCCGTCTAACTCGGGCTCTGAAGGTTGTGGGTTCGATTCGCTTCCTTCAATTCACGAGTGCATTTTTTCCTTGAGACTTTTCGGGTCGTCGCTGGAGCTACGGAGTTCATACTTTGTGCGACGCTTTCGGCAGCCCGTGCTGCGGAAAGAGACTGGGCAGTATGGGATAAAAACCCGGTGCACTGAAGTCGACTTTTAAGAGACTTTTTTTAAGCAAGAGGCAGCAGTGGCTGTACCAAACACTGGTTGTGGAGGTAGTAGATGTAACAGAAGACTGGTTGTAGTGGTATTAGTAGCGGCACCAGTAGTAATTCTGTATAGAAGACGAGTTGCAACAGCAGTAATTGTAATAGTAGTGGTTGTTGTAGGCAACTAATTGTATTTGAATGCTCTGATGATCACTGTATTAGATTTACCACTTTAATATCCTCCGACGTCGGAGAGTGTCTGCCTACACGGCGAGGAACCACCAGTCTGCACACCAATAAGCCAGACATGGGACAACGGATACTCACGCAAAACTCAGGTCCTGTATGACATCACACTGATGTTGGACAACAGGATGTCTTCATCCGACATACAGGACTTCACGCTGGAGTTCACAGCCAGCGAACACAAGCAAGCAAGCAAACCACTTTAATGGTATGACAAAAACTGAAAGTCATCAAATGTAATTAGAAAGCATACAACCGACGTCTGAACAAGGTGCACTGAGAGGGAGCGAGGGCCAGCTATCTTATGGGAGCGATAGACGCTCTGGTATTGTTTCTGCGCTCGTTGTTAAAGCTCGTCTCATGCAGCGATTGTTATAGCTCGTCATTGGTGAATTAGAATTCAGTTGTTCATGACTACTATCGCCCATGGCTAATGACCACTAATGTGCGTGTCTTCATGGTCACTGTTGTAGACTCGTTGACGTTGCCCAGCCTTGATTAAATGTCGGGCGCTGTACATATCTTTCCCAGCCTCGAACCGATAACTGGACTTTTCCACGGCCAAGCAAAGTAGACGTTTGTTGCTGCCGTGGTCACGTAGCTGTGTCAATCCAATTCTGGGTAGCGACTCTGTGTTCGTTCTCGCTGGACGCATTTCAATCATTGTCATAGTTAACTTTAAGTTCTTGCACAGGACTATTCATAACTCGTAAACTGGAGTGAACTCAACATGTCTTGAATAACAACACACAACTCCGTTTTCATTCTATATTGACCCCAAGCATGGAACAATTCACAATGTACGTTTCACAAATACATGCCTAGAGTCTACACAATAAATACACATTTACTAATAAAAGTAGCGGCTCATTCTTTGGCCATTCTACTGGACCCGGACCCCGATCAAACACTGACCGTGGTTCAAGCTCAGCTAACTGCCCGCTGAAGACGCTGTCTCCTGCTCAGCAGCCCCGCCCCGCCCCCCCCCCCCCCCCCCCCCCCCTCGCTATTTTCATGCAAGGTATGATTCTCCAACTTCACATCTTCACGCTGGGTGGCGTGGAGCTGTAGCCTGTTTGCATCGAGTGGTCCATGACCTAGCCTTGGTCTATGGCATGCACCAGGTTATAGAGGAGTAACTTACCCGAGTGTATAACGTGTCTAACTCTAATCCTCATCCTCATCATGCGCCATGCTATATACAGGAGTAAATCACCCGAGTGATTGTCTAACTCTAATCCTCATACTCCTTGGGTGACATGCTATATAGAGGCGTAAATCACCCAAGTGTACAACGTGTCTAACTCTAATCCTCATTCTCCTTGAGTGCCATGCTATATAGAAGAGTAACTTACCCGAGTGTATAATGTGTCTAACTCTAATCCTCATTCTCCTTGAGTGCCATGCTGTATAGAAGAGTAACTTACCCGAGTGTATAATGTGTCTAACTCTAATCCTCATTCTCCTTGAGTGCCATGCTATATAGAAGAGTAACTTACCCGAGTGTCTAATGTGTCTAACTCTAATCCTCATCCTCCTTGAGTGCCATGCTATATATAAAAGTAAATCACCCAAGCGTACAACGTGCCTAACTCTTATCCTCATCCTCCTTGAGTGCCATGCTATATAGAAGAGTAACGTACCCGAGTGTACAACGTGTCTAACTCTAATCCTCATTCTCCTTGAGTGCCATGCTATATAGAAGAGTAAATCATCCATGCGTACAACGTGCCTAACTCTAATCCTCATCCTCATCGAGTGCCATGCTATATAGAGGAGTAAATCACCCAAGCGTACCACGTGTCTATAATCCCCATCGAGTGCCATGCTATATTGATTGATTGATTGATTGATTGATTTAGGAACCTACATCACAGCATTCGGGGCGTTCCCCAAAACGCTCCTTTTCCCCCTCCTCGAGACAGCGAAGAGTTAAACCCCCAAAAGTACCAGTAGCAATCTGATATGTGCGCCTTGCCTTTCCTCTAAGCTATATAGAGGAGTAAATCATCCAAGTGTATAACGTTTCTAACTCTAATCCTCATCGAGTGCCGTGCTATATAGAGGAGTAAATCACCCAAGCGTACAACGTGTCTAACTCTCATCCTCATTCTCATCATGCGCCATGCTATATAGAAGAGTAAATCACCCAAGCGTACAACGTGTCTAACTCTCATCCTCATCCTCATCCTCATCATGCGCCATGCTATATAGAGGAGTAAATCACCCAAGCGTACAACGTGTCTAACTCTCATCCTCATCCTCATCATGCGCCATGCTATATAGAGGAGTAAATCACCCAAGCGTACAACGTGTCTAACTCTCATCCTCATCTTCATCATGCGCCATGCTATAAGGTCACGGTTCGCCATCTCACAGGATCACCAGTCTTGTACCCGATTGTGCAATACTTTTGCTGTTTTCCCATCGAGTTTCCCAGTGCCCAAAGTTTTCTAGCTTGTCTCTCTTCATAACATGTCCACAAATCTTTGTCTAGTGTCTCTAATCAGATTGCGATATTGGTATGCTTCTTGAGAGGACACCCCCCCCCCTTTTTTTTAACATTATTCTTTCATTTCCCTTATCACATCACGGTTTGGGGGAATCGGCTGTAAAGGGTTTCCAGTACCCTCTGTCGTGGTGTATGCATAAAGACTGTGTCCAGTCCAGTCTAGATGTCAGAAGCTGTTTCTAGTCCAGTCTAGATGTGTGACGCTTTTTCCAGTCCAGTCTAGATGTCAGAAGCTGTTCCCAATCGTTGGGTGTTTGTTTCGTCGCTCCCACCCCCTGTCTCATGTCTGCCCCACGCCTGCCATCAGCTGTTATCAAGTGTTCTAGATCGGAGAAATGCTCCCCCTGCAAACACCCAACTGACGACAGTAGAAAGATATATACACCTTAGACCAAAGACCTTATACCAAACACGCTTAAAGCAAGAATGCATTTAAGGATGGTTCCATCCAACCAGGAGGGATTTATGAGAGGATGGATCCATTATGTTTACCATTGTTGTAGTACTTAATGAGACCACAGGGACCTCAATCAATCAATCATGTGCCATGCCGGAAAGCGTTGGCGGTCATGACTAGCCATTTCACTCGATCACCAGAGTCGTGGATCAGCTCAGTGTTCCTTCTCGTCCATGCCATGTGGCCAAGCCATCCAGGTATTTTCCTCTCGGTCTTCCTCTTGGTCTGTTCCCTTCGATCTTGCCAGTTGTCACCAAGTTCTCCAATCCATTTCTTCTCATAACATGTCCAAAAACTTTTGACTGTATACATCTAATTTCTCTAATCAATTTACGATTTTCATTTGTCTCCTGTAGTACTTGGTCATTGGTTTTTCTGTCTGTCCATGGTATTCTTTGCATTTTCCTCAGAACCACATTTCTGCAGCTATCAGATGTTTTTCAGCTTGACTGCACGTTGTCCAAGTTTCACATCCATACAGAAGAACAGGCTCTATGTATCCCCTCAACACGATTTTTCTCGCTTCAATTGACATCTTTTTATTGGTCAGAATGTTTTTCATCTTGCTGAAGGCTACTTTCGCCATGGCGATTCTTGTTCTAATCTCTTCAAGGCATCTCCCATCAGATGTTATGACTGTCCCGAGATAATTGTACCGATTCACTTGTCGAAGAATAGTTACTTGTGTTAATTTACTTGTATATTACATTGTGGTATTTCGTTCTTCCTAGTGACGACTACAATCTGTGTCTTTTTACAATTTAATTCTAACCCCAGTTGTTCACTGTGTGCAACAACCGCATCTACTAATTGTTGCAGATCCTGCTCATTGTCTGCAATCAATACTGTATCATCTGCATATCTACTGTTATTGATGTTTCGTCCTCCAATGCTGATTCCATTTATATCTTCTACATTTCTGAAAATATTTTCTGGAGACATTACACATCCCTGCCTAACACCTCTCTTAATTGGCTGATACTGTCCCACTTCATTATCAATCGGAGACAATTATATAGAGGGAAAAAACACACACACACAAACGGCGATATAGTGAATGTGACAATGATATTGAGACAGAGATATGGTGAATGAGACAATGATACCCCGGAAAGGTTAACCCGGTCAATAAATGCCCGCAAAATGTCGGCCTAACGGCGAAAGAACGCAGCTCTGCTGTAAACAGGCACAACGCAATCGCGTCCCAAAAAACTCTCCCGATGAACGCAGAAGAAGAAGAAGAAGAAGAAGAAGAAGAAGAAGAAGAAGAAGAAGAAGACAATGATATAGAGAAAGAGACAGATATGGAGAAAGAGACCGTGATACAGAGAAAGAGGCACATATATAGTGAATGAGACAATGATATAAAGAAAGATACTGAGATATAGATAAAGATACAATGATTTATGAGAAAAAGACTGAGATATAGAGAAAGAAACAGACATACAGAGATTGAGACAGAAAATGGGTGATGATAAAAATAGAGGAATAGATGTATCAAGTGAAAAACCTACACAGATAATATATATGAGGTGATCTGACCATCACACTTCCACACCACCTATCCTTATCCAAGCTGTTCTCTCACATATATGTGTGTTTGTGTGTGTGTGGTGGGGCCTGGGTTTGGGAACCCCGTTTTCCCTTCCCCTCCCCAAAAATTTTTTTCCCC
>JACEFZ010002993.1:0-22500 GCA_014155875.1 Cepaea nemoralis
CTTATTTTTTAAAAACTCCCCCCCTTAGGGGGGGGGTAAAATTTGTAAAAATTTGAGATGCTCCCACCATGGACTGGGTAAAACCGGGCCGGGCCCAGCCGACGACAAACAAGCAGACAGACAAAACTGATAGATAGATAGATCCCCTCCAGGGACGGGGAAAAAGGGCCCGGGCCGGGTCAGCTAGTCTAAGTATAAATTTAAAACTAGGGGAAATTACAGTAATGTAACACGTCTACTGAAATATACTGGATAATTGAAAAGGGCCAAGGAAGGACTTATTTGCACGCCCCAAGTCACTTGGGACATTTGGTGCACCCACCCATGTTTTTATAAAAAATAAACACTCTATGGGTGATATGGTCAGTATCTCACCGGCCCCGCTTTTACTTTACAAGTCATTTCCAGGTACCCATTTTACGTTTGGGTTTAAACCTCATTTCTTGAAAAATATTGAATCCATCTAGGTCGAACCCATGACAACGGGCCGGCAAGCGAGCGTCAAAAGCGATTTAATCACCATGTGGTCCATATTCTGTCATAGACAAAAAGGTTGGGCATAACGAGGTTTTGAAACAAGAAAGGTCAATCTTAATTTATATCTTTATTTACAGTATAAAAGACCGGTATCCTATTTAATTGGAATAGTGAAAATCTACAAGACGATCGAAGAGAAGAAAAAAACCCCTTTTCGAAAACGTTGTTTTTTTTTTTAAATTGTCTTTTATCATATATAGAGATAACATTTACCAAAAACCTAGAAAATACTAACATAAATAAAAAATACTAAAAATTTAATATAAAAGGGTGTATTTTTAATGACTGTGCGTGTTTGAAATGTTGCCGGCCCAAATTTTGGGTTTTGGGATCTTATGTTTTGAACTTTAAACGGGTTTTGAATACAAAACATGGACCGGCAAATTTTCAAACACAGCAACTTTTGCACATTAAATTAAAAATACACCATATAGCAATACTAACAGTATAAAAACAATGCTAATATTTAATTTTTTGAATGTTTTTGATAATTTTTTCGGGATTTTCCCCTTTCTTTCCCCAAAGATGCTTCCAGCCCCCCTAGCTGAGTAGGCTTGTGTGTTTTTGTAAACTATTTGAAGTTGCTTGTCTTTGAAAAGATGTATCCAATCTCCTTAGCTGCCAGGAGCGCCTCTGTATTTGGAAGTTTTCTTAACAAATCCGTTGTCAATCATTGAGTAAGCCATATCAATGACAGACTTGTTGATTCAGTCGGGTTTATGCCCAGAATCGGGGCCCTCTGTGAGGGAAAACAAAGAACCGTGAATTATGTTAAAGGGGTTTTTAAAAAAAGTCACTGCTAGGAAGGACAGCAATGGCAAACTACATTCTTCCAGTTGCCCATGACAATCATGTTTTGTCATTTAATAGAGATAAAATGATCTCAATTGCAAAAAAAAAAAAGTGTGTTGAAGTGCTACATAGAGCCTTCACTTTCGTATGGATATGAAACCTGGACAATGAGCAAACAAGCTAATATTATATATATATATATATATATAATAAAATAAAGTCAGGGAATATGCTGTTTTTTTCTGAGGAAAATGCAAAAAAAAAACCATGGGTAGACAGAGATACCAATGAGTAAGTCCTACAAGACATAAATGAAAACAGTAAACGTATTAGGTAAATTAGACGTAGGCAGTTAACATTGTTTGTTCACCACTTTAGAAGAAACAAACGAGATAATTTGGTGACAACTAGCAAGATTTAGGGGAAAGTACAAGGAAAGGCAGATAAATAAATATCTGGATGGCTTGGCCACGAGACATGGTCGAAAGAATACAGAGCTGATCCACGACTCTAGTGATCGTGTAAGATGGCGAAACATGACCGTTCACGCTTATCGGCAAGGCACATGATGATGATTTTCTTAAATAATCCTGCTTGCTGACGAAGTTGATAGCGAACTGATCTGGTAATGTCATGAACATGGTCGGCCGCGCCGTCCACGTCTGGGCTCGTCGCTGGTCAAAGTGAGGGCAGGATTGACCACCTTTTCGCCCTTGCTCTCAGACCTATAGAATGGGCTTGCACTATCACTCCACAGACCCCTAGGAGACCCACACATCACAGACCCACACTTCACAGATCCACCATCACAGACCCACACATCACAGATCCACCACAGACCCACCATCACAGACCCACACATCCCAGACCCACACTTTACAGACCCACTCATCACAGACCCACACATCCCAGACCCACACTTTACAGACCCACTCATCACAGATCCACACATCATAGACCCACACATCACAGACCCACACTTTACAGATCAACACATCACAGACCCACCATCACAGAACCATACATATCAGACCAACAAACTACAGACCCACATATCACAATCACAGTTCCACACATATCAGACCCACCAATCACAGACCCACATATCACAGACCCACCAATCACAGACCCACACATAACAGACCCACCAATCACAGACCCACACATCACAGACCCACTAATCACAGACCCACCAATCACAGACCCACATATCACAGACCCACCAATCACAGACCCACATATCACAGACCCACCAATCACAGACCCACACATCACAGACCCACCAATCACAGACCGACATATCACAGACCCATCAATCACAGACCGACATATAACAGACCCACCAATCACAGACCCACATATCACAGACCCACCAATCACAGACCCACTAATCACAGACCCACCAATCACAGACCCACATATCACAGACCCACCAATCACAGACCCACATATCACAGACCCACCAATCACAGACCCACACATCACAGACCCACCAATCACAGACCGACATATCACAGACCCACCAATCACAGACCCACACATAACAGACCCACCAATCACAGACCCACATATCACAGACCCACCAATCACAGACCCACTAATCACAGACCCACCAATCACAGACCCACATATCACAGACCCACCAATCACAGACCCACATATCACAGACCCACCAATCACAGACCCACACATAACAGACCCACCAATCACAGACCCACACATCACAGACCCACTAATCACAGACCCACCAATCACAGATCCACATATCACAGACCCACCAATCACAGACCCACATATCACAGACCCACCAATTACAGACCCACACATCACAGACCCACCAATCACAGACCGACATATCACAGACCCATCAATCACAGACCGACATATAACAGACCCACCAATCACAGACCCACATATCACAGACCCACTAATCACAGACCCACACATCTCAGATCCACAAGTCAATAAATCTGTGAACTTATTTTCACAAGTCGGACATACCGGGTTTAAAGTCAGAATCAGACAATCTGGCAGCAGATTGCTTTGCGTTGATTTTCAATATGGTATGCGCTTCGGCAGATAAGAAAGCGATGGTAACCTAAAAATAAAGCTAACTGCATATCCTTTACAGGACGTTGCAGTCAACACCAGCATCTTTTGCTGTTGTGATCTCTTGGAAGTGTAGGATCAGTAGTTTGCCAATGCTTTCTGAACGACCGGCACTCATACCATTCCATTAAAAAACCTACGCAACGCGGTCAGCATCCAAATCGCGTACAGCTGTGTTTCGAACTCAGGTATGCAGGATTAGAACCGCGTCCGAAACTACTGAACTTAAAATTGCCAAGAAAATCACACATAGCCAATAAATGCCAGGGTTGATTGCGAAGTTCCTTAAAAAGTATGCAACTAATATTATTTTTATTTTCATACGCCACTTTCATCAAGTGTCAGAGAGAGGCTTCTAAATTTTTATCTCAAACCTGTTTCAAATCTGACCTGTATCTAACCTTTTATGGCAGATGATCGTGGAATTGTTCTAGTGGACTGGGCTGATTTTTTGCGCGTGAATTAGCTTTCCCAATTACCAGCGTCCTTCGCCATCAAGCGAACTGCGTATATGGACTACGCTTCAAAGAATATAAAACGCATATAAAAAATAATAAATAATGCTGCGTATGTATGTCTGGAATTCCGTTGTGAAATTCCTGGTGGAATACATGTGTACATTGTGTTTTGTGTCTGTGTGTTACTAACTATACCTTGAGTGTCGAAATTCTTGATAGTAACTTTCATGAGTGTTTAGATAGGTGATGTAGTGTGAAATACATCAAATAGTAACTTGTTCTTTACCTGCCCTTTATCCTCAAAAGGAGATTTGGCCGTCAACCAGTTCACGCTAAACCCGTTCTTTAAAAACACGTCCAGATACATGTTCCTACTATACGTCTGTTACTTGAGAGGATCATCGTATTTGGTAGGGCTGGATGCACGGAGGATTAGGTGGCCAGTCTTTTCAGCACTTTAGTAAGCGACGAACCCAGACGTCAAGCCACGGTCCGTTCGTGCTCATGACCACTTTATTGGAATCTTACACGCGAAGGCTATGAAAGACGTGTCCAGCACACAACACGGATACAGATAAGTAACTTTTATATTTATAAAAAGTCTTTTTATGACTTTTTTTTTATAAATATAAATTTTACTTATCTGTATCCATGTTGAGTGCTGAACACGTCTTTCATAGTATCCGCGTGGTTATATTTATATTTTCATGTAGTGTTTTTTATGATGTCGTGTCGATTTGTTAGTGGTTTTCCTGTGCTGATGAGTACTTTGGCCACAATAGCAATTTTATTACTTATGATCGTCTTCTAGTAAAGCTTACCGTCTACTTATCGTTTTCTTTTCTTTTAATCATTTGTGACATTTATCAATGTCGTTCCCTACCCACTTCCCTAGCCCGCCAAGCTCTTCTGTCTATAGAAGCAGCTCGTACTATACCCTCCCCATATTACTCATCTATGTGTATACTCCGTGGCTCCGTGGCTAAAGGCTTGCGAACACGGTTCGTGAGCCGGGTACCAGGCGTTCGAAGCTCAGCTGCGACCGATTTGTGCAGCAGACCGTGTCGCGTTGTGTTATAACGTGCTGGTATGGGAGCCGGTCGTTCGGAAAGCAATGGCAAACTACTGAACATAACACTTGCCTAGTACATCAACAGCAGCTGAAAAATGCTGGTGTTGACTGCAACGTCCCGTAAGGGATACGCAACAAAATTAAAAATGTGTATACTAGTTCTCTTCTCTGTGTGATGTAGATCCCTTTTATTTCGCTTTCATTGTGTATTCTAGTCAATGGACTTTCTAGTTATGTTATTATTATCAGGTTAGGTCAATGAGAGCTGGCCAGCGCCAGCATCTGTTCCTCACATTGCGATTCGCTGGAATCTATTTTTCCGTATAGTTCCAATCAATCTCAATCTGGTGCTTTCTCCATCACGAAGGTTGGCTGCAATAGATCTCCAGTTCTGTTTGTCTCTAGCCTTGACTGTACATTATGCCAGATTGCTGTTCGTCCAACTCTTGAAGTTATCTTCCCACTTGTAACGTTGTCTACCTCTTGCTTGCTTGCCTTCAACCTTATCATCCAATGTGGTTTTTCTACATTGTTATGTCCTTTAACGTGGCCAAAATATTTCACTTGCCTCGTTTTTTTTTATTTCTTTCATCAACTCTCTTTTCATGTCCAGTTTTTCTAGAACCTGTGTATTTGATTGTTTTAGTTTACATGAGTTCCACTGACCTATTCTGCTATAAGAATTTAGTTAAGCTTTTCCTCACAGACACAAATTGTTTCTTTGTAATTGTGTTTGTCGTTCTGTATGCTTCTGGTCCCTGTAGCAATACTGATTTAACGTTAGAATGAAACACCATAAATTTGGTAGTGGTTTTCTTTCCTGTGATTTTCTCAAGTTCCCTACACGGCAACAGTGCTTCGGAACATTTCCTAGCCCCCTCTTCAGAAGACGCACACATGGAACACAGTGTTACTCACCCTGGAGTTGTCGAGAAGAAACGGTTTAGCAGAGACCAACCTAGCATTTCGCAGAATTTTGCTAAACATTGCAACAAAGGCAAAAATACCATCAGGTAACTGCCTGGTCGGGACATCGTAACCTGAAAATAAAGGTTAGAGTAGAGGTCGCTGGGAATGATAATGTGTTTCAACTCGGGTTATCACGTGAGACCTTTGACTCTGGCTGCGCACTTCGGTTCACGAGTGAGATTTTTCGTAGACACCTGTGGATCGTCGCTAGAGCTACGGAGTTCGCGATTTGTGTGACGCTTTCCGCGATGCGGAAAGAGACTGATCCATATGGGATAAAACCCGGTGCAATGAAGTTGAGCCTGTCGACTTTTAGGCGACTTTATTTAAGCTTTAAGCGTGCTTTTTTTTCAGACCTTATAAAATGACCTCAACGCATATCGGTTTCTTTCTCCACAATGCGTCTGTGGTTATTTGGAGGTGACATGTTCGATCAGTAACAACAGCTTTCAATTGTTATGTTGTCTAGTTCGTCCTCTAATGTCTACTTCATTCTTCCACTTCTATGAGCGCCAAGCAATACGTGTGTGTTTATTTATGAACACATCTCTTGTATAAGACCTTCCTGCCCTCCTGACTATTTGAATATTCCGCCAAATATTTAGTTAGCTGATAACTGCCATGAGATGATTAATCATCTTAAGCGAATTTTCGTATCTGTTAATGGCTTCTATACAGTAGTTTTCCAAATGAAATCCCAGTAATTTGCTATATAATACAACACGCCTGATGCCATATTAACAACGTGTAAGTCAGAACTGTGACATACCCTTACTTCCCATTGTCCGCCATCCAATTTTGTGTGGTTAAAACCTACTTTTTTGTTTGGTACTGAATGTGTTAAGTAGTTAATTTGTTGTGGTGTTATCGATGTATCCATCCATCATGTGCCATGCCGATAAGTGTGGGCGATCATGTTCTGCCATCTCACTCGATCACCAGAGTCGTGGATCAGCTCCGTGTTTCTGTCTCGACCATGCCACGTTGCCAAGCCATCCAGGTATTTACTTCTCGGTCTTCCCCTTGGTCTCTTCCCTTCGATCTTGCCAGTCCTAACCAAGTTCTCCAAGTCATTTTTTTCTCGTAACATGCCCAAAAAAATGTTGACTGTCTATGTATAATGACTCTAATCAGTTTACGATCTTCATTTGTTTGTTGAAGGACTTGTTCATTGGTTTTTCTGTCTGTCCATGGTATTCTTTGTATTTTCTTCAGAAAACACATTTTCACAGCCATCAAATCTTTTTTCAACATGACTACTCATTGTCCACGCTTCATATTCATACAAAACTACAGGTTCTATGTAGCACTTCAAAACACTTTTTCTCGTTTCAACTTATATCTTCTTTTTTTTTTGGTCAGTATGTTTTTCATCTTGCAAAAGGCTACCTTCGCAAGGGCAATTATTGTTCTAATCTCTTCAAGGCATCTCCTATCAGATGTTATGACTGTTACGAGATAACTATCGATTCACTTGCTTAAGAATATGCCCATTTACTCGTTTATCACATTGTGGTTTTTCCTTCTTCCCAGTGACGACCATTATCTGTGTCTTCTTAATATTCAGTTCTAACCCTAGTTGGCCACTAAGGTTAGAACGGAATATTAAGAAGACACAGATTATTGTCGTCACTGTGAAGAAGGAAATGCTATGTGTGGCAGTCGCAAAAACTCCGCAGCGGAGCAAAAACGGCAGGGGACTTCTGATCGCCAGAAGTGTACTCTCTTCCCCAAGTATTTCGGAACTTGAACCACTTGATACTCTCTGTGGGAGGTCCCGTCCGGATCACGACTCCGGGCGTCTTTCCCCTGCCGTGGAGACGTATGGTCACATTCTTTATCCCAGTTGTTGTGCTTGTCCATTCGCTGTTACCATGTCCACTCTCAAGCCCTCCCTCCCTCAGTGAGGAGAGTCCGTGAAGCCTGTGCTCGCCCCTTAGCACATGTGGTCGTGGGGAGCCAGCTTCATCCCCCGCCACAGCCTCTGTCGCCTCCAATCGTCTCCGTTGCCGTGCTCCTTCCTCGTGCCCCGTTCACGGCTCCGCACTCTACTAGGAAGCCGGTTCTTCGTTTACGTTTCTGGACCCACCTCATGGTGTCTGCAGCTGAATGAGTGCGACTTACGGACAATTACCGCTATGTTATGAGCTGAATAAGACGTTGCAAGTTCGTGGTCTTGGTTGAGAGATTGTTAGTATTCCTGCAGTTACCGCTTCTAACCATACTATTTCCGAGACTCATCCAACTTTAGGTTCCGACAATTCTTTAGCCTGAACGAGGCCTTTTCGGCTGCCTCACACAGTTGTTTTTGGGCCCGAGTTCTTGCTTGTCCTTTAATACTCATTCGCTTCAGCACATCAAACACGGAGTGGGATACTAGACCACTGGCGCATAGCTCAACGGCGAATAGCCTGACGGTGTACTCCTGCAGCTTAAGAATGGCGCCCATCTTCTCGTACTTCATCAGTTTGTACGTATGCTACTCCGCAATATTTGACTCATACCGGACAATCAGCTCAATCAGCGTTAGCTACTTGGCTGACGAGGAGCTTAGTACGATGTCAGGTCGCAAGCCAAACTTTCGGATCACCTCAGGGTATTTGCCATAGCCCTTTAGATCCACGGTCAGTTCCCAGTCCCTCGCACCATCGAAAATGGTCGCAAGCGGCAAGTCGTCAGTTCTCCCTTCGCTGCGCTCGGCTAGGACGAAGGAAATCTCCATCAGCCTCGGCCTGGTCCCGTCTTTATTCGCCTTCATTCTGGCTACATCCACTATGGCGGCCAACTCAGTAAGGAATTTGTTATGCCGCCACGTGAATCGGCCTTGGGTCAGGGCGACAGCACGTGTTCCGCTGTCTGAATCATTTGGACCTTTGTACAGAGGTGATACAACGGGTCGGTGGTTTTCCCCCAGTGCCGCTCACCGGGCGCTGGAACGCAAATTATTCCTCCCCACGACGCTTGACGGCAAAAGTGGATGATGATGATGATGATGATGATGATGATGATGATGATGATGACGATGATGACCACGTTGGCAGCTGATGGGAAGACATCGTAGAGGGATCAGACGACGAAACTCAAGCGCAGTAGTGCCATACGCCAGATCTTATTCAAGGTAAGAGGTCTCTGCACTACCTCTTCCCATGACATCCACTGGGCCTGCTGCTGTTGGGCAGCCTTGCGGACTCTTTCGTCATCCTTCTCCTTGCGGATTTCCTTAACCACCAGGACCCTGAGTTCCTTGGTCGTCGCCTTGAACCACATCGGATCATTGTCTTTGAAGCCGAATCCTTTTCTGTCCGACTGGGTGTGGCCCATGACCTCCTTCAGCTGGAGTGCTGCCTGGGCTTCATCGACCGAGCTGACGACTTTTTCCACTTCCTTCCCGTTCTCAGGGCGGGAACTGAGGCACTGACCGTTACATCAGGAGACTCGCGCAACATCATCGCCAGTCTGGTTTTTCCGACTTTGAACTCTTCCACGAGGGACGGGAACGGCAGAACGAGCTTACTCTGTTTGCACTGCAGTGTGACAATCGTGAGGCATATTGGTATTCCAAGCCACTTTCTTATATACCTGCTTATCGTTCCTTCCGTAGTGCTCACTATGGTCGTGCCTATATCTTACATCAGCAGCGGCCATAGGAGTTTGGGAATGAGCATGAATTGGAGGCACCAGATTCATGCCTCCCCCCTCTACCCCATTTTTTTCGGAGGATCCTGGGGGAATCTTTTCTTACTTTGTTTCGACGCGACAAGGAAATTATACAGCATTAGTTGTTGTCAGCCCGGTCTGCTGTCGGCCCCACCGAGGCGGGCTGTAATGAGAACAACGTAAAATCGTGAAGTATATAAGAGTTTTACCAAACTCAATGATGCGTCCACAAGCCTTCAATAGCAAACAAATACACGAAAACACAGTCTATCAACCACGGAGATGATACTACAATGATTACATTAAGTTACAATAACAGATTGAGAATAATGAGAATTTGAGTTTTTTTTTTTTTTAATTTTCAGAACAAAAATCGTATGCTATATCTGCCAATACTGGTGTTGTTGCTGTTGTTGTTGATCATATTGATCTTCTTGTTATGTTTGTTGTTGATAGTGTAATCCTCTGCGTGCTACATCACAGCGGAAACCATGGTGGATTCTTATATTGTTAGCCAGACTAGAGTTTGCCCAGGATGCCACAGCATGATGTGAGAATATGTCCTGGTCATTACAAACGTTCACCCATAACACATTATTCCCTGCACAGCATGTAGACTGTTAAAATGTGAAGGTTCCTCTCAAAACTAGAAGTTGATGTTTATCGAATGCTTGATTTATTAAAGGACTGCATGTTAACACCTATTTGTTTAGCTATTAATGACTTTTAAGTGTCAGGTCTTAGTTTGATATAACAGTAGACGGTTCTACCTGCTTCTGTTAGCGCCGAATGTTGGGCGACGCTTACCAAACCCGACACCCAACATTGTGCCAACGGCTTAGGGCGGAGAGCGCAACTGAGAGGGTACAAGCCGTATCCTAGTGCGAGGAAATGCAACCTAAAGACTAAATGTCATGACAGGGCAGACCAGACCCTAGGCCTTAGTTGGCAACTGGTTTATGATCGAAGCTCCGACAGGCGGACAGTTAGATCATTGCTTTTTCTGATCCGGCAGCTTCTGCAGAATGTCTTGTTCTAGACGTATTGGTGTTACATTTCCTCTGGAGTAAACTAGGCAGGCCGAGAGAGGGATCATGCTGCATGGGCAACTCATGGTCTCTAAACTCTGCCCAGGCTTTGTGTTATGGAGAGGTATAACTCCATTTTACAAACTATCGTCTCTAAAGACGGCAAGGTGCCAGTCAGGCAATGTCTTTTAAAAGCTTGATTCGCCCGTGGATTAGCTGTTGAGATTTATTAGATACTTACTTCATCCATGGATTAGCTGTTGAGATTTATTAGATGCTTACTTCAGCCATGGATTAGCTGTTGAGAGCTACTAGATGCTTACTTCAGCCATGGACTAGCTGTTGTCATCTCTTAGATGTTTGTTTAGCTCATGGACATTCACATGGAGACTATCAATTGCTTGATTCACTCATGGACTAGATATTGACGTCTTTTAAATGCATGGTTCACTCATAGAGTATTCTTTAACGTCAATCAAATGTTTCATTCGCTCATGGATTAGCTATCTGCTTCAATTAATTGCTTGATTCACTCGTGGACTCGCTATTGATGTTTAGCAAATGCTTGATTCACTCGGGAACTAACTATTGACTTCTATCAACTGGTTGTTTGCTCGAGAACCAGATTCTGAGAATTATCAAATAATTGTAGTGATTGTTTACACAATGGTGTATGCTTTCAAGAAGACGTTGACGAAGAACTAATTGAACTGACAGATAAACCCACAGACCAGTAAGAAATCAGGCAAGCCCAAAAAGGATACAAGAATGGTGGGACAAATAGACATACTGTTAGCCTACCTTGACTTCTGAACTCTTTGTCCAAAATGGCAGCAATGTCCACAACCCATATGCTCCTGGTAATAAGTAGATGTCTGTGTCCTGAATATTTCAAATAGTTGACACATTTAGACACGACACAACCCATCTTCATTCACTCATTCAATAGTATGTCCTTTTAAGAAACTCGCTTCCATAAAATCCTCGCTATCATAAGCAAGATGTCCCACGTCCGATACACGTATCTGGAAACAATCTGCTTCATCCTTCGCTTTGGCCTTCCTCTTCCTCTCTTCACAGGCATGTACCCGTCTATTATACAACCTATTTGCTCCTGGTTTTAAGTAGATGCCTGTGTCATGAACATATCAAATGGTTGACACATTTAGACACGACACCTTGGACATTTCAAATAGCTGACACATTTAGACAAGACACAACACATAAGACCATGGTTATAAGTAGATATGTGTGTCCCGGACATTTCATATAGTTGACACATTTAGAGACGACACATAATCTTTAGTTCACAGTTTAGCACTAGTCTACTCCATGACAACTGAACTGTTAGACGGCCGAAGTAATAACAAAAAATGCGGAAAGGCGCTGCAGATCCTCGTTATGAAATCAATGGCTAACTACTGAACGTAAATATCAATTGGGGAACTCTTTGAGGCAACTAAAACCATGTAAAATTGTCGATTAAAAGTCTATATGCGCTGAATTACAGAAAGAATATTTCCTCTTAGTACAACTGTAGTCGTCAACAGAAGTAGATTTAAAGAAGACAATGGTTGACTTGAGTCGAGTTGAGTCAAGATCCGACATCACTGCACTCGGGGTATTCCCATAAATGTTCAGACCTTATCATCAACAGCAAGCGAAGAGTTTCAATACTAATGGTGCCTGTTGCAATCTGATTATATGTCCGTCACACTTTACCTCTGAGTGACGACTATCGACAAGACCTCCTGTCTACCCCTTGCTGCCACATTCTCTCTAGAATGGGGACGGAGCGCTTATGGGAATATCCCGAATGCTGTGATGTCGGTTTCTAAATCAATCAATCAATCAAGCTTTCTAGGCTATGATAGTCTATCTGATCTTCTGCATTAATCACATTCTCCAAGAGGGCCTTTACCACATCTGCCTCATTATGCATCAAATCACCATTTGATGATGCGGCACCAGCCAATACCTAGGAAGCAAAATGACATCTACAGGGGACTCAACACCAGAAATATCATCTAGAATCGCACTGGCATCTGGTGCCTTCAATAAACTGTCAAACATCTGGAAGTCAAAGACACTCAGCAAACACACAAAACTTAAAATCTTCAACTCTTCTGTGATTCCAGTGTTAACGTACGGATGTGAAAGTTGGAAATCAACGGTAGCTTTAGATAAAAAATTAGGTAATTTTGAGAACAAATGTCTTAGAAGACTTCTAAACATCCACTGGACAGACTTCAGAACCAATACGCAAATAAGACAAGAGACTAAGCAAGATACAGTATCCAATTTCATAAGAAGACGCCGTTGGAACTACATCGGCCTTGTACTCAGAATGGACAAGACAAGACTCCCCTACCAAGCCCTCATATGGTCACCAGTAGGGAAAAGAAAACGGGGAAGACCAAGAGAGACCCTGCGTAGAACCATCATTAGAGAAGGCTCATTCAATGGCCAAGTAAATATCCAAGATCTACAACAGGTAGCAGCGAACCGCCAAGCATGGAGAATCAGGACGTATGCCCTATGCGCCGCCTTAGGCTAAAGAGGAAAGACTAACTAACTAGCCAGCCAATCTATCTGCCTGCTCGTTTCCAACCACATCACAGTGTCCTGGAGAAAAGATCCACTGAATACTCACAACACACGACCTCTGAATCGATACCTGGCATTCTGAGCGAAAGATGTCAGTTTTCACCTTTGTCAGCATGCTTTGTGAATTGGTTACAATGACATATGTATATAGTTTGTTTTCCTACTAGTGGAAAGCTGCAGTAACCGTCTCCACCTCCAATCTCAGATTGAGGTTTGGTTTCATATGACAAGCTCTCCTTTATCAAACATTTGTTAATTTCTTTTGCTATGAATACTGAGCAATTTTTTTTTCGGCCTCTTTTAACACAGAGCCATCGGTACAGATAATCACATCACAGGGACAAGAGAGGAAAGTTAGTTGCATATCCTTTTACAGGACGTCGCATTCAACATCAGCATTTTTTGCAGTTGTGATCTCTTTCCAAGTTTAGGTTCAGTATTTTGCCATTGCTTTCTGAACGACCGGCACCCATACCATTTCGTAAAAATCCAACACAAGGCGGTCTGCTGCCAAATCTCCCACAGCTGTGAGGACGAGAGTCGTCCGCCTGCTGGCCATTCCCCACAATCACAGCCCAATGTGATTATAACCTCATACAAGTCTGAATTTCTATTCGGCACGCTGACCCACTCCTTGCCTCTACCAATCTTCTCAAGTGTGCACACTTCTCTCATGGTATCTTCTGGACAACTTGAGCTTGGTAATCACTAATTAAATTAATCCAACCTGCTGATTCGTATGGCGACTCGAAATTCAGATATAACTGAACTACCCTAAGACAGTAGACGGTACTACTTGCTTTCTGTTAGCGCCGACTGTTGGCAGACGTTAACCAAACCCGACATCCCACATTGTGCCAACGACTTCTGGCGGAGTAGTGCCATTGGAAGGGTACAAGCCTTACCCTAGTGCGAGGAAATGCAACCTAAAGACTAATTGTCTTGACAAGGCAGACCAGGCCCTAATCTTTGATCGGCAACTGGACTAGGATGGAAGCTCCGACAGGTGGATAGTTAGAGCGTTTGCTTTGCTGATCCGGCAGCTTCTGCAGCTTGTCTTGTTCCAGACGTATTGATGTTACCTTTCCACTGGAGTAAACTAGTTAAACCGAGAGGAGGATCATTCTGCATGGGCAACACTTGGTCTCTAAATTCAGCCCAGACTTTGTGCCATGGAGAGGTATAATTCCAGTTTACAAACATTCGTCTATCGAGACTGCAAGTTGTCAGATATTATGATTAGATACTGTCAGAGGTAAGCGAAAACAAACCAGAAGAAAACAAAACTTGTGAAGGACGGTTATACCGAGCCTTGGGATTGACAAAACAATGCAACACAACTCCAATGATCACAGAATTCATCTAAGTTACACACACACACACATAATCATCAGCATCTTCCTTATCATCATCATCATCATCATCGTCGTCATCATCATCATCATCATCATCATCATCATCATCATCATCATCATCAAGTGCCGTGTCAACTAGCGTGGCCGTTCATAGTGCTTCGTATCTTGCGATATCAAACAGCATGCATCAGTTCGTGTGCTGATTCCCTCACGTGTCTTGACACAAGGATGTCAATAGTTGTCTCTCGTTGTCTTCCTCTGTCTCTCTGTCCATACATCTTACCAGGTGTGACAGCATGTTCCAGTGTTTGTCTTGACATAATGTGGCCAAAGAATGTATGCGCTTACCAACAGCCTCAGATAATGTCATACATCGAAGATGGGCCAGCGCCACGTCACGCACGTCTACAGTAGGAAAACTGAGCTTCGGACACAACGGCATCTTCCGCTCCAGAAGTTGCGTAATTATCTGAAATATAACTTAAGTATAACATTTCTGCTCAACACTCAAGTTGATTAATGTAATTCTTGCCTTTAAAGTTCTAAGTGTTACCAACGTTTCGGTAAACATCATTTTCACTTCATTAAGTTCACAACTGAAAGAAACATTACGTCACTACTGACAGGTATGCCTCTATCTACAGGTCATGGGTATTCCTTACTTGAACATATCCAGGGGTTAAAATAACATGAGAAATTCCTTCGCTGGTATCGATCGGTACTCGTGGAAGTAAAAGAAGTGGGCATTAATGTTGATACACTAGACCCTATAAAGCTTGAAAGCAATTGACAAGTTGAATTTACAACCTAGAGCACCCAATGACTACAGCGACACGCTGAAGGAAGAGGTGTACTTCATTCAATTAATGTGACCAACGTACTTCAGTTGCCTAGACTTGATGCTGTTTACGGGTTATTTGATTCGATGTTGAGATCTTTTAGAATGTCTCTATTATTGTTTTTGCTTTCTATCCATTGTATTCTAAGAAACATATGTAGCATTCAGCTTTAAAATCCTGATTTGTTTTCTTTAGCATTTATAAAATGGTCCGGTCCATGATTGACATCTATACTGTGCCACAGGAAATGTACTGATAGAGAATAGACAGCTAGATTGACAAATAGACGTGGGAGCAGAACATCGAGACACAGAGATTAGCCCTCCCCTGAGGCTGAACAAAGTGGATCAATAAAAGATAACATGGAAATAGTATCCAACCTTGAGGACCGTCTGGCCGATTGGCTAGAATGTCGCGTCTCAATTCTGGAAACTCGGGTTCGAATCCTTGGATAAGGTGATGGATTTTTTCTGTCGGGGGCAAACAGAAAAACATAACCTACACAGTTAGCAGCGACTGCACTAGCGAGGCGGCCTTATTTTCTACAGCTCAAGGCTCACCTGCCCAAAGTTTCTACTATAGGCAGAAATGACAGCTTTGACAATTCAGTACCCAATCTTCACTATAAGTCTATGTAAGTCCTACTATGTGTTTAAATCCCAGTTCGGCTATATACGCAAAAAAAACTAATATACCTGACATTAGTACCGTAAAGTCCATGACACATAAATATAAGAAATTATATTAGTAACATGCAGTTTATGACAAATCTCTAACATAAATAACATTCGTAACGTACAGCCATGATAAATCACCGGTATAAATGACATTAGTAACGTACAGTCCATGACAAATCACTAACATAAATGACATTAATAACGCACAGTCAATGACAGATCATTTACAGAAAAGACATTAGTAATGCGCAGTCCAAGACAAATTATTAACAGAAATGACATTAGTAACGTAAAGTCTATGACAAATCACTAACATAAAAAGCATTAGTAACACACTGTCTATGTCACATCACTAACATAAATGACACTTGTAACGTACAGTTCATGACAAATCACTAACATAAATGACACTAGTAACGTAAAGTCCATGAAACATCACTAACACAAATGACATTATTAAAGTACAATCCATGACAAATCACGAACATAAATGACATTAGTAACACAGTCCATGAGAAATCACTGGCATAAATGACATTAGCAACGTTCAATCCATGATAAATCACTAACATACTGACACTAGTAACGTACATTCAATGTCAAATCACTGGCATAAATGACATTAGTAACTCACAGTCCATGAGAAATCACTGGCATAAATGACATTAGCAACATACAATCCATGATACATCACTAACATACATGACACTAGTAACGTACATTCCATATCAAATAGCTGGCATAAATGACATCAGTATTGTACAGTCCATAACAAATCACCAAGACAAATGACATTAGTAAAGTACAATCCATGCCAAATCCCTAACATAAATGACACTAGTAACGTACAGCTAATGACAAATCACTAGCATATATGACACTAGTAACGTACAGTCCATGACAAATGACTAACGCACATGACATTAGTAACGTACAATCCTTGAAAAATCACTGACATAAATGACATTAGTAACTCACAGTCTATGAGAAATCACTGGCATAAATGACATTAGTAACTCACAGTCCATGAGAAATCACTGGCATAAATGACATTAGCAACATACAATCCATGATACATCACTAACATACATGACACTAGTAACGTACAGTCCATATCTTATAGCTGGCATAAATGACATCAGTAATGTACAGTCCATAACATATCACCAAGATAAATGTGTGATAGCCTGACGCGAAACATGATGTTGATGATGCTACCAATACCAGCATTACTTGCAGTGCCCTGGGGTACGATGGGAAGCCGCTCTGGAAGCAAGAATAAATAGAGGCGCGTGTCAGTTTCCCGGTCTCTCAAAACCAGACAACCGGGGCCGAAGGAGCGATTAGGTAGATCGCTGTAGAGATGTAGATACCATCAAATAGGGAGGCTTTAACCAGCCCTCCCCAGTCACTGGACTCTTGGTAGTGACCCCTGGCCATGTTTGTGGGTTGTAGAGCAAACTTGAGCCCCGGCTCTGGTTAATGTCGTAGGCCACTCACATCCCCTTTCGTATACCCTTCGTATACCTGTTTATGCGTGTTTATGACACTATATCTCTGCTGTTAGGGTTATAGTTTTGTTACTCGTTATGTTATGGTTTTTCGCTGTATCTGGTCCCAGCCGACTTATGTGATGCGGGTGTCTTGTGTGGGTATTGAGGGTGCCCTTCGACTCAACTGAACATGATTGAGATCTCACTGTCATTTAGAGACCGCCCCTATAGTCAGTGCTAGGCAGCAGTTATCTCTAACTGTGGGATTTCAGATTCCCATTTCTGTATGTACCGACTGTCCATGAGTCCTGAGATGATTGCAATAGAGTCCATACCTGCTGTTACCGTTGTTGTTTACGTTGAGGCTCTGTTGTTGCCATGTCCTTGTTGGTTTGTGGAGATGGGTACCTAGTCATGTGCGTAGCGATGTTAGGCAGCAGTGATTACTGTGGGAACATAGGTTCCCATTTCTGTATATGTCAGTTATGTGACATGTCAAGATGCCTGTTTGTCCCTAAGCCATGCAGTTCTGTCAATAGAAACCTAATTTTGTTGTTCTTAATTTGTTTTGTTTAGTCTGTAGTTTGTGTAAACTCATTGATCCTGTTACAGTCCAGCAGTGTAATCTTCTGTCTGGGGTGTACAACAGTACATCCCCCGCCCTAAGAACTCCTGGAATCTTCTGTCTAAATTCTACCCCTTTTCTTGTTAACAGAGGAGGATATACACAGTGCTCTTTCTCTATTTCTCCTTATTGTCCTTTTCTTCTCTGGCCCATTAAAAGTCAGTGTTGCGCTTCTTTGTCTTTGAGCACTTAAGTATAGGAAATTAAATCTTCCTGTCCTTGATATTCTATCTCCTATGACAAGTGGCGAGCCTCGGCCTGGGTTGTTTGGCGGCCTTTAGATTATCTTGTTGGTGTCTGTTCCAGTCTTCAATGATTCTTTTAGGTGGTAGTTCCATGTTTTTTTTTTTGTGGCTTTTTGGGGGTGTGAGAGGTCCCTGGCCAAAGACATTAACTGGGTTAAGGTTTTTTCCCTAAGTCTCCAAGAAGCACAACATCGAGAGAAGAGCCTCCAGACCTACACCACATCTCAAGTCGTCGAAATTAAAGGTGACCTTATTCCATGTTTAGGGAACCGAAGTTTCCCACCCAGCCGGCACTCAGTCTGAGGCCGCTGGTATAAATTAAGAGTGCGAACACTCCAACGAAGGTCACCAAACTTTAGGTATAAAGTCTTTTGGAATATGCATATATATTCCTACTGAAACCATCAAGCTTTACTCAGAAAGCTACAGAGGTGGTTGACGACTCCATGAGAGCAGAATGCTCCCACATTCAATAGAGGCTGGGGCTGTGCTTGCCCAAGAGATAAATGCTGTTGATTCTTTCGGGAGAACAGTTGTGGACTGTTCATGCGACTGATTTCAGCAGTGCCAACATCTGGGGCCATCCATAGAAGTACCTTTCCCTTTGTCTGGAAGAGGGGACACCAGAAATCCATCCCGCCAGTGTGTCCCACCAGCAGCAGAGCGCTGGACATCCATATTCAATCCCCAATGGTGGCATCATCATCTGAGATCATCGAGGGAGATGTTTCCCATTGTACATCAGCCCACCATGCTTATTTGAAGTGACAGATGACAATGTTACCTGTGGTGATAAGAAAATCCTTTCCTTATAGGCGGAAGCAGAGGAGTTAATAATACCAGCGTGTTCATCGAGGTTCATATAATAAGTGGACATATTAAGTGTTGAGCGGCAAATGAACAATGATGTCCTATATTTCCCCTGTGCGTAGAAATTTCAAAAAAGACACAATATACGTTAAGTAGGAGGAACCGGTATCCAGTGAACAATATCAGACAGAAACATTTGTTATATATTTCCACGACATGGACAAATAATTAATTACTAGTTAATTATTTTGTGTCATTCAATAATAATTCGAATTAGGAATCCCCACAGAAAGTGAGTCCAAGACGCCATGTCTTCCAGCATGTTTTGTTTTGCTTTGTTTTGTTTCCCATGTACAGGTATTTCTCTACCCTGCTTCATTTGGGTACCACGGTGACAACGGAGAAATTACTGACTCATCCCATGGAACTGGTAGATGTGGCTGGCAGAAGCACGGCTACCAGAATCAGACCGGGGAAACAAAAACTGGGTTTGCCTGCATAGTCATGGGAATTATATATTTTTTTCAGTGGCAATGATGTCTGCATCTTGGTTTACAGGTGATCTAGTGGATAGCATGCATGTGATTCCGATCGTGTTTTTGGTTACAAGTAGGGATTGTAAATTTAAGGGGATGCCTGTGTGAAATTTTTTTGGGTGCCCCTATGTATTGCACCTATGGAGCTAAGTGTTGATGTTGATGTCAGGGTTGGTGGTTTATTTTGTATGCAGACTGCATATTCCTCATGACCACTTATAAGATATGGTATTATCTTTTGTCAGGGACTGATTTTTTTAAATTGTCACTTATGTATGTTTTTAAGGCAGGTTCAGAAAATATAAATGGTAACAATTTTACGCTGAGAGGTTTAAGTCCCGTGATGAAACCCCCTTGACTGATTGTTTATTTAAATAGCCCCAGTGTTTTGGCTAAACCCTAAGGTCTACAGTTTTCTTATTCGACGAGGGACCGTCGAAAAATTGGGGGTGCGATGTGTGATAGCCTGACGCGAAACATGATGCTTATGATGCTACCAATACCAGCATCCCTTGCAGTGCCCTGGGGTACGATGGGAAGCCGCTCTGGAAGCAAGGATAAATAGAGGCGCGTGTCAGTTTCCCGGTCTCTCAAAACCAGACAACCGTGGCCGAAGGAGCGATTAGGTAGATCGCTGTAGATGTCAACAACCGAAGTGGACAAGCATTCATGGACACTTCTCTTGCACCACACGAAACTCGTAAGGCGTACAAGAGGATTTATCACAAGTTTTATTTCGGCTCGGCATTTACAATTGCAGAGCCATCAATGATTCACAGGTTATATCAACACATTATACTGCACAGTATTCACTATCCTAAAGTCAGTCCTAAGCTCTAGCTATAGTTATATCTACACAAAGAAACCCAACGTCGATAACGATGTGCTAGCTCTCATGTCCAGTCCCCCATCTGACGATCTCCGCCGATGGCGGTAACGCCATGCGCGGATGGATCTCGTGGGTTAGTAGGCATTACGTGCTAGAGTTTCTCAGCACGCCTCAAGTGGTCTGTCCACTACTAAACTCTATTAAGAGTTTACTTGTTTGCCTAAACTTCTCGTGAAGGTGTGATCCTAGTTACTCAACTCTTTGGTTGACACTTCCTTGTCCGAGTAGAGAACTATTCATGGCTCTCGATCTCACCACTCACCCTCCTACTCCCTGGGTAGGGCTAATCTTTCCCCTTGGTATCCCCACTACTGGGCAGGGGTATGATCTTTATCCCTTCTTAGGCTTCTCCTTGACTTCTCGTCCCCTGTGGTCTTCCTTATATATCCCTAAGTCTTTGACAGTAGAGATGTAGATACCATCAAATAGGGAGGCTTTAACCAGCCCTCCCCAGTCACTGGACTCTTGGTAGTGACCCCTGGCCATGGTTGTGGTTGTAGAGCAAATTTGAGCCCCGGCTCTGGTTAATGTCGTAGGCCACTCACATCCCCTTTCGTATACCCTTCGTATACCTGTTTATGCGTGTTTATGCCACTATATCTCTGCTGTTAGGGTTATAGTTTTGTTACTCGTTATGTTATGGTTTTTCGCTGTATCTGGTCCCAGCCGACTTATGTGATGCGGGTGTCTTGTGTGGGTATTGAGGGTGCCCTTCGACTCAACTGAACATGATTGAGATCTCACTGTCATTTAGAGACCGCCCCTATAGTCAGTGCTAGGCAGCAGTTATCTCTAACTATGGGATTTCAGATTCCCATTTCTGTATGTACCGACTGTCCATGAGTCCTGAGATGATTGCAATAGAGTCCATACCTGCTGTTACCGTTGTTGTTTACGTTGAGGCTCTGTTGTTGCCATGTCCTTGTTGGTTTGTGGAGATGGGTACCTAGTCATGTGCGTAGCGATGTTAGGCAGCAGTGATTACTGTGGGAACATAGGTTCCCATTTCTGTATATGTCAGTTATGTGACATGTCAAGATGCCTGTTTGTCCCTAAGCCATGCAGTTCTGTCAATAAAAACCTAATTTTGTTGTTCTTAATTTGTTTTGTTTAGTCTGTAGTTTGTGTAAACTCATTGATCCTGTTACAGTCCAGCAGTGTAATCTTCAGTCTGGGGTGTACAACAGTACATCCCCCGCCCTAAGAACTCCTGGAATCTTCTGTCTAAATTCTACCCCTTTTCTTGTTAACAGAGGAGGATATACACAGTGCTCTTTCTCTATTTCTCCTTATTGTCCTTTTCTTCTCTGGCCCATTAAAAGTCAGTGTTGCGCTTCTTTGTCTTTGAGCACTTAAGTATAGGAAATTACATCTTCCTGTCCTTGATATTCTATCTCCTATGACAAATGACATTAGTAAAGTACAATCCATGCCAAATCCCTAACATAAATGACACTAGTAACGTACAGCTAATGACAAATCACTAGCATATATGACACTAGTAACGTACAGTCCATGACAAATCACTAACGCACATGACATTAGTAACGTACAATCCTTGAAAAATCACTGACATAAATGACATTAGAAACATACAGTCTATGACAAATCACTAACATACATCACATTGGTAACGCAGTCCATGATAAAACACTAACACAAATGACATTAGTAACGTACTGTACATGACAAATCGCTAACATAAATGAAATTAGTAACGTACAGTGCATGACAAATCACTGCCTTAAATGGCATTTGTAACGTACAGCCCATGACAAATCACTGATATAAATGACATTATT
>JACEFZ010002993.1:27500-115000 GCA_014155875.1 Cepaea nemoralis
CGGGTGGTAACTCTGTCCGAGTTCCTCGTGGACCCCGCAATAGGCGGGCCACATCAGTGTCCACGGGACAGTGGACTCAATGACCAGTCCTTCGAGAAGGCTCTAGATTACTCTGGCCTTCGAGTGACTGACTTCTATCCCTTGGGCGGGAGTTGTAGCCCTTAGACTCATGTCTATAAATGTGAGTCTGTGACAGGATTCCCCCCTCTCCCCCGATCTGATGGGTTGTTATAAGGTAATTAGATCTGCTCTAATTCTGTCACAGAATCATATAAAGTCGGTGTTTGTAGTCTGGTGGACAGTAACCTGGTAACCTATATACTGGCATCACAACTCATGTATTCTCCCATACACAACTTCTCTGATTTGGTGAAGAGATCACTCTCTCTCCTGTGTCCTTAAAAATGCTTATCTGACCGAAGTTACGTGACGTTTACTAGTTGTGTTTACAACCCGTCCTTCTCATAGTACCCCACTGATACCAAGACAATTAACCTCTGTATTAAAGAGGATTTACAAGACCGAAGTCCTTGCTAATTAAGTACACCTTCAAATCTTGATCTGTGTGTGCATTTCAATACATTTTTACTCTCGTATGTTGTATAATGATAAATATGTAGTTACGTTGTTATTTTATCCCCTCAGACTACATGTGTCCCTGTTGGCTTGTTAGTGTGTTGACTAATAAGTTGCTGCTTCTAATAAAGTGACTGTATTTTAAATTGATAGTGTTCAGTTTTAAGGTTTGTGTAAAGTGTGTGCTGAATGTGTGGCTTATTTCCAAGCGTCACGAGTTGGGATAACCTTAATCATGAATTACTCCAATGTGTGCAATACATGATCAGGCATTCCAAGCAGTGGTGCTTAGATGTAGTATCCTACCTCCTAAACTAAGAATATTAACCTAACTAATAAACATGTATCAACAATTTGGACAAGTAATACAATTTACATGAAAGACGCAGACAAATTAAAATAACTACGTTTTGCGTACAATTGTCCGCTCAGTATATCGTTCTCTCATTTAATCCATCCACTCTGTCATTCACCTCATCTTTCATTCCAAATAGTATTTGGTTAAAATATATAATTAAAGTTGAGGTAAGTGTTATTGCCCTTAGAAAAATGGAATAGGCGATATTTTCCCTTTAAGAAAATACGTACTTTTTGTACGATGACTCAAAAATGGGTTATAATTTACACAGAGACAATTGCATAGGAAGGTTATTTATCCTATTAATGGAACTACCTGTAATATTATGGTAGAATATGTACAAATTACAGGTTAACACATTTTATATACAAAATTCAATGCAAATATAATACATATTTAATATTAAATTAATTAATTAATTAATTAGCTAAATCCAACGATGATGTGCGCGTTGTCCTCCTGTTGTTAGCGTGTCGTGTGCCATGAATGTTACAAGTTAGTATGGCTGTATCTTGAGTGTTGTAGTCGACGTAGTTCTGTTTCGGCTGTTTGCAAAGTCTCGTAGCCACAGCAAGTATGGAATGTTCTCAATGTTGCGTATAAAGTGTTCTTACAATTTTCAGAGTGAGTTCACTGGTTGAAATCATTACACAGTTAATGTCTCTTGCTTGGATCGTTCTAGAGCTTGGGCAATTTATAGTATAGCTCTTCAAGTATAGCTCTTAAAGTATCGCTCTTAAAGTTTCATGTTCGTGGGTGTCATAAGTAACTTATTTACTGAGGTGTTATTACTATTCACTGGGAGTTCTCTAGCAGGTGTAGAGTTACACTGTTATATGCCACAGACTAAAAATATCATAGTTTCTAGTATGGCGAATGGTCGATGTGCTAAATGTTATTCTACTGGCGCATTCGTTTGCCGTGATAATAGGTCAGCAATAATGTTGTCAGTGCCTCTGATATGGCGGATTTCGAAGTCGAAATCTTGAAGAAGAAGACACCATCTTTGTAACCGATGGTTTTTCGGGACACCTTGCTTAAGGACCAACAATGGCGAATTGTCAGTGAGTACAACAAAGTGGCTACCTAAGAGGAACTTAGATAATCTTAACACACAAAATAATAGACTTAATGCCTCCAATTCCACCGTAGAATACCGGGTTTCTGCCTTCTTTAGCTTCCGGCTTACGTAGAGAATTGGGTGTCTCACTCCATCCACTTCTTGCATTAAACATCCTCCTATTGCGATAGCACTCGAATCTGTGGTCAAATTAAAGGGTAAATTTATGTTGGGTAATCGTAAGACTGGTGGATTAGAAAAAATACGTTTCAATCTGCTTATTGCATCCTCTAAGCGAGTACTTTTACAAATTTTTGATGGATGATCTTTAGTTAACATATCAGAAAAGATTGAAGTAAGTTCTGCCCAATTTGGTATAAATTTAGAATAATAGTTAATAAGACCTAGTAAACTTCTAATTTGTTTCTTTGTGGTAGGCACTTCTAGATTGAGAATCTTCGACACAATTTTATCATCTGTCAACAATTTGCCTTCAGAAATTCTATGACCAAGGAAGTCTATTTGTTTATAGCCTAATTCAACCTTGGAAGGTTTGATAGTAAGTCCAAAAAGAAAGATTTGGTTGAAGACTTGTCTGAGTGTAAGTAAGTGAGAAGTCATATTAGAAGAATGGATGCATATATCATCAATATAAGCTTGGACATCTTTAATTCCGTGCAATAGCAATCTAGTTAATCTAACAAATGTGGCGGGCGCGTTCTTGAGACCAAATGAAAGATATAGCCATTCGTACAAACCGAGGGGTGTTGCGAATGCTGTTATATGTCTAGAAGCAGGGTGTAGTGGCACTTGCCAATAACCTTTCGCTAAATCAGTCTTAGAAAATAAGGATGATTGAGACATATTTAAAATGAGATCTTCACAACTGTTCATTGGCTCTGCATCCGTTGTGGTTCTTGTATTTAATACTCTATAGTCGATGCACAAACGGATTGTCTGGTCCTTCTTTTTCACCAGGACAATCGGTGAAGAATATTGAGACATAGATTTTTGAATTATTCTATTTTTCTCTAAATCCAAAATTTCTTTGTCTAAATTTGCTCTGTAATGGAGAGGAATAGAATATGGTCTACATTTGACCGGTGTCAGATCTGTCAGCACAATTGAATGTGTTATTTTGTCAGTGCGTCCAGGTTTGTTAGAAAAGGTAGATTTATACTCGTCAAGGAGAGTCAAAATGTCTTGTCGCTGTTGTTGTGTCAAAGTGTCAGAGATTTGTATGTCATTTATACTACCGTCGTCAGTAATAATCGGTACTGGGATTTCAGTATTGTCTACGTCTGTCTGATTTATCACAGATGCTACTGTTTGTAAATTGTCCTCAATGTCATTGTCGTCGTCGTCGAGATTAATCGTTGTCAATATGTCGTCAAATTGGTCGTCGTTGTCGATATCACATATTGTCGGTAATGTCCATATGTTTTCGTCGTCTTTGTCGTCGTAAGAGTGCGTCGTTAACGATGCTTCATTTGTCGAGGTGTCATTCAGTTGGGTAATTGTCGTTTCGTTTTTGTCATCAGTTTGCTGCGTCTGCTCACTCGTGTCCGTGTCCTGTCTAGCATAGTATGGTTTCAACATATTTACATGGAATATTTTCAACTTTCCATTCAAAGAAATTTCGTAATCAACTTCCGAAATTCTTCTAATAATTTTAAAAGGTCCCTGCCAAGAGGTTGATAGTAAATCTCTCTTGTCAGGTAGCAGTAGTAAAATATCCTGACCTGGATTTAATACAATTGTTTTTGCACCTCTGTTGGCGTACTGCCTCTACCTTAAACCTTTCTCCTGTAGTGATGTTCTGGCCAGTATACAGGAACGTATGATTTTGTCTCTGGTGTCAGTGACTAAATCATAGGTAGAAATGGGTAGTTGGATATTTACAGGTTGTGATATGATATCTTTGTAAATAGTGAGAGGTCCTCTTGGGTTCGCTCCATACATCAATTCGAAGGGAGAGAACCCTGTGCTTGATTGCGGGACTTCTCTATATGCGAACAGCACCGTTGGGAGAAGTATATCTTAATCGGCTGGATTTTCAGCTGTCACTTTAGATAGCATATGTTTCAGGTCCCCGTTTAGTTTTTCGCAGATACCATTTGCGGCCGGTCGATAGGGACTGGTGAAACATTGCTTGATGCCTAGTAACTTAGTTACCGATTGAGTGGCATTCGATATGAACTGGGTTCCTCTATCAGAAATTATTTTCTCCGGGAAGCCAAAACGGGAGAAAATATTTAATAATATGTCCGTCACATCCTTAGAGGAGACAGATTTTAATGGAAGCATTTCTGGCCATCTCGTACATACATCCATAAGAGTGAAAATATATATGTTCCCTTTACTTGAAATGTGATTCAGCGGACCTACTAGGTCAACTGCCACGATTTGGAATGGCCTCGAGGCAGTTGTAGTTGATTGGACTTCTGCCGTAGGGTTTTTCCTCTTTTTCACCAGTTTCTGACATATATCACATGATCTACAAAAGGTGTTTATATCTTGGCAAAATTTTGGCCAATAAAACTGGGTCAGGACCCTAGCCCTAGTTTTTTCGTATCCCATATGACCTCCGAAATGTGAGTCATGGGCTATCCTTAATACTTTGTCTCGATGTGCTTGTGGTAACACTACTTGCTGTATCGTGGTCTGATTTGTTGTGTATACTCTAGTTAATACATTGTTCTGTAGCCTAAATGTCCACGATGCGTTCTTGGTTAATTTTGGTTTAAGTCCTACTAACTTAAAATATGGTGAAAGTGTAGGATCTGCTTTCTGTTCATCTCCAAAGTTTGTGTTGGTAGTGTTTGGTGATAGAATTTCTAGTGACTCCTGCAGTTGGTCGGTGTTGGTTTTATGGGTTGTCTGTCGTGTTATTGCATTTGTGTGTTGTGTGTGTTGTTGCACATCTACAGGCTTGGTACTTGGTAGATCGGTAGCATCCTCAATTCGAGGTTTTAATTTGGTCGTATCACTGACAGATTCGACCGCCCCTGCATTGTACACCTCGGTGAATTCTTTCTGAATTACTTCATTGGTTGTCTCCCTTGGTCTTTTGGCAGATTGAGACAAGCATGAATGGTGTTTCTCTTTAGAATCGCTGTTTGGGTGGTGGATACCGTTTCTATGCTCCCAATCTCTGATTTCCTTTTCAGAGCAAGGTCGTATATTGGGCAGGTCCCAAGTATAATATCAGCGACAGGATTTTCTAGGACAGCGCACAATACTAGTCCTGATATGAACGGGGTTCGAATTTCGACAAGAGCAAGGGGGTATTTCTCTATAGTGCCTGAGAATGTGCGACAAGTCACATGTTTGTCTGTATAGTCTTTCTCGTTTATTAATGTTTTCTTAATCCCACAGAGCGTTGCGCCGGAATCCCGAATTAATGTGCACTTTTTGTTATTTACAAACTCTGTTGAGAAAACTAGCTTGCCTGTAGATGACAAGGCAGCGTTGGCTGTTTCATTCGAAATAGGGATAGTGTGGCCACATAGTAATGTTGTGTCAAGTTGGAACTTCGTACAGGTGTTACACTTACTGTCTGTAATGGTGTCAATAATTTGCACAGCATTTCCAAGCTCACTTACATTTTCGTTTTGATTGTCACAATCATTCAGTGATTCAATCTCTTCGTCTGATGACGTTTCCACTAGTGCAGCATTGGCCTGTTTCAATATCTTTCGGCCCTCACAGACGCGACTCTAGTACCCAAAGCTACTGCAAAAGTAACATTTGACTGCTCTCTGGTAAGCATTGCGCTTATTCTTCTGCTTCTCCACGATCATTTTGAGGTGGTGTGGATAGTTTGGCGATTTATCGCACATCGCGTATTGTTCATGAGTCAAACTACAATATTGGCATTTAACTGGCTTACTGACATTTGAGCGTGGTTTAAACTTACTTTCTGTTGGTTTCGAGTATTTAGTGTTTACTACTGCTGCTGCTGTATCGTTTTGACTTAAGTTCAAATGAAAAATGTCTCTGTTTGCTGTAAAAAATGCATTCCCCTTTGACTCGATTTCCTGAATACTTTTACAGTTCATTTGTTTCAAAAACTTAGCAAAAGGTGTAGGGATTGTACTCACTATCTTGTCAATAATAATAAGTTCTTTAAGTTTGTCATGGCTGTTGTTAGTTTTAGCCGAGTTAATCCACTTTGTACACACATCTTGTACTGTAGAGACGTAATCTATAAAGGTTTGATTTGGTTGTGGGGATAATTTGGCGAACTGTTGTTGGTACCCTGCAGTATCTAATGAGAAATGTTGGAGAATGCGTTGCTTTAAATAGTCATAATCTTTTCGCATTTCCTGTGGTACTGTCTCTATTACTTTTAAAGGTTCCAGAGCTAAGTTTCTCATTAAAATGAATGCCCAATCTGATTTTATGATCTTATGGTAGGACATTAGACACTCAAAATTTTCCAAGTATGCACTGATGGAATCCCCTGAGCAGAATGCCTTCACGAGGCCTTTATACTTGTTATATTTTTGTTCTTCCTCTTTGCTTCTTAGCTTATTCACAGATATTTCTACGTTGGACTCAATCTCCATCTGTTTTAGTTTTATTTGTGTATCAGCATTCAATTGGGCTAATTTGGCTGCCGCCTCAAGCTCCATTTGATTTTCTTGAGCATGCAGTTGCATCTGCATCTTTTTCTCCTCTGCCTCACTTTGTCTCTTCTTTTCTTCTGCATCAATTTGCATTTGCATCTTTTTCTCCTCTGCCTCACTTTGTCTCTTCTTTTCTTCTGCCTGCATTTGCCTTTGTTTTTCTTCTCGTTCTATCGCTCTTTCTTCACGGGCAATGTTTTCTGCGTGCGTCTTCTGTGCCCATTCTGACAGTTTCTCTTCTTTATAACCTAATTTGATACCTTGCTCAATACATTTATCTAAGGTAGACATCTTGTATTTTAGTTGTTGGTACTTTTAATGAAGTTAAATCCCTTAGAAAAATGTTGGGGAGTAGAAAATTTAGTTATCTCCCTTAATTATTACATGTGCAAATCCAAATGCAAGGTTATGTTGGTTACAAGGTCATGAATATGCATACAAATCAATGCAAAGCAAAATGATACATGGATGGATGGTGAGAAGTACCGCTTAGGGTTGCAATGGGCATGATATGAAACTTAGCTTTTAATCCCAGAACTTCCGGATGTTGTCTTGTACTCTCGCCATTTTTGGATAGTTTACCTAGGTTACACACCACACAATTCGCGGAACAATCTGCTTGTAGAATGAGAAAACATTAGTAACAGTCAAAAATGTCACAGTCATGTCAACAATAGTTTCTATTATTCACATCAATGAGAGACTCACTGCAGAGGGACTCATATTAATACTATTTTATCGCTAGATAGCTGCAAATAAGTTAAACTTGTACAGTTATCAATTTGTTGTACAGAAATCAATTTGATATAATTAATTTGATGTTTTACTTGGCAATATATAGCCGTGTAAAGTTAAAGCTTATGCCAAAACCGGAGAATAAGCCCCACAAAAAGCCTGTCATCGTCTTGCTCATGTCTAGGTATCTGAGCTCGTGTTCACACAGGCAACAATAACTCCGTTAAATATAATATCTAACATTTATTGTAGTTCACTATACAGTGCGTTGGCGCTGAGTTGCATATCACAGAGATTTAACATCATCACACATAGTTATCACAAACATCCTAGCAAACTATCTAGCATATGGTCTATGAACCCCAAATACACATGGGTTTAATCTATTAATCTATTGAGTCCCTCTAAGGCAGGCCCTGTTGCCTCTCTGATGGTCCGTCTGTCCTCTGACGGTCCACACGTGTCCCAATCCGACACGGGTGGTAACTCTGTCCGAGTTCCTCGTGGACCCCGCAATAGGCGGGCCACATCAGTGTCCACGGGACAGTGGACTCAATGACCAGTCCTTCGAGAAGGCTCTAGATTACTCTGGCCTTCGAGTGACTGACTTCTTTCCCTTGGGCGGGAGTTGTAGCCCTTAGACTCATGTCTATAAATGTGAGTCTGTGACAGTGTCTCATCGACTAACGGAGGGAATGACGCGTCTTACATCTCCTTTTAGAGCGGATACCCTACCCCGCTAACTGGTGAATGAATGATTAATGTGTGTGCAAATGGTGGTTTTCTAGTGACTGTCGCTTCCATCGACGATAAACTGTAATATTGGTGGCGGACACTTGTGTTGGCATTTTGGCAGCGGCCTAATGCATGTTTGCCAGTGCGTGCTGTTAGTTTGTCGAGACTCCTATCTGTTCCAATTTTCACAAGGGACAGTAAAAAGCATTGTGTGTGATATTCACTGGCACAGGAACGGAGCATTATGGATTGACCCTTTGCCGTGAAGTGGGAACCGCGACTAACGACTAACATGCTATAACATAGGGGGCTGCGTGGTCTCGAGATATGGTGTCCGCCTCGAGTGCTGGAGGTCCCAGGTTCAAGCTCCGGTGATGACCGAGATTTTTTCTCGTGGACTTCTAGTAATTCCCTGGTCTCTGGGTAGTGAGATCGGACGCCCGTGTGTATTGTTGAGCACGTAAAATATCCCTTGGCAGTTGGAAATCGAAAAAGAGTAACCTAACGGCGCTGCACGGGCAAAATTTCGAATTAAAAATCTACCCAAAGTATTTCAGGATCCTCGCCAGTGCTACGGAGTTCGTGCACTGAGCTGAGTTTCTCCAGACTCAGGTTTGAGTTATGAGGAGAACGGAGCACTTATGGGTTGCACCCGTGGGCCGTGATGGTGATCCATCGAGTAAACTAAACTAACTAAACTAAAAATGCTATAACATGTTGTTTTTTTCCAACTGGAGCGTCGTCCACATACGAGCTATAACTACAAGTAAATCATACTACTGGGGAGTACATTGGACTGATGATTGCGTATGAATTAGCTGCCCTTATAACCAGTGTCCCTCGAAGTCACGCAAACCCACTCTTACTTGTGAAGTTCTTGTAATTTACGTCCCCAAATCAAGGACATGGAGTCAACAGTTGTATCCAACTGACCTGTGTAGTGGCTGAACCCACTGCCTCGCTGTCGGAAGTGTAAGAACGAGTGCTCTTATTATTTCAGTCATACTGATCACTATACATGCAGTTTTGTGGCAGAGAGTGGTAAGTAAAAGGTCATTTTACATGTCTTAGGAAGTGATGCGTATATTGTGCCAACCCAGTATTTTTATAGAGCAATCCGAACTCGACAGGTGATACGATTAATACCACGCCGGCCACCTGATCCACCCAGGACAATCCCTGTCACCCAGTCTAGGCTAGGTGGACCTGCAGTCAAGGCCAGCTTACAAAATCCGCATCGATAGGAACTCAAACACATGACCACTGAGTCGGTAGGCAGGCGTGCTGGCCACTTGCCACGCATTAGTGTACTAAACAACATATACTCACTGTTTGCACACCGAGAAGTACAGAGGTGATATATTAGAATCAACACGAGAACTTCTTGTATCATGATGAGCATTAGAAGTGATCACATATGAATGAGATGGCAAGCACCCGTAACAAACTGGTGCGACATTTCAGCTTTTGCTATTAGAAGCACCAGTAGAGGCAATATGTTCAAAGATTCAATGCAATGTAGATTGCTTTCCAGTGTGTTTTTACATTTGATTTTGTAAAGTGATTACAAAACAAACTGTTGGTTACTCTCAATATGGGTAAAGAACTCACTCAATCCACGCCTCTGGATTTAACAAATCTGCTTCGACAAGATCCAGCTTGTGTCTGGCATTGGGGCAAAGATTGTACAGATGCTTGTTCTTCTTCTCATCTTTGAGGTTTCTGACAGTTCCCCGGACTCGGTAGCCTGCCTCTTGAAGCTGTTTGATCACGTGTGTGGCTACGAAGCCAGAGGCTCCAGACACTAAGACACCTACGGCGGAAATCAAGAAAATTTATAGAAAAACAAATGCATTGTAACATGTTAGGGGTATGTTTACATGTGACAACTGTATCAGCGGTAATTTGGAATTTGACTAAGACATGCAGAAAAAGACTAAACCTTTGAAAAGCTATTTTTAGCCAAGGTCCGGCTGGATGATAAAAGACACAGCACAGAAGAAAATGAACGGTCGCGAAGTAATGTACCTCATCATCTCATCTCATCATGTTCCTCTTGTACCTTGCGGTGTCGAGGTGACGTATAAACATCGTGAAAGTGCCAGATTATGGGCTTCATGTATCGATATTCCCATGGACTCTGCTATTCCCTCCGTCAAACGTTTACGTGGTCGGCCACTTCCTCTGTTTCCATCTAGTCTGTACATCATTGCTTGTTGTGGTATGCTGTTGGATGGTAACCTACTTGCATGGCCAAACCTTTTGACTTGCTGCTTTCTAATAAAATCTAGTGCTGCTATAACCCCCACTTTAGTCCTGGTTTCTTCATTTCTGATCTCATCTCTTCTTGATACGTTGCGTATTTTTCTCAGGAATCTCATTTCTGTTGTTGTGATTTTTATTTCCTCTTTTTTTGTCATTGTCCAGGTTTGACATTGGTAGCATAGAGTTGGTAGGAAGATTGTGTTGTAAAATGCTTTCTTAATAGTTATTGATACATGTTTGTTCTTTAGTATTGGTGCCATTTGTCCAATGAGTTGGTTTGCCTTATTGCATCTATTTTCGATCTCGTCTTCTGATCTACCATTTGATGATATTATACTTCCTAGGTACTTGAAACTCTTTACTTGTTTCAAGGGATGTTCGTTTAGGTGAATTGTTGTTGTTTGTTCTTCTTTAGTTATAGTCATTACCTTTGTTTTACTTGTGCTAATTTTCATGTTATGTTCCCTACACATTTCGTTTAGACCAGTGTTTCCCCACCTTTATTGTGCCATGCCCCACTTAAGCCTTTCTAAAATTCATATTGCCCCCCTCCCCCTCCCCCGCCCCCCCCCCCTCAACATATACATTATTTTTAATATTCAAAAATTAAAATGTTCACTAAAGAAACTTGAATGATAGGTTTTAGGAAGAAATCACTAGGTAATTATTGAGCAAACACAGTAAGTAAATTTTCAAAACATATAATGGAGAACTGAAATTCAAGTACAAAATAATTTTAATGAAAGATTTTTCTATATTATTTTAATTATTAGTAATTATTTATTATTTAAATTTAGTGAGATCCTTGCGCTTGATGCGCTTGAGATCTTATGTCAGGTTCCAATTTAGTTAACTTCAGTCTCAAGTCTCCCCGTTTTGTTACATTCAGCCGATTTCTTCCATTTTCGAAATGCCCCCCTTAACAGTCAAATTGCCCCCCTGTGGGGCGTGGGCCCCACGTTAGGAAACACTGGTTTAGACTATTCATGTGGTCTTGTAATTCCACTTCTGATTTTGCTATTAGTGCTTGGTCGTCCGCAAACAGGAGTTCTTTAATGGTTAGATTTGCAGATGGTTCTTCTTCTGTGTTCTCGTCTTGCGGTATTATTGCTATCTCTGTTTGGCTGGTTTCTTTACATATGTTGTCTATATATGTTATACACAAGAGAGGGGACAGGACACAATCTTGTCGTACTCCAGATCTTATGGTGAAGGGATCTGAGTGTCCTTCAGTTATTTCATAAGCTTCTACATAGGTTTGTTAGATGTGTACTCACTCTATGGTGTTTAAGGATTAAGTAATATACCTATGAGAGATAAAGCCAAATTGCAATGTGTATCACATTTAATGACTACAATGACTGTGCATTGTTTGAAAATATTGCCGGTCCAAGTTTTGTATTTACCTATTATGTTGTATAAACTTTACAGAGTGTGAATACAAAACTTGGACCGGCAATATTTTCAAACACAACACAGTCATTAAAAATACATCCTAACAGGTGTTTGTTATTATACTCGGTGCTTTTAATGGTGGATTAGAGCACATATGTGAATTTCGCTCGCAAGAATGACTAATTTCCGGCAAGGTAAGGAAAATAATGCCAAAACCCGGGTCTATCCAGTGGAAATATGGAGGAGAAACACATTAAATGGACAGCGAAACGTCATTAGTTGCTGAGTAACAATTAAATTGTTTTAGCGTAATTCTAAAACGATTACATTGAGTGACATCTGGGGATTTGAGATTGGAAAGCAACACTTGGAAAGGAGCTTGCAAACCACATGCTGCTCTACAAGTGTAAAATGCAAGATGGTCATCGCCATTGCACCGGATTTGATTCCACGCGGCACTGTTCATTTATGCAAAGTAGTATGCCGAAGTTATTGAAAAGAGCACGAATTTAGTAGTTCCAGCGAAAACTGAAAGGAGAATATTGCACTTGTGAATCGAATGAATCCAGTAACATAACCACGAACTTCAGAGCGCTATGCAGGCGGCTTAAGACATTTCGACACGTGACCCCAGCATATTGCTTTACAGTCGGTGAAGGTGGAGGGTAATTTTCGAACAGTTAACCACACATAGCAAAAAACAATAGTAACCACATACAGTTAACCTGTCTGATTGTGGTAACAAGAGTAGTATACAATGTGCAAATGGCTTATCATTTGTGGTTTCAAACCACTGATAAATCGTTCTTTACGGGGTTATCCCGCCATCTTGTTTCGTCACAAAACCGGCCCACCATTGACCCAGATATTTTGAACTTGGCGGGTGTTTTTCTTGGTTTGGATGACCACTTCCGGTTGTAACTTCCGGTTGTCGTGGTGACTACTTCCGGTCCATGGCTACCCCCTACCCAGGTCCCCCTATCCAGGTCCCGCGTACCCGAACCGGCGCGAACCGGTGCGAACCGAACCGATCCCAGCGGACTTCGGTGCGCGATCCGACCGGGCGGGTGTGGAGGCATCGCGGAGGTGGGTGATCGAACCCCAGTCTAGACCCCTTCGATGAAGAAGACTGAAGTCAATATGACATTGATTTATTTCATCTCTCGAGCGAACCCGAGTAGGTCAAGTAATGACCGTCTTAATAAACTTTTGCACGGCTCAGTATGCTAATTCGACATGTTTCCGTACCCCATGTATAACCTCTACGCGTTTGATGAAAATCTGCTTTATGAATATTCTAACCGACCATAGAATTTTATTAAAAATTAAACCCAAAACTTAATTAACCCTTCTAAATTCCTGTATGTATATTGGCGAGTAGGTACTTCAATATAAAACTTCGACTCTCGTTTAAAATAAGCCATAAGATTCCCGAGATATACATTAAATTATGTAATATTATTAAACAAATAACGTCCCCTTTTACAAACATAAATAGAATTAACCAAGGGAGATTAATCGTGGTCCCTTGGCTCAAACCAGAATTGTTCCCCTTGAATGCCCGGTTACCTGCGCGCACAACCAACAAGTGACGCTTCACCGAACACACCCCAGCGAGAAAAATACAAGGGCTGACCAGCGACCGCGAGATTAAACGATACCACTGAAGCGCGCTGACAACAGAGCTGGTCAGCTCGAGTTGATCTTACTTGAGATAAACACATCCATTGAGGCGTTCTGGGTGACCGCTAACATAATTAACACAGTGACACAGCCCAGGCTGTGAAGGGAGTTTTTGGGTAGGAAAAAAAATAGCGAGCTGTAGTCAAATATGGAGTGGTCATGCATACAAGAATTCAAAAACATATTTGTATTTTTATTTTGCTGTAAATCTCTCTCTCTCTCTCTCTCTCTCTCTCTCTCTCTCTCTCTCTCTCTCTCTCTCTCTCTCTCTCTCTCTCTCTCTCTCTCTCTCTCTCTCCGCTCTCTCTCTCATAATACTGAATACGTGTGTGCGTGCGTGGGTGTACTGTCGAGTAGTGTGTGTGTGTGTGTGTGTGTGTGTGTGCTATCAATTACAGGACGTCGCATGCAGCCCCAACATTGATTGATTGGTCGTGTGCCACATGATGTACCATGTTATATCACGACCAAAGCGTGGGTGTACTGTCGGGTGATCGTGTGTGTGTGTGTGTGTCTCCTATCAATTACAGGACGTCGCAGTCAACCCCAACATTGTTTATGCAATGCATTTACAGAACGTTCAGACAACCCCAACATTGATTGGTACGCGTGGACCATCAGGACAGCTGTGCGCATGTGTGCGCGCATGTAGGCGTGTGTGTGTGCGTGGGTGTGCTACCAAGTACACAACGTCGCAGTCAACCTCATCATTCTATGGATTGTCAACTGACCCCGGGCAAGTTTGCACTTCTCTTTTTGAATTAACACCAATCAGGTCAGGGGCGTATGAAGAGGGTGTATCAACAGCTAGTTGTCTATCTATTACAGGACGTCATAGTCTGGCCCAACATTGCTTATACAATGCATTTACAAGACGTTGCAAACAGGACCAACATTGATTGATGTCTGTGTACCATCAGGACATCTGTGTGTGTGTGTGTGTGCGCGCCCATCTGTGCGTGAGTGTTTGCGTACGTGCGCGCGCATGTACGTGCGCGCGCATGTGCACGTTCGTTGGAAAACTTCAATATTTGGGGAGTGGCTGTGGAGTGGGTGTAGAAGAGTTGTTGATGTCTTATTGAACGAGCGGCAGTCATGGCACATGCGTAGGCGTGCGTGTATGTACATGCGTGTGTGTGTGCTATCAATTACAGGACGTCGCATGCAACCCCAATAGTGATTGGTTGGTCGTGTGCCACCATGCTTTATCGTGTCATCGCATGGCCAAAGCTAGGTATTGTACTATACATGTGTGTCTATCTTTTACATAGCACAGTTAAGCTGTAAGGCAAGCCATTTACAGGACGTTGTGCTCAGCCCTAACATTGATTGGTTAATCGTGTGCTATCATGATTCGCCGTGTCACCTCACGACCAAAACTATGCCTTGTACTATAGTTGTGTCTGACTGTTACATACTGCAGTCAAGTTGTAACGCATTGCATTTACACGACGTCGCAGTCAGCCCCAGCATTCATGCTTCCTGGACAAGCTTGTCGATGTCTTTCTGACCAACCGGTACCCATGATCGTCTGTAGTGTCTTTCACCCGGATTACCAGCATGTGTAAGTGTACATCCGCGTGACTAAAACCGTTCAAAAAATGGCGCTGTACCTGGTCTCTTGTCTTATGGGATACATCCTAAACACGTGACTAATGGTCAAAGACGGAGTCGCATCCGGTCACATGACCAAAGAATATACTGGTGAGTCAGGAGTCTTCACCAGCAGATATCGTGTATATAACACCCACCATTCGCCGTCTAGATGTCCCGGTCTCAGTGAACATCGTTCAGGTCACAATGTGCCAAGTCTCTAATGGTAAGATGGGTTTTTTGATAAGTCTTTCACATTTTCGGTGTGGTTCTCCGAGTAGGCATACAGTTAACCTAACAATACTAGTATAATAAAGAGATATATGATGCTAATCACATATAACTGGAGTATGTGCTCTGCTGGTTGCGACACCAATCAACACATGCACATGGCTGATCCAGCAACCCTGCATACAGAAAGTAGTGTCCTTAGGACCGGCAATGTCCCACAAGGAGCGCCTCGACCACTGATTTTTTGCATTTGCCAATAGCAACTAATGATACAACCGAGACACGCGTGTAATGACCCAGTAGGTCAAAAACAGTGGTAATGGAAGAAACCATCGTAGAAACTAACACACAAAATACCCCAGAGGGGGAAAGATATTCGTTCTGGTGCATGTGTGGTCGGCGAGTGCCACGTCTAGAGATTGTCTGCTTCTGTCAACTGGTCGCTATATACACAGTCATTGGCGTATCACTATTCAATCTGTCTCGAGACAGCGTCGACACAGTCGAGGGCAAGTTGTGGATAGCTCTTCTAAACAGCTGTCTGGGTTACATGCTACCAAACACTAAAATATGAGCTTCTACCTGCATTACCGAGTAATGCGTCGCCGAACATGTTTCCCAAGAACACACCGGGTCACTATTTCGTCAAGTTACCGCAGACTATTGAGATGAGTCAACATTTCGAACTGGGTCTGGCCGAAATTCAGTTCCCCAACTACTACTGCAATGTGCTAGAGAATGAAGTATGGTTAAGATACATACCACCAAACGGTAGAGTGATAAGAAAGGCGTGTCCCCCGGGCCTGTACAGTTCACCAGACGCGTTTATAACTACCCTGAATCGCCTAATGAAAGATCGGAAGGTGGACGAGCAGCTCGGTGTTCTATTCCATTTCGACAATACATCAAAGAAAGTCATCGTGAAAATACTCGAACCCGGGGCCACTATTACATTTAGTGAGAAGTTGCAAGAGATACTAGATACAATTGAAGGTGAAGGGGCGATAGACCTGAATACCGACCTACGAAGTATCTACGTATACTGCGATCTCATTGCGGCGAGACCAGTCGGAAACGTCCTGGTCCCACTACTAAAGACGGTTCCTATCATGAATCAGAACTCGACCTCAGTGTTTCGCGCCTACGACAATCCTCATTACATACCGCTGAGTCGTTACTCCTTCGACACGGTGGAAATACTTCTAACCACTGATACGGGTACAAAGGTCGCATTCACTACAGGGACTTCAGTGCTGGCGTTACATTTTCGAGTTCGGAAGAGATCAGACCTAGAATAACGGTAAAATACGGGGCGCTACGTCAAAACCACAGACTGTCCGAAGACATGATGTGCCCGACATTCAGATGATTGATGCCTCGGTTATCTACAAGACTCAGATATCAGCCCACCAATCAGGAGACCAGTTTATGACTACAGGCTAAGTGACATGTACATACCAGGCTACCAGCTGAAAAAAAACCAACCTACCCAGACAAGGGTGTGAAGAAATCCAGATACAACATACATTGTGTATAGCTCTGTATGTGAAAATAAAAGGTTGTGATGATACTATGTATACCACCTCATTTCACATCAGCTATTTCGTATAATGACATTATGCGATTTTATTCTTGAAAAATGTACTGAAATACTGTAAAAATGTACTGAAATACTGTAAAATAAACTGGTCTATATTATAATTACGTCTTGGTTGTTGAATTTTTTTCCCCAATGTTTACGGTGTATATAGTTGTCATGTGATGAGAGAATGAAGGGCAAAAATCTTGGTCAAGTAAGAAAATGTGTTAGCCAAAAGGGGAAAAATGTTGGCTACATTTCAACCAGACTTATACCAAAAAAAAAAAAAAAAACTCACCCAAGCTTATGAAAAGTAGGAAAACTTGTTAACCAAATGTGAAAAGATTAACCAAATTTCAAACCAAACCTATAAAAATCTCAGTCAAACAAATGAAAAGTAGGAAAAATATGTTAACCAAACGGGAAAAAGTTTGGCCAACTGTCACCTAAACTTATGAAAAGTGGGAAATGTTGTTGTCCAGACGTGAAAAGTGTGACCAAATTTCACCCAAACTTATGAAAAGTAGGAAACTTTGTTAACCAAAGGACAACAAATCTTGGCCAAGTAATAAAATTTCTTAGCCAAAGGGGAAAATTTTGGCTACATTTCAACCAGACTTATAAAAAGCGCACCCAAGCTTATGAAAAGTAGGAAAATTTGCTAGCCAAATGTGAAAAGGTTAGCCGAATTTCAAACGAAACTTATAAAAAACACAGTCAAACATAGGAAAAGTAGGAAAATTTGTTAACCAAACGTGAAAAGTTGACCAACTGTCACCTAAACTTATGAAAAGTGGGAAATGTTGTTGTCCAGACGTGAAAAGTGTGACCAAATTTCACCCAAACTTATGAAAAGTCGGAAACTTTGTTAACTAAAGGGCAAAAAATCTTGGCCAGGTAATAAAATGTGTTAGCCAAAGGGGAAAATTTTTGGCAACATTTCAACCAGACTTATAAAAAGCGCACCCAAGCTTATGAAAAGTAGGAAAATTCGTTAGCCAAATGTGAAACGGTTAGCCGAATTTCAAACCAAACTTATAAAAAACACAGTCAAACATAGGAAAAGTAGGAAAATTTGTTACCCAAACGTGAAAAGTTGACCGACTGTCACCTAAACTTATGAAAAATGGGTAATTTTGTTGTCCAGGTGTGAAAATTTGGACCACATTTCACCCAAACTTATGAAAAGTAGGAAACTTTGTTAACCAAATGGCAAAAAGCTTGGCCAAGTAAGAACATGTGTTAACCAAAGGTGAAAATTTTTGGACAAGTTTGACCAAAGTTCAAACAAAACTCATAAAAATCTAGGAAACTTTGTTAACCAAATGTGAAAAGTTTGACCAAAGTTCATCGAAACTTATAAGATATTCGCCTGTCCCCTATGCAAACAACAGTTGTATTTAGAAAATTAAACGTATCTTATGTAATAAGTCACTATAATTGAAGGAACAAAATAAAATTTCAACAATAAAATTGTACAACAAATTAACAATTAAATTTCTCTTTATGTTTCCAACTTGAATGTTTTATGTAGAAATTTAATTGTTAATTTTTTGTCTAATTTTATTGTTGAAATTTTATTTTGTTCCTTCAATTATAGTGACTTATTACATAAGATACATTTAATTTTCTGAAATACAACTGTTGTTTGCATAGGGGACAGGCGAATATTTTATAAGTTTCGATGAACTTTGGTCAAACTTTTCACATTTGGTTAACAAAGTTTCCTAGTTTTTTATGAGTTTTGTTTGAACTTTGGTCAAACTTGTCCAAAAAATTTCACCTTTGGTTAACACATTTTCTTACTTGGCCAAGCTTTTTGCCATTTGGTTAACAAATTTCCTACTTTTCATAAGTTTGGGTGAAATGTGGTCCAACTTTTCACACCTGGACACCAAAATTTCCCACTTTTCATAAGTTTAGGTGACAGTTGGTCAACTTTTCACGTTTGGTTAACAAATTTTCCTACTTTTCCTATGTTTGACTGTGTTTTTTATAAGTTTGGTTTGAAATTCGGCTAACCTTTTAACATTTGGCTAACAAATTTTCCTACTTTTCATAAACTTGGGTGCGCTTTTTATAAGTCTGGTTGAAATGTAGCCAAAATGTTCCCCTTTGGCTAACAAATTTTATTACTTGGCCAAGATTTTTTGCCCTTTGGTTAACAAAGTTTCCTACTTTTCATAAGTTTGGGTGAAAGTTGACCAAAGTTTTCATGCTTGGTTAACAAATTTTCCTACTTTTCATGTGTTTAACTGAGATGTTTATAAGTTTGGTTTGACATTCGGCTAATCTTTTCACCTTTGGTTAACAAATGTTTCTACTTTTCATAAGTTTGACCGAGATTTTTATAAGTTTGGTTTGAAATTTTGCTAACCTTTTCACATCTGGTTAACACATTTTCTTACTTGGCCAAGCTTTTTGCCCTTTTGTTAACAAAATTTTTCTACTTTTCATAAGTTTAGGTGAAATGTGGTCAAAATTGTCACCTCTGGACAACAAAATTTCCCACTTTTCATAAGCTTGGGTGACAGTTGGCCAAACTTTTCACGTCTGGTTGACAAATTTTCCTACTTTTCATATGCTTGACTGAGATTTTGTGTAAGTTTGGTTTGAAATTTGGCTAACCTTTTCACATTTGGTTAACAAGTTTTCCTACTTTTCATAAGCTTGGGTGAGTTTTTTTTTTTTTTTTTTTATAAGTCTGGTTGAAATGTAGCCAACATTTTTCCCGTTTTGGCTAACAAATTTTCTTACTTGACCAAGATTTTTGCCCTTCATTCTCTCATCACATGACAACTATATACACCGTAGACATTGGGGGAAAAAATTCAACAACCAAGACGTAATTATAATATAGACCGGTTTATTTTACAGTATTTCAGTACATTTTTACAGTATTTCAGTACATTTTTCAAGAATAAAATCGCATAATGTCATTATACGAAATGGCTGATGTGAAATGAGGTGGTATACATAGAATCATCACAACCTTTTATTTTCACATACAGAGCTATACACAATGTATGTTGTATCTGGATTTCTTCACACCCTAGTCTGGGTAGGTTGGTTTTTTTTTCCAGCTGGTAGCCTGGTATGTACATGTCACTTAGCCTGTAGTCATAAAACTGGTCTCCTGATTGGTGGGCTGATATCTGAGTCTTGTAGATAAACAAGGCATCAATCATCTGAATGTCGGGCACATCATGTCTTCGGACAGTCTGTGGTTTCGATGTAGCGCCCCGTATTTTACCGTTATTCTAGGTCTGATCTCTTCCGAACTCGAAAATGTAACGTCAGCACTGAAGTCCCTGTAGTGAATGCGACCTTTGTACCCGTATCAGTGGTTAGAAGTATTTCCACCGTGTCGAAGGAGTAACGACTCAGCGGTATGTAATGAGGATTGTCGTAGGCGCGAAACACTGAGGTCGAGTTCTGATTAATGATAGGAAACATCCTTAGTAGTGGGACCAGGACGTTTCCGACTGGTCTCGCCGCAATGAGATCGCAGTATACGTAGATATTTTGTAGGTCGGTATTCAGGTCTATCGCCCCTTCACCTTCAATTGTATCTAGTATCTCTTGCAACTTCTCACTAAATGTAATAGTGGCCCCGGGTTCGAGTATTTTCACGATGACTTTCTTTGATGTATTGTCGAAATGGAATAGAACACAGAGCTGCTCGTCCACCTTCCGATCTTTCATTAGGCGATTCAGGGTAGTTATAAACGCGTCTGGTGAACTGTACAGGCCCGGGGGACACGCCTTTCTTATCACTCTACCGTTTGGTGGTATGTATCTTAACCATACTTCATTCTCTAGCACATTGCATTAGTAGTTGGGGAACTGAATTTCGGCCAGACCCAGTTCGAAATGTTGACTCATCTCAATAGTCTGCGGTAACTTGACGAAATAGTGACCCGGTGTGTTCTTGGAAAACAAGTTCGGCGACGCATTACTCGGTAATGTCAGGTAGCATCTCATATTTTAGGGTTTGGTAGCATGTAACCCAGACAGCTGATTAGAAGAGCTATCCACAACTTGCCCTCGACTGTGTCGACGCTGTCTCGAGACAGATTGAATAGTGATACGCCAATGACTGTGTATATAGCGACCAGTTGACAGAAGCAGGCAATCTCTAGTCGTGGCACTCGCCCACCACACTTGCACCAGAACGAATTTCTTTCCCCCTCTGGGGTATTTTTTGTGTTAGTTTCCACGATGGTTTCTTCCATTACCACTGTTTTTGACCTACTAGGTCATTACACGCGTGTCTCGGTTGTATCATTAGTTGCTATTGGCAAATGCAACAAATCAGTGGTCGAGGCGTTCCTTGTGGGACATTGCCGGTCCTAAGGACACTACTTTCTGTATGCAGGGTTGCTGGATCAGCCATGTGCATGTTTTGATTGGTGTCGCAACCAGCAGAGAACATACTCCAGTTATATGTGATTAGCATCATATATCTCTTTATTATACTAGTATTGTTAGGTTAACTGTATGCCTACTCGGAGAACCACACCGAAAATGTGAAAGACTTATCAAAAACCACATCTTACCATTAGAGACTTGGCACATTGTGACCTGAACGATGTTCACTGAGACCGGGACATCTAGACGGCGAATGGTGGGTGTTATATACACGATATCTGCTGGTGAAGGCTCCTGACTCACCAGTATATTCTTTGGTCATGTGACCGGATGCGACTCCGTCTTTGACCATTATTCGCGTGTTTAGGATGTATCCCATAAGACACGAGACCAGGTACAGCGCCATTTTTTGAACGGTTTTAGTCACGCGGATGTACACTTACACATGCTGGTAATCCGGGTGAAAGACACTACAGACGATCATGGGTACCGGTTGGTCAGAAAGACATCGACAAGCTTGTCCAAGAAGCGTGAATGCTGGGGCTGACTGCGACGTCGTGAAAATGCAATGCGTTACAACTTGACTGCAGTATGTAATAGTCAGACACAACTATAGTACAAGGCATAGTTTGGTCGTGAGGTGACACGGCGAATCATGATAGCACACTGATTAACCAATCAATGTTAGGGCTGAGCGCAACGTCCTATAAATGGCTTGCCTTACAGCTTAACTGTGCTTTGTAAAAGTAGACACACAGGTATAGCACAATACCTAGCATTGGCCATGCGATGACACGATAAAACATGTGGTGGCACACGACCAACCAATCACTGTTGGGGTTGCATGCGACGTCCTGTAATTGATAGCGCACACACACGCATGTACATACACGCACGCCTACGCATGTGACATGACTGCCGCTTGTTCAATAAGACATCAACAACTCTTCTACACCCACTCCACAGCCACTCCCCAAATATTGAAGTTTTCCTACGAACGTGCACATGAGCGCGCACGTACATGCGCGCGCACGCACGCAAACACTCACGCACGGATGCGCTAGCGCACACACACACATACAGATGTCCTGATGGTACACAGACATCAATCAATGTTGGTGCTGTTTGCAACGTCTTGTAAATGCATTGTATAAACAATGTTGGGCCAGACTGTGACGTCCTGTAATAGATAGACAACTAGCTGTTGATACGTCCTCTTCATACGCCCCTGACCTGATTGGTGTTAATTCAAAAAGAGAAGCGCAAACTTGCCCGGGGTCAGTTGACAATACATAGAATGATGAGGTTGACTGCGACGTCGTGTACTTGTTAGCACACCCACGCACACACACACGCCTACATGCGCGCACACATGCGCACAGCTGTCCTGATGGTCCACGCGTACCAATCAATGTTGGGGTTGTCCGAACGTTCTGTAAATGCATTGCATAAACAATGTTGGGGTTGACTACGACGTCCTGTAATTGATAGGAGACACACACACACACACACATATATATACTCGACAGTACACCCACGCACGCACACACGTATTCAGTATTATGAGAGAGAGAGAGAGAGAGAGAGAGAGAGAGAGAGAGAGAGAGAGAGAGAGAGAGAGAGAGAGAGAGAGAGAGAGAGAGAGAGAGAGAGAGAGAGATTTACAGCAAAATAGAAATACAAATATGTTTTTGAATTCTTGTATGCATGACCACTCCATATTTGACTACAGCTCGCTATTTTTTTTTCCTACCCAAAAACTCCCTTCACAGCCTGGGCTGTGTCACTGTGTTAATTATGTTAGCGGTCACCCAGAACGCCTCAATGGATGTGTTTATCTCAAGTAAGATCAACTCGAGCTGACCAGCTCTGTTGTCAGCCCGCTTCAGTGGTATCGTTTAATCTCGCGGTCGCTGGTCAGTCCTTGTATTTTTCTCGCTGGGGTGTGTTCGGTGAAGCGTCACTTGTTGGTTGTGCGCGCAGGTAACCGGGCATTCAAGGGGAACAATTCTGGTTTGAGCCAAGGGACCACGATTAATCTCCCTTGGTTAATTCTATTTATGTTTGTAAAAGGGGACGTTATTTGTTTAATAATATTACATAATTTAATGTATATCTCGGGATCTTATGGCATATTTTAACCGGGGCTTAGATTTTTATATTGAAGTACCTACTCGCCAATATACATACAGGAATTTAGAAGGGTTAATTAAGTTTTGGGTTTAATTTTTAATAAAATTCTATGGTCGGTTAGAATATTCATAAAGCAGGTTTTCATCAAACGCGTAGAGGTTATACATGGGGTCGGGACTTCTGTCGAATTAGCATACTGATCCGTGCAAAAGTTTATTAAGACGGTCATTACTAGACCTACTCGGGTTCGCTCGAGAGATGAAATAAATAAATGTCATATTGACTTCAGTCTTCTTCATCGAAGGGGGTTGACTGGGGTTCGATCACCCACCGCCGCGGTGCCCCCACACCCGCCTGGTCGGATCGCTCGCCGACGTCCGCTCGGATCGGTTCGGTTCGCACCGGTTCGCGCCGGTTCGGGTACGGGGGACATGGATAGGGGGTAGCCATGGACCGGAAGTTGTCACCACGACAACCCGAAGTGACAACCGGAAGTGGTCATCCAAACCAAGAAAAACACCCGCCAAGTTCAAAATATCTGGGTCAATGGTGGGCCGGTTTTGTGACGAAACAAGATGGCGGGATAACCCCGTAAAGAACGATTTATCGGTGGTTTGAAACCAAAGGACATCTTTAAGTTTGGGTTTAGCTGCTCATCCAAAGTAGAACTAACTGAAGTATCTTAATACTGAGGGCATGTGCTAGCTTTAGATAAATAAGCTGGTGAGTTTGTGCATGTTAAGCCACATATATTGCATCAGACTATATTAAGTTTTCGGATATGAGCAGAAATCTCAATTGGGGACCATTTGAAGCCACTAAGACAGTTTATAAATATTAGAATCACTAGTCTCTACTTCTTTCTTCTACTTCTGTGAACGACAAACAATACATGTGTATTTATTTATGAACAGATTAGAGCGGTACGTCAATATTATAAGTAAGACTGATCCACTAGATTATATCACACCCAGTCAAACACGTGATTTTCAAGACGAATACATTAGTGTTTCCCCTGGAGGTATTGCCTTTGTTCAAATCTACATTTGTATTCAAAGCTGTCATTCTAAGTGTGGGTATTGTGTATTTTCAATATTGCACGGTGATGTCATTTCCTCGGTATTTAGAAACAGCGGGAAAAGGTATACCAGGTAGCTGTCTGTCCTTCATGGGACATCGCATTTAACCCCATGCTTGGTTGCTTGTTTGTGATGCACTTGGCAAGTTTACATTCAACGGTTTCCTATTGCTTTCTGAACCACCGACATTCATACAATTTATTAACAATGCAACACCGGGCGGTCTGCTTCCAAATTGGCTTGCAGCTGACCTGGAAGGGTATGCAGGATTGGGAATAGCGTTCGCTACCCCGTTAAGGTATAGGTCAAGGTATTGCCAAAGCAGACATTTACTTGCGTTGGGTTGTGAAGTGTTAGGTCTTCAAATATTTTAGTCCACAGCATATAAGGTGGGATAGCCGGTGCCTTTCCCTTGTATTCTTTACTTCTCTGACATAAGAGGGGGGGGGGGGGAGTGGTCTCGAGATATAGTGTCCGCCTCGAGTGCTGGAGGTCCCGAGTTCAAGCCCCAGTGAGGGCCGAGATTTTTTCACGTGGACTTCTAGTAACAAAATTTCCCCTGGTCTCTGGGTAGTGAGATCGACCGCCCATGTGTATTGTTACGCATGTAAAAAAAAAAAAAATCCCTTGGTAGTTAGAACTCGAAAAAGAGTAACCTAACGGCGCTAACCGGGCAACATTTTGAGTTAAAAATCTACCCAAAGTATTTCATGATCATAGCTGGTGCTACGGAGTTCGTGCACTGGGCTGAGATTCCCCGAACTCAGGCCTGAGTACGAAGTATAACGGAGCACTAATGGGTTCCACCCGTGTGCCGTGATGTTGATCCCTCGACTAAAATAAACTAAACTAAACTAAGCTAAACTAAACTTCTCAGACAATTCTAGAAAATCGCTCAGTCCTCATCTTCAACAGCCAGCGAAGAGTTCCAATACTAATGGTCCCGTTATAATCTGATCATTTGTCCGTCTTGCTTTACCCCTGAGTGACGACTGTCTACCAGATCCTCTGACCATCCCTTGCTGCTGGATTCTCTCTAGACCATGATAGTTTATCTGTTCTACTGCATTATCCACATGCTTCCAGAGGGGCTTTCACTACATCTGCCTTATCATGGAGCACATCACCCCTCAATGACGCTGTACCAGCCATGCCATCACCACAATACTATATGTGTAGAAACAAACCCCGTATCTCCACTAGCCAAACCATCAACAAACTACTATTTGTGTGGAAATAAACCCTGTATCTCTGCTAGCCATACCATAAAATAATTACTATTTGTGTGGAAATAAACCCTGTATCTACGCTTGCCACACCATCAACAAACTACTATCTGTGTATAAACAGACCCTGTGTATAAACAGAAACAGGGTCATAGAAAACTTCGTGACGACTGAAAATATATAGCTGTGTCTATCTAGGAGTAGGTTTCAGTGTAAATAATTCGTCTCGGTGGCATTCGAACACGGTCGCTGGACCGATAGGCATGCGTGCTAAACACAAAGCTACAGCGGGTAACCCATTGTTACCTTTCCTATGTAGTATACACGAGGAAAGCGTGAGGTATAACTCTATTTTACAAATATCGTTTATCAAGACAGCAGAGTGCCATTCAGTTTGATTTATTTAAATCACTATACAAAGATACATATTACTGACAGAGGAATACTCAATATACAGCAGACTTACGTTCCTTGTCAGCAGACATGTTTTGATTGTATCTATCACTTCGAGTTATCTCTGAATGAATGCGTTAACTAGCGCACTGCAATACTCCTTTCTAGCGTCAGTGTGTTTGTTTTGATCCCAGCCATGTACTACACTGAACAAATACAGTTATCAGTCCCCAAAAATGCTGTGTAACTCTGATACGGTCGACAAGCCCGGGTCAAAACTATAAAGTCGCATCAGCTGATTTGGCGCATTACTCATGTTCTATTTGTTGGATAACAAATAATCGATGTAGAAGAATTTTGGAAAGTAAATTCAATTAACGTTGTATGTATCGCATCACTGAAGAGTGCCAAATAGTCTATATGAATATCGGTTTGGTATCATATGTCTAATTCGCTATAAGGTGTGTAGAACGTACCTTTTGTTTTAACTTAAGAGAAGAGACTGTGGACTAACTGAGTGTCAGCAATTATCTGTTTGCCTGACTGTTGTAATGGACATGTTACTCAGAAATATTCTTTTTTTTTTTTTTAAATATAAATTTTGGTGTTTAAACTCTCTCTGTCTCCCTCTATGTCTCTCTGTCTCTGTATCTCTCTGTCTCCCTCTCTCTCTCTCTCTGTCTATCCATGTCTCTCACTGTCTCTCCCTGTTTATCTGTGTCTCTCTTGTTATATCTCTCTAAGTGATTCTCTCTTTATCTGTCCCTGTCTCTCTATTTCTTTCTATATGTCTCCAGCTGTCTCTCATGATGTGTCTGTCTCTCCTTGTCTCTCTATGTGTCTATCTATTTCTCTCCCTGTGCACTCTGGGTCTCTCTCTATCTGTGTCTCCACCTGTCTCTCGCTATGTCTTTCTGTCTCTCACTGTCTCTGTATGTGTCTCTCTCTCTGTCTCTCTATGCGTCTCTCTCGTTCTGTCTCTCTATGTGTGTCTCTCATTCGTTGTCTCTCTATGTGTCTCTCTCTATCTCTCGGTATGTCTCTCTGTCTCTCAGTATGTCTTTCTGTCTCTTGTTGTGTCTCTCTAAGTGTCTGTGTGTGAATAGCTGCTTTTCTATCACCCTCTTTCCCTCCGTCTCTCTCTCTCACTCTCTCTCTCTCTCTCTCTCTCTCTCTCTCTCTCTCTCTCTCTCTCTCTCTCTCACACACATTGACCTAACACGCCAAGACAACACTACGCACAGTCTCAGCTAACTGAACACTATCTCAGTACAAGATTACATTCGCCCTAAATATAATCCTTTGATAAGCCATGGAGATGTGGATATACATAAGGGGTTGTCGTAAAACAAAAACAATAAAATACAGAGGTTCTAGAAAACTGGGAATGAAAAGAGAGTTGATGAAAGAAATACAAAAAAAGAGGCAAGTGAAATAATTTGGCCACTTTAAACGGTATAACATTCTTATGAAAACCATACTGGCGGGACCGGTTGAAAACAAGCAGGCAAGAGGTAGACAACGATACAATTGGGAAGCTAAGGTCAAGAGATGGAGGAACAGTGTCACCATACGGCCACCGTTCTTTCCTCTTGGTTAGTTTACGTTCTGGGGAAAACCCTAGGCTATTTTTAGATGTGGTAATTCTTGAGGGCCGGCTTCGTCGCTTAGAAGTTATGACTTCTCTACGCAATCTCGTATACTGCTCAGAAAGCAATGGCAAACTACTGAGCGTAATCTTGCCAAGAAATCAACATACAGATGAAAGATGCTGGTGTTGACAGCGATGTCCTGTAAAGGATATGCAAACAAAAAAAAATTCTTGAGGGCCGTCTCCATGGTCTAGGATTTACACGACTTTCTCCGAAATCCCGTATACTCTTGTGAGTAACGTGACGTCCTCGAGAATCGGTAGCGGTTCGCTCCGCGTCGGTAACTTAGGGGTATATGAGCCGATAGTTCAGAAAGCAATGACAAACTACTGAACGTAATCTTGCTAAGAAATCAACAATCAGCTGAAAGATGTTGATGTTGACAGCGATATCCTGTAAAGGATATGCGAACAAAAACAAACACACAAAATCCTTGAGGAAAACTCGATTCGGGTACTTTATAGGCACTTCTAGAAGTTTAGTTTTCGGTGTTTCTTCTTCACCCGGGGTTAGCAAAACTTGAGTATTCAGTAATTCACGCTTCTCTTGGGGGTAAATTCCAAGAAAGTGTAGTGGCACGCAATAGTGGGAGTGTTAGAATATCTCAAGACGTCGAACGAGAGAAGGAAGTTAGCCCACTTGATCGGAAAGGCAGTTCGCTTCTTGACGTGGTGGCAACAACTCGGTGCTTGAACAGTCCGTCTTTACAGGAATTGAAAGTCCTCGACAGTTTAAAGATGAAAAACAGATTTTTAAAAAGTCGCTTAAAAGTCGACAGGGTCGACTTCATTACACCAGGTTTTATCCCATATGGCTCGGTCTCTTTCCGCAGCTCGGAAAGCGTCGCACAAAACACGAACTCCGTAGCTCTAGCGACGGCCCAAAACAGTCTCCGAAAAAGTTCACTCGTGAGCTGAAAGACGTGGCCTGGAATCGAACCCACAACCTTCGGATCGTGAGTCAAACTGCTTGACTCTACACAATGACTCCCGAAGTTACAGTTTAAAGATGGCAAGTCCCAAGTGATGTTCTCATTTGATAAGGTAAATTAATATTATATTATTTACTGAAAGCTGTTGACCGATGAATAAAGTGTCGACCCGAGCAGCGACTACGGTTTGCGTATCGGGAACAGGTCACGTGTTGTATACTAATAAGGAGTTACCGATATGTTGATGCATGGTGGCTGGTTGTGACGCAGAAGTAACGGATTTTTTGCCTTGTTCTTTAACGACTGCCGTTTCCATCGATTTTTTTCCCCGCGTTTCCATCCTGTTTCAGGATATTGCGGTCAACACCAGCATCTTTCAGCTGTATGTTGATTCCTAGGCTAGATTACGCTCATCAGAACGCCACGACTTTCTGATCGACCGGTTCCATACTCTCATAAGTCACTGGTGCGACTCGAACCACTTCTAATTCTCGTGCGCTCACGTCAACCACGAGAGTATTCGGGGTTATCGGAGAAAGCTGCTAACCCCTCCGCCAGGCAGCCGGCGTTTCCATCGATGATGAACTGTATTTTCATAGAGGACTTTTGTGTTGGCATTCTGGCAACTCTGTGAGTACGCCAAGCCCACTAAGTATACAGATAAATAGCCAAACTCTAAAACAAGTTAAAGAATTCAAATATCTTGGAAGTATGTTCACAGAAGATGGCAGACTGGACAGAGAAATCAAAATCAGAAGTCAAAAGGCTAGTGCACTTACATATTAACTATTACCCTTACTGAAACATTAATATATACCCATATCCGCTAAACGACAGATAATAAACATCATCTTCACACCAACCCTATGCTACCAATCTCAAACTTGGACTTTATCCAAATCACACACTCGCAAAATCAACACCTGCGAGATGAGATGCCTGAGGAGAGCTGCCAACTTAACAATCCGAGACCGAGTAAGAAATGCTGTTATCAGATAGACAGTGGGATCAACACCTTGTGTCACATTTATTGAAAGACAGAAGATCAAGTTGTTTGGCCATGTCGTTAGAATGCAACTATCATTATAATTCTGTGTAGAATCTTAGTGACATGATTTATGAGGTTAACCGTTCGAAAATCTTCGCATTCAATTGTTCCTGGTTTGTTTTGTGTGCATAGCTATAAATTTAAATAACGAAGACACAAACAATAGATTGCACGATTTATTGCCTGACATATTTCACTGCATCTCGTCAGGTACATACTGCAGAAATCACACAACTTACGTGAATTAACTAGATAAATCCTTCAAGTCGAAATATACACATATTCGCACAGTAATGTCACTTATCTACCACGGTAATTTTAAGCTGGTTTAAGATAAGTGACATTACTGTGCGAATATGTGTATATTTCGACTTGAAGGATTTATCTAGTTAAATTCCCGTTAGTTGTGTGATTTCTGCAGTATGTACCTGACGAGATGAAGCGAAATATGACAGGCAATAAATCGTACAATCTATTGTTTGTGTCTTCGTTATTCAAATTCACTACGGGAAAACATTGTTTTGAATAGCTATAAATACAGATTTCAACATATCGCTTGGTAAATATCCACTGCTATAAATATCACTCAACATTTTGGTTAATATATCTACTCCAAATTCTCCCATTACTTCTAATTCTTCCATTGTGAATCCATCTGTCCCAGCTGATTGTCCTTTCTTCATATGCTTGATAGCGTCATCAACTTCTTCTTCTCTTAGAATAAGTGGACCTTCTAAGTTACTTTCTTCTGTTAATTTTGCCCTTTCTCCATCATATACGTCTCTTGTATACTCATTCAACCTCTTCATTATAGCATCTTCCTCCAATAATATATTTCCTGTTTTTGATTTTAAACAACCTGTATTTATTCTTATTTTTTCTTATTTACTATTCATTTAACCAACTTTCTTTTGCGTTCACACAAGATTTTCTTATACATATATACTTATTCAAATTAAAACACAGAATATATGAACTATAGGGTGTATTTTTAATGAGTGTGCAGTGGTTGAAAAATATTTCCGGTCCTAGTTCTGTATTCACCCTCTGAAAAGTTCATGCAACATAATAGGCAATTACAGAACGAGGACCAGCAATATTGTAAAACACTGCACAGACATTCAAAATGAACCCTGTATTAAACACAGCTGAATTTTATAAACTACAGATAAAGGCTGATTCCTAGAAGACGGACAAACAAACAAGCAAACAGGCCAACAAACAATCGAAAAAACGGTAACGAAACAGAGTAAGGGCCTCAAAATAACTCATAATGTATAAGAAATGTTAGACTACAGCAGAATACAACAGTAACAATTACGTCTTCAACAGCATATCGCAATCAATCCCATTATGTTATTGGTTGTTTGCAGTAGTCTGTAATTAACAGGCGATGTAGCTTAGGGGATAATACATCTGTGTTTGCATAGTTCCCCAACATACTGAGACGCTGATTCGAAATCAGACGATGATTTCAATGCTATAAGGGGTCGGGGATTCAGAAAGCAATGGCAGGTTGAGTCAAATTGAGTTGAGCTAAGAACCGACATCACTGTACTCAGCACATTCCCATTCGGGCTCCGTTCTATCTTTTAATAGACAGCGAAGAGTCACACTACTAATCGTTCCCACCGCTATCTGATTGAAAGTTCTCTTGGTCTTCCCTCTCAGTTTGAGATTCTTCCAGAACCCCTGCCGGTCCCCCGCAATAGCATTTTACACACATAACGGGTTCTCAATCTGAGGATACCTTTTACAACAGCCAGCAATGACAAACTACTGAACTAACACTGCCTAGTAAAATACAAAGATACAATAAATACTGGAGTTGGGTGCAACGAACTGTACAGAATATACAACTAACTAGTTTAATCTGTCATTGGCCGGCGTTTGTGGCTCACGGGCAATGAACGCATTTTCATAATAGTGCCTATCCTGTTCACAATCAGCCGTAATCTATTTGAAAGCAAATATTGTGACGTCCAATAGTAAAATAAGTAAAGGACTCGTTTGCACGCCCCAAGTCACATTGGGCATATGGTGCAACACCCATGTTTTACAGAATAATCAACGCTCCAATGGTGATATCGTCAGTATCTCACCGGTCGCTTTTACTTTCCAAGTCATTTCCAGGTACTCATTTTAAGCTTGGTTAACCTAAGACTAGGGGAGGGAGGGGGGGGGGGGGGGCTTAGTGGTCTCGAGTTATGGGTTTGCCTCGAGTGCTGGAGGTCCCGGGACTTCTAGTAACACAATTTAACATGGTCTCTGGGTAATAAGATCGGACGCCCGCGTGTATTGTTGCTCACGTAAAAAAATCCCTTGGCAGTTGGAAATCGAAAAAAGGGTCGCCTATCGGCGCTGCTCGGGCAAAATTTCGTGTTAAAAATCTACCCATGGTATTTCAGGATCCTCGCCGGTGCTACGGAGTACGTGCACTGAGCTGAGATTCTCCGGACTCAGGCTTCAGTTAGAAGTAGAAAGAAGCACTTATGTGTTACATCCGTGTGCCGTGATGTTGATTCGTCGACTAAACTAAACTAAACTAAACTAACCTAAACGTCTTGAAAGTATTGAATCCATCTAGGTCGAACCAATGACCACGGGACCGGCAAACGAGCGTCTAGCAACTACGCCACAGCGGTCCATATTCTGTCTCAGACAATAGTTAAACATAACAGCAGATCAGTCGAGTAGTTTATATCATTATTTGACTGAATAGACTGGCAACATATTTAAATATGTAATAAAACTGTCTTAGAACTTTTGAAAAACAGTAGGCCGCCTTCTCTGTCAAAATTATTAAGAAAATTGCCAGCACCCGCGGGTAGATAGAGCACGCTACCTTGTGTGGACTATGTCTAGAGGAAGCAAAACTTAATTGCCTGTTCTTTATAGGACGTTGCAGTCCGCCCATCATTTATTTAACTGACTGTGATTTCTTTGCAAGATTACGTTCAGTATTTTGTCATTGCTATTTGAACGACCGGCACGCGTACAATTGCATGAAGCCCAGGGCTAGGCGATCTGCTTCTAAATAGCTCGCAACTGTGCTTAGAACGTGCTATGGTGGGGTTGCGAATTGTGTCATAAACCCTTCGCCACGGAGCCAGCATAGAGAAAGTAAATCTTACACAAACGCACTCCTCTCGAAAGCAGAACGAAGAGGAAAAAAATAACTTTCGAAAAAGATTTTTAAAAATTGTCATTATACATATGATATAGTAGATACGATATACCACTACTAGCAAGTAGAATAACAATACTAATATTTAATTTACAGGGTGTATTTTTAATGACCGCAGTGTTTGAAAATATTGCCGGTCCAAGTTTTCTATTGATCTGTTATGTTGCATGAACTTTACAGAGGGTGAATACAAAACTTGGACCGGCATTATTTTCAAACACTGCAAACGCTGCACATCATTAAGAATACACCATATAGGCATAGCAATACTTTTTTTGTGTGCATATCCTTTACAGGACATCGCTGTCAACACCAGCATCTTTCAGCTGTATGTTGATTTCTTGGCAAGATTACGCTCAGTAGTTTGCCATTGCTTTCTGAGCGGCCGGCTCACATACTCAGTAAGTTACCGATGCGATTCGAACCACTGTTGATTCTCACTGTCATCACGTTACCCATGAGAGTATACGAGATTACGGAGAAAAGTCATAACCTCTAAGCCACGAAGCCGGCATAGCAATACTAACAGTATAATAACAATATTAATATTTAATATACAGGGTGTATTTTTATTGACTGTGCAGTGTTTGAAAATATTGCCGGTCCAAGTTTTGTATTGGTCTATGTGTTGCATGAACTTTACAGAGGGTGAATATAAAACATGGACCGGCAATATTTTCAAACACTGCAAACACTGCACAGTCATTTAAAATACACCATATGGCAAGACTAACAGTATAAAAACAATGCTAATATTTAATATATTTGAATGTTTTAATAAAGTTTCTGGATGTTCCTTTCCTTTGCAAAGATGCTTCCAGTCTCCATAGTTGAGTAGGCTTGTGTGTTTTAGTAAACTATTTGAAGTTGCTTGTCTTTGAAAAGATGTATCCAGTCTCCTTAGCTGCCAGGAGAGCCTCTGTATTTTGAAGTTTTCTTAACGAATCCGTTGTCAATCATTGTGTAAGCCATATCAATTACAGACTTATTGACGTCAATCGGGGTTATGCCCAGAATCTGGGTCATCTGTGATGGAAACAAAGAAGCTGTGAATTATGTTAATGGATTATAAAAAGGAAGGGCAGCAATGGCAAACTACCTTCTTTACAGATGCCAGGACAATCATGTTTCATCATTTAATAGAGATAAAAGGATGTTAACAGCAAAGAGAAAAAGTGTGTTGAAGTGCTACATAAATCCTGTACTTTTGTATGGATGTGAAACCTGGACAATGAGCAAACAAGCTAAAACAAAAACATCTAGTGTCAGGGAATATGTTGTTTCTGACGAATATGCAAAGATTACCATAGACAGACAGAAAAATCAATGAGTAAGTCCTACAAGACGCAAATGAAAACCGTAAACGCATTAGGTAAATTAGACGTAGGCAGTTAACATTGTTTGTTCACTTTATGAGAAGAAACAAACTAGATACTTTGACAACTAGCAAGATTGAGGGGAAAGTACAGGGTAAGACAGAGAAGTAAATATCTGGATGGTTTGGCCATGAGACATGGTCGAGACAAGAACACATAGCCAATCCAGGACTCTAGTGATCGTGTAAGATGGCGAAACATGACATTTCGCGCTTATCGGCAAGGCACATGATGATGATTTTCTTAAAAACGCATGAGCGCTGACGAAATTAATACCGAACTGGGCTGGTAATGTCATGAACATGGCCGTCGACGTTTGGGCTCGTCGCTGGTCAAAGTTAGGGCAGGATTGGCCACCTTTTCGTCCTTACTCTCGAGACTAGGAGACCCACAATTCACAGATCCACCATCACAGACCCACACATCCCAGACCCACACATCACAGACCCACACATCCCAGACTCACTCATCACAGACCGACACATCACAGACCCACACATCACAGATTCACACATCACAGACCCACACATCACAGACCCACACATCACAGACCCACACATCCCAGACTCACTCATCACAGACCGACACATCACAGACCCACACATCCCAGACCCACACATCACAGACCCACACATCACAGATTCACACATCACAGACCCACATATCACAGACCCACACATCACAGATTCACACATCACAGACCCACATATCACAGACCCACACATCACAGACCCACACATCACAGATTCACACATCACAGACCCACACATCACAGACCCACACATCACAGACCCACATATCACAGACCCACACATCACAGACCGACACATCACAGACCCACACATCCCAGACCCACACATCACAGACCCACACATCACAGATTCACACATCACAGACCCACATATCACAGACCCACACATCACAGACCCACACATCACAGACCCACACATCACAGACCCACACATCACAGATTCACACATCACAGACCCACACATCACAGACCCACACATCACAGACTCACACATCACAGACTCACTCACCACAGACCGATACATCACAGACCCACACATCACAGACCCACACATCACAGACCCACACATCACAGACCCACACATCACAGACCCACACATCACAGACCCACACATCACAGACCGACACATCACAGACCGACACATCACAGACCCACACATCACAGACCCACACATCACAGACTCACACATCACAGACCCACACATCCCAGACTCACTCACCACAGACCGATACATCACAGACCCACGCATCACAGACCCACACATCCCAGACCCACATATCACAGACCCACACATCACAGACCTACATATCACAGACCCACACATCACAGACCCACACATCACAGATCCACACATCGCAGACCCACACATCACAGATCCACACATCACAAACCCACACATCACAGACTCACACATCCCAGACCCACACATCACAAACCCACACATCACAAACCCACACATGACAAACCCACACATCACAAACCCACACATCACAGACCCACACATCACAGACCCACACATCACAGAACCACACATCACAGAACCACACATCACAGACCCACACATGTCCATAGATCTGTGAACATATTTTCACAAATCTGACATACCGGTTCGAAGTCAGGATCAGTCGATCTGGCAGCAGATCGCTTTGCGTTGATTTTCACTATTTTATGCGCGTCGGCAGATAAGAAATCGATGGTAATCTAAGAAAAAAAGCTAGTTGCATATCTTTTACAGGACGTTGCAGTCAACACCAGCATTTATTGCTGTTGTGATCTCTTGGCAAGTTTACGTTCAGTAGTTTGCCATTGCTTTCTGAATGCACCCATACCATGTCGTAAAATAGCAACGCAACGCGGTTTGCTTACAAATCGAGTGCAGCTGTGTTTTTAACTAGAGTATGCGGGATTACGAACCGCGTCCGTAACACCTTCACCACTGAATGGGCGATGGTAAACTACTGAACTTAAATTTGCCAAGAAAATCACACACAGCCAATAAATGCCGGGGTTGATTGCGAAGTTCTATAAAAAGCATGTAACTAATTTTGTTTAAATTTGCATACACCACGGTCATTAAGCGTCAGAGAGAGGCTACTAAATATTTATATCAAGCCTGTTTCGCTGTATGGCAGCGGATCATATATTTTTTCTAGTGCATGTGACAGATTTTTACGCGTTGATTAGCTTTCCCTATTACCAATGCCCCTAGCCTTCAGGCGAACCACGTGTATGGACTACGCTTAAGTTCAAAAGAAAAGAAACGCAAAAAAAAAAAAAACCACACACAATTATGCTGCGTTTGTATGTAATGCCATGGAGATAACAGTGACTATTTATGACCAATGGGACATGTTGCGGGAATCAATCGAACAGACATCAAAATAAATCATTCCACCTAATCAATTGCAAAACTGAAATAGATGACAGTTGAAATGTTGCAGATGATTGACGAAAGAAGAAAGAAACAGCAAGATAAATAAGAATATAATAACATACATATAGAAAAGACCCACATTCCGTGTATCAACAAATACATACAACAGATAGTAAAATACGACATACAACTTGATACTTAAACTCGAGCAACGGTGCAGTAATGATGGGACACGATGATATAGTGAATAGATTTGACGGAATATCTGGAAGTGCTGTATGATGAGAGGAGACCGGATGTAAATATTCGAAAAAATTGTGAGGGTCCACCAATACTTGCAGCGGAAGTTGAAGATGCACTACATAGCATGAGGCATCCAGTCCAGACAACATTGCATTGGAGGAAATTGAGGCTCTAGGTGATTTTGGAATGGAAATATTGACATAATTTATAAATGACATGTACATTAATGGGTACATTCCTAGTGACCTATTAAAATCTATCTTTATAGCTCTGCCAAAGAAACCAGGCGCTTTTGAATGCGAAGAGCATGGCACAGTAGGTCGTATGAGTCACATGACAAAGCTGTTACTCAGAATAATTATTTAAAAAAAATAAGAAACACGATTAAACCAGAAATTCTTCATCAACTCTAGGTTCATTCCCAGTTGTTCTAGAATCGGTGTATGTGATTGTTTCTGTTTCCATGAGTTCCACTGACTTATTTTGCTATAAGCATTTAGCTCTTGTATTCAGAAGTTTGATGATTATTTGTAACAGTTTTAGCCGTACTTTGTGCTTCTGATCCATATAGCAACACACATGTAACGTTAGAATTAAACACCATAAGTTTGGAAATAGGTTTACTTTCCTGTGATTTCCACGACTTTCCTAGACAGCAGCAGTGTTTCGGAACATTTCCTAGTCCCCTTTAGTAGATGCACACACGGAACACTTAGTTACTCACCCTAGAGTTGTCCAGAAGAAACGGTTTCGCACAGACCAGCCTAGCATGTCGCAGACTTTTGCTAAACAATGCAACGAAAGCGCAAATACAGTCTGGTAGTTGCCGTGTGGGAATGTCGTAACCTGAAAATAAAGAGTATACTAGACGTCGCTGGGAATAATAATGTTTTCAATTCCAGTTGTCACGAGACACCTAAGAAAATGTCTTCTGTGCTTATCGGTTTCTGTCTACACAACGACTCTGTGGTTCTTTGGAGGTAAGAAATTTAAATTCAGGTCTGTAACAATGGCTTTTAATTTTTATGTTGGTTCAAGCTACCTTTAGCCTCTGTTTTATGTTTCCACTTCTATGAATGCCAAGCAATACACGTGTGTTTATTTATACGACGATAAACTGTATTTTTCGTGGCGGACTTTTGTGTTGGCATTCTGGCAACGGCATTATGCATAGTATACCTGTGGGAGATGTTGGTTTGTCGAGACTCCTGTCTGTTCCACTTTACACATGTAACAGTAAGGAGCATTTTGTGTAATATTCACTGGCATAGAAATTGAGGATTATAGGGCAACCCTTTGTTGTGAAGTTGGAACCACGACTAACTAACGACTAACATCTCTTTTACCAGAGCTGGCTGTCCTGTTGATTCGCTGAGTTAACAGTTTTTCTTTATATAATTTGCTTACAGTTGGTCGAATTTTGTTGCTGAATTTGTCTATGTGATGGGTAGCCTGTCCTTATCACAACCCTCCTAGCCACCTATTACGCCATGCTTTATACGGTGTTACCACGCAGGGCTTCCCCTGTAGGTGCCGGTAACGCACAGGCGGAATCCTTCTGAGTCGTGGTTTACTTTACGAGCAGGGTTCTGCTCCCGCATGGAAACAGTGTAGTGGTGCTTTTTGCCTTTTGTTTTTTAGTATTTCGTTGTTTATCCATCTATGTTGTCCTGTCGTTGACAAAGATTCTGAGAATCGAAACGTCGGCCGTCCTGTGTGTCGTATTGTACCTTTTGTGTGTATTTTATTTTATTTTATTATTCATTTCATATATTTATTGATTACTTCTGATTTTGGATTTTCACCTGTATTCCGGTATACGATGGATCTCCTTGTAAGGTATGTGCAACGTGTTTGAGTTTAGTACGTTTCTTCTCGCAGGAGCTTAATATACCTATTTGTTTCCAATTCATATCGTTGTATCTTGCTGCAGCCGCTGCTATTTCTGCTGTTTCTTCTATTCCATGACATCTCTTAGTTGCCTGATTGGCTCATAGACTAGCTGTGGACATCTCTTAGTTGCCTGATTGGCTCATGGACTAGCTGTGGACATCTCTTAGGTGCTTAGCTCATAGACTAGCTGTTGACATACATCAAATGTTTGATTCACTCATAGACTAGCTGTTGACATACATCAAATGTTTGATTCACTCATAGACTAGCTATTGACATAGAGCAAATGTTTGATTTACTCATACCCTAGCTAATGACATACATCAAATGTTTGATTCTCTCATAGACTAGCTATTGACGTAGAGCAAATGTTTGATTTACTCATACCCTAGCTAATGACATACATCAAATGTTTGATTCTCTCATAGACTAGCTATTGACGTAGAGCAAATGTTTGATTTACCCATGGACTAGGTATTGTCATACATCAAATGTTTGATTCACTCATGAATTAGCTATTGACATACATCAAATGTTTGATTCACTCATAGACAAGCTATTGAATAGAACAAATGTTTTATCCACTCACTTACTAGCTATTGACATACATAAAATGTTTGTTTCACTCATGGACTAGCTATTGATGTTTATCAAATGTTTGGTTCACTTATGGTCTAGCTAATGACGTCTATAAAATGCTGGATTCGCTCATAGACTATTTGTTGACATTTCTTAAATGCTTGATTCGCTCGTTGACTAGATTTTGACATCTCTTAGATACTTGCTTTGTTTATAGACTACTAGCTGCCCCGGCCCGGCTTCGCCCAGGCCCTGGAGGGGATCTATCTATCTATCAGTCTGTCTGTCTGTCTGTCTGTCTGTCTGTCTGTCTGTCTGTCTGCTTGTTTGTTTGTCTGTCTGTCTGTCTGTCTGTCTGCTTGTTTGTTTGTCTGTCTGTCTGTCTATCTGTCTGTCTGGCTGACCCGGCCCGGCTTCACCCAGTCCCTGGTGGGGAGCATCTCATTTAATGCATATAAGTAGTCATATAAGCTCCCGTTCCCGACTATCTGTCTGTCTGTATGTCTGTCTATCTGTCTGTCTGTCTGACCCGGTCCGGCTTCACCCAGTCCCTGGTGGGGAGCATCTCATTTAATTCATATACGTAGCCATATAAGCTCCCGTTCCCGACTATCTGTCTGTCTGTCTGTCTGTCTGTCTGACCCGGCCCGGCTTCACCCAGTCCCTGGTGGGGAGCATCTCATTTAATTCATATACGTAATCATATAAGCTCCCGTTCCCGACTATCTGTCTGTCTGTCTGTCTGTCTAACTGTCTGTCTGTCTGAGCCAGCCCGGCTTCACCCAGTCCCTGGTGGGGAGCATCTCATTTAATTCATATAAGTAGTCAAATAAGCTCCCGTTCCCGACTATCTGTCTGTCTGTCTGTCTATCTGACCCGGCGTGGTTTCGCCCAGCTCCTGGCGCACAGTAACTTAAAAGAATGTCCTTCCACACACCATCCATTATTTTTAATGAAAACTGTTTTCAATCACCTGCATGACTGTAGATAACTTCTTTAAGCATAAAAAGATGGGTTACAATGTTATGCATTATGCATTATTTTTATGAAAACTTTGAAAATGCCTTAAAGATTATATCATTATTTATTATAATTCATATGCCTGTAAATAACTATAGAGAAAGAGTTTAACAATAGTGCAAGTAAGTCCAACAATATGACTATAAAATATATAGAAATGTTATTAAAAGTTATGCCCCTTGAAATAACTTTTCTAGAGTGAAGTCCCCCTGCTATATAGAAATTATATAATGAAAAATGAAATATTAAATGTTATTAAGTAAGTAGCCGATTTTACACTAAGAAACTATTACAGTCGGTTGCCTTTCATCCATATCGAACAAACTCTGCCATTGTCGCACGTCGACCTTCCCATTTCGCGCATAGACGTTAACGATTACAAGCTGCACTGGTGTCATTATTCTTAATGCCTGCACTTGCAGGGCATCGCTGTTCCAGGCGGACATATCGATCTCAGACACTAGTATGTTGTCGCGGACCAGAAAGGCCTGTCCGAGGTGCCGCCTGTTAAAGAAACCCTGAAATCCCGCAACTTTGACTGTTCCGTCGGTGAGCTGTGTTTCTTGCAAGACTACAATATCGTTTCCGTAGAGTAGTTTTTCAAGAATGGGTCGGCGTTGACTAAATGATGCACAGTTCCAGTACAGTACTCGAACATTTCCGATACCCAATCTGTCACATTTTAAGCGCCTTCTGCGCGCGCGCGCCCTCTTACCACGTTGTGTCCTAGCTGGTCGTCTGGCCGTCATGTTAGGCTTAACTATCGCCACCGGGCGCCGATGATACGCCGAAAGAAGACCGGACGCGCGTGCACGAACTCCGTTGCACGGTCCGAACTCCATATCACCACGAAAAAAGCACTTAATCTATACACATTTCAGAAAAAACACGTTCCATTTTACGGGACGAAGAAATGTCCCGCCATCTTGCTTCAAGGAAACTTACTCTCCTTCAATTCTCCTTCTACTGCGGGGACTTCAATGCCAGAGGCAGTCAATGGGGGAATTGCATCACCAATAGACAGGGAGAAGATTTGGAGGACGTCCTGGCATCTTCTGCCCTAATCTGTCTGAATGATGGGAAGGTCACTAGAATGGCCACTCGACCAGGCGACTCTGACAGCATCATTGACTTGGCTCTGGTGTCGCCCACCATCGCACCAAGGTGCCGGTGGGGCACACTGGGATACCACGATAGTGACCACTACCCTTGTGTCATCCTGATCAAGAAAGACGGGGCCATGAGTCAAAGAAACAAGACCAATGCCTTCCCGTACGACACCACTGGTCAAGACGCCATAAGCAAGATCAGAAGAAGGAAACTAACTTCCTCCCGTAGGAGACAAGAAAGATGGCTGCAGCCACCATGGTGGAATGGAGAGGTCGAGAAGGTGTGGCTGGGAAAGAGGCAGGCTGTCAAAGACTGGCAAAAGGCCAGAAAGGCTAACATGCCACAGGTTGAGTTGGCGAACCTGAAGACTGAGGTCGTTAGGACTACGACTTTATTCAAATCCTGCGCCAAACAGGCCAAGGCCGACAAATGGGACGAGTTCTGCAGGAAGGTGTACTCCGAGCAATCTCTTACGACATTCTGGCGCCTCCACAAGAGCATGAACGGTGCTGCACAACGTAGGGGTATTCCAGACTTTCAAGGCACAGACCTCGCATGGAAAAAGTCGGATGCGGATAAAGGTAAGGCCCTTCTTGCACGCTACATAGAACAGACTGACCAGAAAGACGAGCCCGCCAGACAGAGGACCACAACAACACTCTCTCAGTTGTGCGAGGGGGTCGGGACAGACGAAGAATGGACAATCACAGTTGACATATTGCGTGCGATGCTCAAGAAATCACCTAACACCGCCCCAGGCCCAGACGGCATCCGATATGGTGACCTAATGGTGATATCAGATGACATGGAAGAACTGGCCAGAGAATTCAACACCAGTATCCAGAGGGGTCAGGTCAAAGAAGAATGGCTACACAGCTACTTGCTGCCGCTGCCAAAACCGAACACAGACCACTCCAAGATAAGCGGCTACAGAATCATTACGATGCAGAATACTGTTGGCAAGCTACTGGAGAAAATTGTAGCACACAGACTTGCTTGAGACTTGGAACAGCTCGGCTGCTTCCCGCCCACACTTGGAGGATACAGACGCAACAAAGAGTCATGGCTGAATGCTGCGGTCTTTGCTCAAGATGTTTACGAAGGCTTTCAGGTCAGAGAAGAGACATGTGCGGCCGCCATAGACTTAGAGGACGCATATAACAGAGTATCTTTCGAGCACTTGATGCAAACCCTCCTCAGACTGAAAGTGCACCCTCACCTTGTACGATGGATAGCTGCAGTTCTACTCCAAAGGAAGGTGGTGCTAAGATGCGGGAGTTGGTCTTCTGAGCCGATAACAATATGTCCAGGATTGCCTCAGGGTTCACCACTGTCACCAGTACTATTCAACGTGATTACGGTGCCGATCACTGAACAACGGTTGGATGGGAGGGGTAGAACTATATCATTCGTTGACGGCATCCTCGTGTATCGACAGGGTCGAGATAGTCAGGCGGTTGCCAACTATATGCAGGGCGAACTAGATCGAATTTCCTCATGGTGTGCTGATGCCTATGCCCTTGTCAACCCTGCAAAGGCAACGGTTACATGGTTCTCACTAAACAAACATATTGTGAAAACAGACCTGCCGGCAGTAAGAATGGATGGGAGCATTCTGAGTAGAACCCAGTCAATGACATATCTTGGCGTGAGGCTTGATCGTAGCCTGTCCTTCAAAGATCATGTCGACTATGTCATAACGAAGGCTCGAAAAGGTTTGGCAGCAATGAGAGTCATGGCGACTGCCAATATCGAGCAAAGACTGCTATTACTTCTGTTCCAAGGACTTGTGCTTTCACGCATCGAGTATGCCCTGGCCATCCTCACTGTCAGCCCTACACAGATTGGAAGACTTGAAAAGGTACAAAACGAAGCCATGCGCATCATTTTGGGCTGCACGAGAGACACCAGCTGTGTAGCAATGAGATACCTCCTTGACTTCCCGACAATGGAACACAGGATCAAGATCTGGAGAGCTCGTGCATACTTAAAAATAAGTGCAGATGAGCAGCACCCTCTGCATGACACTGTATTCAGAGAAAAGGGTGACAGGCTAAAGAGGGTCAAATCATGGATGGGTCGGGCGGAAGATGTCGTCGGACAGGTCTGCAGTCTTACCAGTATCAACCCCGGCAAGGAATGGGTGCCGGTGCCTCCAGCTTTTAAGTGTACCTTCTCCTGCATTATCACACTCGACAGACGGTGCAGAGAGCAGAACCCTGCCGCTGTCAATGCAGAGGTTAACGCGCTCATCTATGATCACTCAGATAGCCCCGAAGTGCTAATCTATACAGATGGATCTGTTGTAAAGCAGCAGAGAAGTGCGTGGGCATTTACAGCCCGTTCAGCGGGCCGAACCGTTCAAGAATCCAGTGGTGCCCACGCTATGACCACGAGCAGCATGACAATGGAGGTGATGGCAGTTACACAGGCTTTTATATGGCTGGAATCACAGCATTATACCAACGTGTGTGTACTAAGTGATTCAATGAGCATGATTCAGAAGGTCGAAGCTGGATCTGTACGTAGACAGTGGACTGAGTCGCTGCGGAAGTCTGTTGTCCGCAAAGTCACCTTCATCTTCGTCCCGGGACATGCGGAAGTCGAGGGAAATGAACGAGCTGATAAATTGGCTGGCTCTGCACCCCCTGTAGATGGCCAGCCCATGGATCGTGCCGATGTTATTAACGACGTTAAAGATGTGGCGAGAACAGAGGATTTTGACGCCAGTGATTCCACATCGCTTTCCAGGATGAAAGACCTGGGAGTAAGAATCGGCACAGCCAGACGCGAGAGGTACATCGGGAAAACAAAGCGCCTCGTCAACCAACACAGAACTGGCACTATTAGCCACCGGACGCTGACGCATATGCTGGGGGGAGGATCTGAGCACCTATGGACATGTCCGGAGTGCAACGAAGATACCCCAACTGATAACTGATAACTGATAACTGATACAGTCGGTTGCACAGGAATGAAAGGAAGACTTATAGAAAATTTCATCTCAATCGGATGGACCGTTATCGAACGCATAAAGGACGGACGGAAATACATACATTGTGTTTTATATATATATATATATATATATATATATATATATATATATATATATATATATATATATATATATATATATATATATACATATATATATATATATATATATATATATATATATATATATATATATATATATATATATATATATATATATAATGTACTCTGTCAAAAGCTTTATTCACGCATGGGCGAGCTAATGACGTCTATAAAATGCTCGGTTCACTACAAAAGTAGCTGTTGGCGTCTATCAAATGTTTGATTCACTTATGTACTTGTTGTTGACATACACCACATGTCTGACTCACACATAGACTGGCTATTGACATACATCAAATGCTTGATTCGCTCATGGACTAGCTACTGACATACATCAAATGTTTGAATAACTTATACACTAGCTATTGGCATACTTCAACTGTTTGATTCACTCATGGACTAACTATTGACGTACATCAAATGTTTGACTCTCTCACTGACTAGCTATTGACATACATAAAATGATTGGTTCGCTTATGGACTAGCTATTGAAGTCTTTCAAATAATTGGTTCAACCATGGACTAGCTAGTGTTGCCTATAAAATATTTGATTCTCTCATGGACTAGCTACAGACGTCTACCAAATGTTTGGTTCACTAATGGACTAGCTATTGACATCTATCCAGTGTTTGGTTTGCTCGAGGACTATTTATTGACGTCTATCAAATGTTTGATTTGCTCGTGGACTAGATATTGACATCTGTTTAATTTCCGGTTTCCTCGTGGACTAGCTATTGATATACGTCAAATATTTGATTCACTCATGGATTAGCTATTGACATACATAAAATGTTTGATTCACTCATTGACTAGCTATTGACATACATTAAATGCTTGATTCGCTCATAGACTAGATGTTTACATACATCAAATGTTTGATTAACTTATAGAGTAGCTATTGACATACTTCAAATGGTTGATTCACTCAAGGACTAGCAATTGACATATATCAAATATTTGATTCGCTCATGGATTAGCTAGTGACGTCTATCAAATGTTTGGTTCACTCATGGATTAGCTACTGACGTCTATCAAATGTTTGGTTCAATTATGGACTAGCTAGTGACGTCTATCAAATGTTTGGTTCAATCATGGACTAGCTAGTGACGTCTATCAAATGTTTGGTTCAATCATGGACTAGCTAGTGACGTCTATCAAATGTTTGGTTCAATCATGGATTAGCTAGTGACGTCTATCAATTTGTAACACGCCTGGGTTCATCAACACTGGGATTGTTACCTGGAGCGAAAGTGCTAGTACATAAACAAGTGACTGGGCCTGAGAAATAAGCCTGGGTGGTGGGTCCCCGGAAAGGGCAAATAAGAAGATAGACGGGGAAGGTTGGAGGCAGTGAATTTAAGGGGAGTGGAGGAGGCGTCAGCCCGCTAGTGTGGTTGTGAGCCAGACAGTTTTGGGCTTGGGGGGTAGTGTTGTGTGGAGTCAGGAGACTGGACAGTTAGTTTAAGCTTAGACAGAGAGATGGTCGGATAGTCAGTTGAAGCCTAGACCTAGAGGGGGTCGGATAGTTAGTGGAGGCTTAGACCCAGAGTGGGTTGGATCGAGTGAGTTCGGGCCGGGAGAGTGGCTGGTTAACTGTTGTGGTGGATGAGATTAAGTAGGCCTAGAGAAGGGAGTGTTATTCGAGTGTTAGGTTGTGATGAGGATATATTCTGGAATTACTGTGACTGGATTTATATATGTTTCTTGTTTCCGTGTTCATTCACCATTAAAGGGATATGTGCGCAAAATCAATCTTGTTCAGTGACTAATAGATCTGTACTACAGTACTGACTTGGGTTGTGGGACAGGGAATAACCCAGCTTGCATTCTGCAATGATATAGAAGTAGCATTAGGATCTAGACAATGACCAATCTCATTCTGTTGCAAAAGAGGTTGTGACACAAATATTTGGTTCACTCATTAACTAGCTACTGACTTCTATCAAATGTTTTGTTTGCCTGTTGACTAGATGTTGCGGATTATCAAATGATTGTTAACACAATGATGTATGTTTTCAAGAAGACGATTAAGCAGAACTAAATACACTGATAGATAAGTAGACCGACACAAAAAAATTCAGGCAATCTCAAAACGGATACAAGAATGTCTGGACAAATTGACACACTGTCAGCCTACCTTGACTTCTGAACTCTTTGTCCAAAATGGCAGCAATGTCCACAAGCCATATGCTCTTGGTTATAAGTAGATGTCTGTGTCCTGAACATTTCAAATAGATGATAAATTTAGACACGTCACGATACATATGTTCCTGGTTATACGTAGATGTCTGTTTCCGTGACATTTTAAATAGTTAATAAATTTAGACACGTCACGACACATATGATCCTGGTTATATGCAGATGTCTGTGTCCTGGACATTTCAAATAGTTGATACATTTAGATACCGCATGGCACATAATCTTTAGTTCACAGTTTAACACTAGTCTACTCCGAGGCAACTGAACTGGTAGACGAGCGAAATAAAAAACAATATACATGAAGGCGATGCAGATCGTCGTTCAGAAATCAATGGCAAACTACTAAACGTAAATATACTTTGGGGAAATCTATGAGGCCACTAAAACAATGGAAAATTGTCGATTAAATGTCTGTAGTGCTGAATTACAGAATCCTTCCTCTTCGTACACATTTTAGTCATCATCAGGACAATGTTTAACTGATAAAGAACCATGGGATAATTAATCGTCTTAGGCGACTTCCAGTATCTGCCATAAGCTTATATATCTCCAAAATGTTGTCATTACGTTATAATACAACATGTCTGGTACCATATTAACAAGTGTTAAGTTATAACTGTGACACAACCCCCATTATCCGCTATCCATTTTTGTTTGGACCAAACCTACTTGTTTTTTTGTAAGGGTTGGCGGTTCCCCCAGAGGATATAGCGACACTCTGAGGCCCCTGTGCCCCCCTCCCCTCCACCCCTCCTTGTCTTTTATTGTGGGCCCTTAGTCCCATTATGAGCCTTTGCCCATAGTGGTCCATCAGGCCCACAGCTACTCTTAGGGGCTGTGAGGTGTGATTGATCATCTCGGCCCCTGGCCAGAGCAAGTAGAGTACCGAGAGGGCAATACTACACTATGATCGTAGCCAAAAGGCCAAGAAAATTAACTTAGAAAAAACAAAATTTTGTCAGCGCGTTTCCAACCTGTTTCAGGATATTGCGGTCAACATCAGCATCTTTCAGCTGTATTTTGATTCCTAGGCTAGATTACGCTCATCAGCACGCTACGACTTCCTGGCCGACTCGAACCACTTCTAATTCTCGTGCGCTCACGTCAGCCACGAGAGTATTCGGGATTAAGCTGCCAACTCCTCGGTCAGGGAGCCGGCTAAACTTAGAAAATACAACTAGTATAATTCTGAATCTGTTAAAGAAAACAACGACCAACTTGAGTCGAGTCAAGATCCGACATCACTGCACTCGGGGCATTCCCATAAACGTTCAGTCCTCATCATCAACAGCCAGCGAAGACTTTCAATACTAATGATGCCCGTTGCAAAATGTCCCTCCTTGCTTTACATCTCAGTAACGATTGTCAACAAGATCCTCTGACCACCCCTTGCTACTGCATTATTCACATTCTCCCATAGCAGTAGTTCTCAACCGGTGGGGAATTCCCCCCCCCCCCCGAGGGGGGAATTTTAGGGTTTCCGGGGGGGGGGGGGGGGAATTAAGATTATTTCTAAATTGTGTTAATACAAGAACCGATTACTTGATATTGTTTTGTTTTTCCCATCATACTTTACGGTTCAGTACATATCACCCTTCTGAAATTCATTTTAGAACGTAAGTAGATCCGCAAATCATATTTTATGTAGATGTCTAGACTTGTTTTAGTATGTGCTATTAAATTTATCTTCAATTATTACGTATACTGTGTAGGGGCAGGGGGAAATTTTTAGGGAGGAAATACAAAAGCGGGGGGGGGGGGGGTGAGGAGATTGACGTTCTAAAAATATGGTTAGGGGGGGGGGGGGAGTGACGGTGGCTAATAATATGGTGAAAGGGGGGGGGCAAGGGCCAAAAAAGGTTGAGAACCACTGTCCTAGAGGGTCTTCACCACATTTGCCTCATCATACATCAAATCCGTGTGTTGCCGGGGCCCATAAGGGAAGCAAAGAATAGTAACACTGTTGCCTTTCATGCATGTCATAAGAGGCGACTGAAGTGGCTGGGCTGAGACTTAGTCTAGTCTATTGGGACTTCCGGTCCCCAACATGGCGGGTAGGACATTTAAATCGTTAAGGCCTCTGGAGTGTTTACGCTCGAGGCTACAGTTTGCATTCGCAAGTTCATCATGTTGGACTGGTAGTGCATGGTTCGCACTGCTACTGAGTGAGTGAGTGGCGCGACACTGTGAGCTGTGAATTTCGCGTGGAATGCTTTTACATCTGTCCGCAGTTGTCTGTAGCGTGAACTGCATGTTCGGACGATGGTGACCGGCTATTTCTGAATTGACTGATGTGCCTATTCGGTTCACAGGTGCATTTTTCAGGAGACTCCTGTGAGTTATCACTGGAGCTTCAGAGTTTGTGCTTTTTGTGGCACTTTCAGCGGGTCGCCCTGCAGAAAGAGACCAAGCCATATGGGATCAAACCCGGGTAAATGAAGTCTTTCTGGAGGACTTTTGTGTTTGCATTCTGGCGGTGGCATTATGCACAGTGTGCCTTAGCGGGCTATTGGCCTGCCGAGATTCCTGTCTATTCCATTGTTCACATGTGGCAGTGAGGAGCATTTTGTTTGATATTCACTGACACAGGAACAGGAACGTTGCCGTGAAAATGGAACCGCGACTAACTAACTAACTAACTAACTAACTAACTAACTAACTAACATCAAATCACAATGAGGCACCAGCCAATCTATCTGCCTGTTCATTTCCAACCACACCAGAGTGTCCTGGAGTAAAGATCCAGCGAATGTTCACAACCCTCGACCTATGAATCGATGCCTGGCATTCTGCACGAAGGATGTAAGGTTCTACCTTTGTCCGCATACTTTGTGAATCAGTTACAATCACAATATGTGTATACAGTTTGTTCTTCAACCAGCGGAAAGCTGCAGTAACCGTCTTCACCTCCATCCACAGACTTGAGGTTGTGGTGTCATATTCCAAGCTCTCCTTTATCAAACATTTGTTAAATTCTTTTTCTTTAGGTCCCCGGGCAATTTTTTTTGGCCTCTTAATACAGAGCCATCGGTATAAATAACCACATCACCAGGGCACGAGATTCAAAAGTTAGTTGCATATCTTATACAGGACGTGGCACTCAACACCAGCATTATTTTCTGTTGTGATCTCATGACATGTTTATGTTCAGTAGTTAACCATTGCTTCCTGAACGACCGGCACCCATACCAACCCCGTAAAGAACCAACGCACGGCTGTCAGCTGCTAAATCTCCCGCAGTGTGAGGGAGAGAGTAGTCATACATGAGTTTCAGCTTCAGCATCGCCTGCTGGCCACTCCCTACACTCACGGCTCAATGTGATTATAAACCCACACAAGTCTGAATTTGTATCCGGCACTCTGACCCACTCCTTGCCTCTACCAATCTTCTCAAGTGTGCACACTTCTCTGATGGTATCTTCTGGTCAACTTGAGCTTGATAATCAAGAATCTAACTGAATTAATCCAACCTGCTGATTTGTATGGCGACTAGAAATTGAGACATAACTGAGCTACCGTAAGACAGTAGACGTTACTACCTACTTTCTGTTAGCGCCAACTGTTGGGAGACGTTCACCAAACCCGACATCCCACATTGTGCCAACGGCTTCTGGCGGAGGAGCGCAATTGAGAGGGCACAAGCCTTACCCTAGTGCGAGGAAATGCAACCTATAGACTAATTGTCATGACAAGGCAGACCAGGCCCTAAGCCTTGATCAGCAACTGGTCTAGGATGGAAACTGCGACAGGCGGATATTTAGAGCATTTGCTTTGCTGATCTGGCAGCTTCTGCAGCTTGTCTTATTCCAGACGTATTGATGTTACCTTTCAACTGGAGTAAAGTAGTTAAACAGAGAGGGGGAATCATGCTGCACGGACAACACGTGGTCTCTACATTCAGCCCAGACTTTGTGCCATGGAGAGGTATAATTCCAGTTTACAAACTTTCGTCTATAAAGACTGGAAGGTGTCAGAAAGTAGACTATGTACTGTCAAAGGCTAGGGAAAACAAACCAGATGGAAACACTACTTGTGAAGAACGATTATACTGAGACTAGGGATTGACAGAACAATGCAACGCAACTACAATGATCAGAGAATCCATCTAAATTTACACCCCCCCCCCCCCACACACACACACACAGACAGACACATAATCATCATCATCATCTTCCTTTTTATCATCATCATCAAGTTTCTTGTGAAAAAGCGTGGCCGATCATACTGCTCCACACCTTGCGATCTCAAACAACATGCATCAATTCGTGTGCTGGTTCCCTCACGTGTCTTGACGCACGGCGGTCAATGGTTTTCTCTCGTTGTCTTCCTCTGTCTCTCTGTCCATACATCTTACCAGGTGTGACCACATGTTTCGGTGTTTGTCTTGACATAATGTGGCCAAAGAATGTATGTGCTTACCAACAGCCTCAGATAAAGTCATACAGCGAAGATGGGCCAGTGCCACGTCACGCACGTCTACAGTAGGCAAACTGAGCTTCGGACACATCGGCATCTTCCGCTCCAGAAGTTGAGAAATTATCTGAAATATAAATTAAGTATATCATTTCTGCTCAATACTCAAGTTCATTAATGTAATTCTTGCCTTTAAAGTTCTAAGTGTTACCATCGTTTGGTGAACATCATTTTCACTTCATCAGGTTCACAACTGAAAGAAACATTACGTCACTACTGGCAGGTATGCCTCTAGCTATAGATTATGGGTATTCTTGTATGAACACATCCGGAGGTTCAAATAGCATAAGAATACCTTCCCTGGTATCCATCAGTACTTGAGGAACTAAAAGAAGTTGTCAATAGTTGACAAACCTGACCATATAAAGCTTGAAAGCAATTGGCAAGTTGAATTTCCAACCATTGAGCACCCAATACACGCTGAAAAGAAGAGGTGTACTTCATTCAATTAATGCTACCAAAGTACTTCAGTTGTCGAGACTTGATGATGTTTATGGGTTATTTGATTCGATTTTGAGATCGTTCAGAATGTCTCTATTATTGTTTTTGATTTTAATCCATGGTATTCTAAGAAACAGCTGTAGCATTCAACTAAGAAAGCTTGATTTATATTCTTGAGCTTTGCTAAAATGATCTGGCCCATGGTTGAAATCTATACATTGTTAAATTAAATGTACTGTGATTGATTGATTGATTGATTGATTGATTGATTGATCGATCGATTTAGTAACCGACATCACAGCATTCGGGGCATTCCCATAAGCGATCCGTCCCCATCCTCAGCAGCCAGCGAAGAGTTCCAACACCAATAGTACCAGTAGCAATCTGATTATATGTCCGTCTCGCCTTTCCTCTGAGCGTCGAGCATCGGCCAGATCCCCTCGTCACTCCTATACTGTGAGAGAACAGACAAGTAGATGCCAGAGCAGAACATCGAGACAAAGAGATTAGCCGGCCACTGAGGCTGAACAAAGTGAATAGAATAAATGATAACATGGAAATAGTACCCAACATTGAGGACCGTCTGGTCGAGTGGCTGGAATACCGTGTCAAAATTCACGAAACTAGGGTTCGAATCCTCTGTACGGTGATGGATTATTTCTGTCGGGGACAAACAGAAAACCATAACTTACACAGTTAGCAGTGACTTCACTGGCCAGGCGGCCTTATTTTCTCAGGCTCAAGACTCACCTGCCCAAAGTACTATTGGCAGCAATGACAGTTCAGTACCCAACCTTCATTAAAGGTCTCCGTAAGTCCTACATGTGTTGAAATCCTAGTTTTGCTATATAGGGGCTGTATTGTAGGGCAAATCACTAATACACATGACATTAGTAACATTCAGTCTATGGTAAATCACTAAGATAATTGTCATTAGCTGCGTACAGTCCATGACAAATCACTAACATAAATGACATTAGTAACTTACAATCCATGACAAATCACTGACATAAATGACACTAATAACGTACACACCATGACAAACCACTACCATAAAAGACAATAGAAACGTACAATCCACGACAATATACTAACACAAATGACATTAGTAACTTACAATCCATGACAAATCACTAACATAAATGGCATTAGTAACGTACAGTCCATAAATAAAATCACTGAAATAAATGACATTAGTAACGTACAATCCGCCAATCTCCCTGGCCTGGAGTTTACACGACTTTCTCCGTAATCCCGTATATTCTCGTGAGTAACGTAGCCTGCGCGAGAATCGGTACGGTTCTACCCGCGTTGGTAACTTACGGAGTATGTCAGCCGGTCGCTCAGAAAGCAATGGTAAACTACTGAGCGTAATCTTGCCTAGTACATCAACAGCAGCTGAAAATGCTGACGTTGATTGCAACGTCCTGTAAGGGATGTGCAAAACGGAAAAAAAAAACGAAAAAAAAAAATAACAACACAAAAAAAACAAAAACAAAAACAAAACACCTACAATCTAAGACAAATCGCTTACATCAATGCCATTCATAACGTAATGTCCATGACAAATCACTAACATAAATCACATTGGTAACGTAGTTCATGACAAAACACTAACATAAATGACATTAGTAACGTACTATCCATAACAGATCACAAACATAAATGACATTAGTAACGTACAGTCCATGACAAATCACTGACATAAATGACATTTGTAACGTACAGTCCAATGCCAGATTACTAACATAAATGACATTAGTAACTCACAGCCAGTGGCAAATCTCTAACATAAATTATATTAGTAACTCACACACTATGACAAATCACTATCATAATGACATTAGTAGCCCACAGTCCATGACAAATCTCTAACATACGAGTAAATGACATTAATAAGCGACAGCTCATGACAAATTACTGACATAAATGACATTTTTAACGTACACTAATAGCAGGTAACCTACATAGGTACTTGCGCCAGGGCTACCGTGCAGGGTTGGTCCAAGGATGGTCCCTGGGTTGACCACTGCAAACTCAAACATTTGGTTTTCTGTAGAAAGGGAAAGACAGGAAGGGAAATCACACAATTCAGGATAACAACAAGCGGGTTTTTCAGATACATGATTTATGAACTAAAAATAGTTGTATGGTTAATGATAGTTTACTTAATTAATTCATATTGACAATGAACATACAAAGCACACACAACACACACACACACACACACACACACACACACACACACACACACACATATATATATATATATATATATATATATATATATATATATATATATATATATATATATAGAGAGAGAGAGAGAGAGAGAGAGAGAGAGAGAGAGAGAGGGATGGCAGACGAGAGACCTTCAAATGAAAACCTTAGAAGTGTTATAGAAATTACAATAACCATGCCATTATATTGTGACTTGTCAAGTTAGTTAGTTAGTTAGTCGACAGATCATCCTCATTGCACATCGAACCATTCAGTCCATAAGTGCTCGGATCCCTTCCTCAGCAAATCCCGCAGCGTATAGCGGCTAACGACACCAGTTCTGTGTTGGTTTATCAATCTTCTTTGGCTTCCTGCATAGTGTTCTTGTTTGGCCACCCCTCTTTTAATTTGCTGCTCTCGCTGTCTGGCCATTGTTGTAGATTCACAGTCATCACTTGGTTCACGCAAAAGTCTCACTTCTCGTAGAGCATTCAGAATGTTAGCCTGGTCCATGGCACGTCCGCCCTCCACAGTAGCCTCACCTGCGAGGTTGTCAGTCCGCTCATGTCCTTGTAGTCCCGCATGCCCTGGCACGAAGATGAAACTAATCTTTGCCAGCCGAGACCGCTCCAGAGGCAGCAGCCTATTCTCTTCGGATCCACCCCACCTCTATCCTCTTGATCATGTTCATTGAGTAGCTAAGGAAACATGCGCTAGTGAATGTCTGTGTCTCAAGTCATGTTATTGCTTTACTTACTGCCATGACTTCCATAGTCGTCTAGCGAATTCTCGAAAATCAACGCTTGTACTTCAGTCTCCACAGCAGCCGGATTTTCTTGTCTGCATTTTCTATCTAGTTGGATGCAAACTGAAAAGGATGTGCAGAAATCTCTTGGCACTTGTACCCACTCCTCGCCAGGTTTAATATTGTCAAGTTATTGTCATACAGTTGACTTGTCAATATTGTTGTTAAGGATGTCAAGAGCGTTAAGCACGTGACATCACGGTGCAAACGAACACGGTGACGTCATAAGGACAGTGTAAAAATGGGCACCCCACTTTTGACTTAAAGAAGCGCTGCTTTCTGTTATCCGTTTTTTTTTTTTTTTGATTAATGACGGAGTGAAAATTGATATGACATTAAAAACAGAACATAACTTGATATGGCATGACAAAATTAACTGAAACACTTGTAGACCAACCTGGCAAGCCTTTAACATAATCCCAGGCTGCTCTCTCGGCCAGGGTTTTACTCTTGAAGTAGGCGTTGTTTCCGGGTTCATTGGGGTCAGCCCAGTCGTTCTCCGTGTATGGGATTATGTTGCCCCCGCGAGCTGTAACAGCCAGGGCAATCATAGAGTTAGTTGCCAATTCAAAATAATGTTTTATCGTAGTGAATTTGAATAAAACGCAAACAAATAGATTGCACGATTTATTGCCTGGCATATTCCTCTGCATCTCGTTAGGTACAGAAATCACACAATAAACTAATGTGATTAGATAAATTCTTCAAGCTGAAGTACACACGTATTTGCTCAGTAATTTAAATTGTCTGCCACGCTAATTAGATCCAGAGTACGACAAGGTTATGTCCTCTCCCCTCTCTTGTTTATAACATATATAGACAGCATATCTAAAGAGACTAGCCAAACAGAAACCACAAGAACACTGCACGACGAGAACACAGAAGAAACACCATCAGCAAATTTAACCATTAGAGAACTGTTTGCGGACGACCAAGAACTAATAGCAAAATCAGAAGCTGAATTACAAGACCACATGAATAGTCTTAACGAAATGTGTAGGGATCATAAGATGAAAATTAGCAAAAGTAAAACAGAGTTAATGACTATAACTTAAGAAGAAATAGCAACAAGGATTCACATAAACGAACATCCCTTGAAACAAGTACAGTTTCAAGTACCTAGGAAGTATAATATCACCAGATGGCAAATCAAAAGACGAGATTGAAAATAGATGCAATAAAGCAATTCACCTCACTGGCACCAATACTAAAGAAAAAACACGTATCGATAACTACTAAGAAAGCACTTTACAACACAATTTTCCTACCAACTGTATGTTACCAATGCCAAACCTTGACAATGACAGAAAAGGAGAAAAGAAAAATCACAACAACAGAAATGAGATTCCTGAGAAGAATACTCAATGTTTCAAGAAGAGATAAGATCAGAAATGAAGAAATCAGGACTAAAGTGGGTGTTATAGCTGCGCTATATTTTATTAGGAAGCAGCAAGTCAAATGGTTTGGCCATGCAAGTAGGTTACCAACTAATAGTATACCGCAACAAGCAATGATGTACAGACCAGAGGGAAGCAGAGGAAGAGGCCGACCACGTAAACGATGGACGCAAGGAATAACAGCGTCCATGGGAATGTCAATACATGAAGCCTATAAGCGGGCTCTCTCCCGTTGTTTATACTTCACCTCGACACCGCAAGGTACAAGAGGAACATGATGAGATGAGACCACGGTAATTTTAAACTGACCATCATGTCTTTCTGTTTGCACAAGACTGACTGCCACTAATTAATGGCGATGGCTTCGACAACCTTTAACAAACGACGAGTTTGTGTGTTAAACAACACTAGTCCTTCAATGTTTGGACATTTCTAGCTTGGAATAAATACTCCGTCTTATCGCCCATGCTGTTTGGAGCTAGTGATCATGTATGTCCCCAGCCTTCTGTCTCGGTATCTGCCAATCATTTCTGATTTTTTTTTTTTTTGCATATCCTTTACAGGACATCGCTGTCAACACCAGCATCTTTCAGCTGTATGTTGATTTCTTGGCAAGATTGCTCTCAGTAGTTTGCCATTGCTTTCTGAGCGGCCGGCTCACATACCCCGTAAGTTACCGATGCGATTCGAACCACTGCTGATTCTCACCGTCATCACGTTACCGACGAGAGTATACGAGATTTCGGAGAAAAGTCGTTAACCACTAAGCCACGAAGCCGGCATTTCTGAATTACTGATACTAATATTTCCTCCATGACGTTATGTGAAACTTGATAGCAAATTTGTGATTCTTTCATCCTCTCTCTCTCGCTCGCTTTCTCTCTGTGTGTATGAATGTCTCTCTCTCTCTCTCTCTCTCTCTCTCTCTCTCTCTCTCTCTCTCTCTCTCTCTCTCTCTTTCTCTCTAGCTCTAAACAAGAGTCCACTTCATTGCACAGGGTGCTATACCACATAGCTATGTCTCTCTCTGCATTGCAGCTAAAGTCCTGTCTTCTTCTTCTTCTTCTTCTTCTTCTTCTTCTTCTTCTTCTTCTTCTTCTTCTTCTTCTTCTTCTTCTTCTTCTTCTTCTTCTTCTTCTCCTTCTTCTCCTCCTCTTTCTTCTCCTCCTTCTTCCCTAACCGTGAGCTTGATGTAGTCTGAAAACAAATCCCTGGCCTTCTGAGCACAAATTTGAGTTGAGTCAGGAACCGACATTACTGCACTCGGGACATTCCCATACGTGTTCCGTCCTCATCCTCAACAGCCAGTGAAGAGTCTCAATACTACAGGTACCAGTAGCGGTCTTATTATATGTCCATCTGGCCTTTCCTCGGAGTTTTCAGTGTCCGACAGATCCTCAGGTCACTCCCTGCAGCGCCATTCTCTCCACGCCGTAATTATCTATCTATTCTTCTGAACTTTACACACGATTCCAAAGGATCCCGACAACATCTGCCTTATCAAGCACCATCACCCCAGCTAGGGGTGCAGATTCAGGTAAACTGCTTGTATTCCACCATTCCAGTATTTCCTAGGGAAAAATGCAACGGATGCTCTTAATTTTTGATTGTTGAATTGAAGCCTGCCAATCTGCCCGAAGCATGCCCGTTTTCACCGTTCCCATCATACTTTGTAAGTCTGTTGAAATTACAAATGAAAAGAGAGAAGATATTGAAAAAAGGGAAGTGAAATATTTCGCCCACGTTAAAAGACATAAGACTCTTATAAAAACAATACTGGAGGACAAGGTTGAACGAACGAACGAACGAACGAACTTTATTTTAAAAAGTTAACAAATTGGGCACGCAGGCCCGTCTTATATTCGGCCCTTTCGATCACTCATCTTTCATTCATTAAATGTGCATGTTACATTTACATAGGGAAAAAAATATTGTCAAATTGATTTTGTAAGCATAAACAATGCATATTACGCATGGTTCATTCACATGGGGGAAAAAAAAACGTCAAATGAAAGCTGTAAACATAAACAGTGCATATTGCAATGTTGTGAGACACATAATCCCCCATCCACCCTCACACCCCGCAGCCACCCACACATCCCTCAGCCACCAACACATCCCCCACCCATCATACCCCAACCCCCCATACATACCTCCACGCACTCACACAGACTCAGGCAAACATACATGCCACTACCCACCCACCGATCCCCCACTCACACACATTTCCCCACTCACACATACATCCCCCACCCATGCCATAACCGACACGCACACACCCACCCACATATTCTCCACATTCTCCACATATTCTTGAAGGCAAGCTAGCTAGAAGTAGACATACTTCTAAAAGTCTACTTCTAGCTAGCTTGCCTTCAAGAATATGTGGAGAATGTGGAGAATATGTGGGTGGGTGTGTGCGTGTCGGTTATGGCACAAATTGGAAGATAACATCAAGAGATGGACGAACATCAGTTCGACAGAATGTACTGTTAGCTCGAGAGACAGTGTTGGAGATCCATTGCAGCCAACCTTCTTTGTGGAGACGGCACCTGATTGATTGATTGATTGATAAATTAATTAATTGATTGATTGATTGATTGATTGATTGATTGAATGAATGAATGCAATTGCGACATAATCACGAGGTAGACTGCTTAACTACTTGGTCTCTGAGATAACCACAACAGGTCACGTCAAGACACTCACCAGAAACGGCAGTCGTCGAAATAGTCATGTCAGGATATTCACCAGCAACGGCGATCAATGAACTAGTCATGTCAGGATACTTACCAGCTACGGCAATCATCGAACTGGTCATGTCAAGTCACTCACCTGCTGCGGCAATCATTGAACTGGTCATGTCATGTCACTCACCTCCTGCGGCAATCATTGAACTGGTCATGTCATGTCACTCACCTCCTGCGGCAATCATTGAACTGGTCATGTCATGTCACGCACCTGCTGCGGAAATCATTGAACTGGTCATGTCATGTCACTCACCTGCTGCGGCAATCATTGAACTGGTCATGACAGGATACTTACCAGCTACAGCAACAAGTGAACTAGTCATGACCACTCTCTTGACAGTACCCGATGCAGCTGCCGCTTTCAGGACGTTCAGTGTTCCTTCCACAGCCGGTCTGATCACCTCCTCCTCGTGCTTGGGGTCTTCTATTGGGAGAGGACTGGCCACGTGGTGGATGTATGTAGAGCCTTGAACTGCCCTACAGGACGATTTGAGGTCAATATGATAGAATATGATAGTGTTTGTATAGTTTGACAGATGTGTATCACATGTTTGATGTTTGTATTGTCTGACAGATCGCACCAATTGTTTGATTTTTATATATGTTATAATATGTATATCCATTGTTTGTTATAATACGTGAATCACTTGTTTCATGTTTGTCTCTTTTATAAGATGTGTATCACTTGTTTCATTTGTATATCTTTATACAATGCGAATCACTGGTTTGATGTTTGTTATCTTCTAAAAGATGCGTATCCGTTGTTTGATGTTTGCATTATTTTGTAAAAATATGTGTATCACTTTGATTGATCTGTTATAGTATGTCCACATTTGTTTGCCTTCATTCACGATCAATTATTTTGAAAACTGTCTGTTGCATCGTTATGAAATTTTTCCAGCCGTCTTATATTTACCCCCACCCAAGGAATATGTCTTTGATAGGTCCAAAAACAACTTAAATCATTGAAAGCGGCGACATTCCTTTGATGTTTTGCTTAACAACTAGTGATTTCTCGCTAAAAAAGTTATGTTTACGGTAATGGGGACCTGCAAATTCAGATGACAAACAAAGGCGTATCCGGATTCGTATGGGAGTGGGTGCAATGAAAGAAGTAGGTTACAATCGACAGGGTCGGCTGCATTGCACCGGGTTTTTATCCCATATGGCGCATAGTTTCTTTACGTAGCGCGGAAAGCGTCGCACAAATCACGAACTCCGTAGCTCCAGCTACGACCCTCGGGAGAGTCCGAAAAAAATGCACACTTTAAATGAAGGACGCGGCCCGGAATCGAACATACAACCTTTAATCCATCCTTTCTCCAATAGTCCTCTTCCTCTTTCAACACATGGTTCTGACGTTTTTTCCAGTAACTTTTATCAATATTTAATAGCGCGGACAGACAGACAGACAGACAGACAGACAGACAGACAGACAGACAGACAGACAGACAGACAGACAGACAGGCAGGCAGGCAGGCAGACAGACAGACAGACAGACAGACAGACAGACAGAAAGGTAGGTAGGTAGGTAGGTAGGTAGGTAGCAGAAAGGTAGGTGGGTGGGTGTGTGGGTGGATGGCTGGCTGGCTGGCTGACTGGGTGGGTCGGTCGGTCGGTCGGTCGGCCGGCCGGTCGGCCGGCAGATAGATAGATAGATAGATAGATAGATAGATAGATAGATAGATAGATAGATAGATAGATAGATAGATAGATAGATAGACAGACAGACAGACAGATAGATAGATAGATAGATAGATAGATAGATAGATAGATAGATAGATAGATAGATAGATAGATAGATAGATAGATAGATAGATAGATAGATAGATAAACAGGGAGACAGGCAGGCACGCAGGCAGGCGGGCGGGCAGGCAGGCAGGCAGACAGGCAGGTAGATAGATAGATAGATAGATAGATAGATAGATAGATAGATAGATAGATAGATAGATAGATAGATAGATAGATAGATAGATAGATAGATAGACAGACGGACGGACGGACGGACGGACGGACAGACAGACAGACAGACAGACAGACAGACACACAGACAGACAGACAGGCAGGCAGGCAGGCAGGCAGACAGACAGACAGACAGACAGACAGACAGACAGACAGACAGACAGACAGACAGACAGACAGACAGGTAGGTAGGTAGGTAGGTAGGTAGGTAGGCAGAAAGGTAGGTGGGTGGGTATGTGGGTGGATGGCTGGCTGGCTGGCTGGCTGGCTGACTGGGTGGGTGGGTCGGTTGGTCGGTCGGCCGGCCGGTCGGCCGGCAGACAGGCAGGCACATAGATAGATAGATAGATAGATAGATAGATAGATAGATAGATAGATAGATAGATAGATAGATAGATAGATAGATAGATAGATAGATAGATAGATAGATAGATAGACAGACGGACGGACGGACGGACGGACAGACAGACAGACAGACAGACAGACAGACAGACAGACAGACAGACAGACAGACAGACAGACAGACAGACAGATAGATAGATAGATAGATAGATAGATAGATAGATAGATAGATATATAGATAGATAGATAGATAGATAGATAGATAGATAGATAGATAGATAGATAGATAGATAGATAGATAGATAGATAGATCATCGCCAGAAGCCGGGCCTTGTCAGCTAGTTTATTTATATAATCACGTTTCATGAAAGAACCCCCATTTGGAGACACCTCTGAATCTTCGCGCTGTTTGTTTCAAAACGGAAATCACGTGAAAATTTCAAAATCTGCTGGGAAGTCTCTTGGTGAAGCTGTAATACTGTTAAAATCTTGGACGTAATCTCTAAGTCGTAATTAATATACCTCATATAAACTAACTTTGAAATCTGCTTTAAAATCTGCAGAACAAAAATTTTTTGTTGGGTGGACATAATGATAAGGTTATATACTAAATCTCATCATTTTCCCTCAGTTGGTTACTGAGATATTGAATTTTATATTGAGGCAACAACAACAAAAAAACACTATGTAAGATGTGTTACAATTGTTTTATGTTCTATCTTCTATATAATAAGTATCAATTGTTTGAATTATATACTACACATTGCTCCATTATGAATAAATTCTCAAAGTTCATAGAAGTATGAGTGTTGTTGGCAAAAAATAACTGTTGGTGCGTGTGGATGTCCCCGTGTCGTCTACAGTGACCGTTGGTCATATAACAAGAAAGCAGGCTTGGAAAACATCGTCCGGACTGGACAGAGGAGTAACAGAGATTGGGGCAGGCAGAGAGAAATGATGCTGGGTCGACCGAAAAGGCGGCATTGGGGGGATATCGTCAAAAGAATTGATCTTTAACACCAGGAACTGATATATGTGGTGATGCATGAACACCAACGCCTAATGGCAGGGGACATGATTATGATTATGTATATATGTTTTCCAGTCTCGCCCAACAGATTACAAATCGAGAACCTCGCTACAGTGCAAGAACTTCATAACATAGAGTTGGATCAACATATGTGTATTAAACAGAAGCAAACAATCCTTAACAATGACGGATGGTCGGTTGCTGAACTAGCTGGTTTTGCCTCATGCAGTAATGTGTGTGCAACTGCTAGTTTTCTAGTGATTGCTGCTTCCATCGACGATAAACTGTAATATTAGTGGCGGACAGTTGTGTTGGCTTTTTGACAGCGGCCTAATGCGTGTTTGCATGTACGTGCTGTTAGTTTGTCGGGACTCCTGTCTGTTATAATTTTCACATGGGACAGTGGGAAGCTTTGTGTGTGGTATTCACTGGCACATGAACGGAGAATTATGGAGTGACCCTTTGCCGTGAAGTTGGAACAGCGACTAGCCACTAACATGCTATGACATGTTTTTCCACCTCGAGCGCCGCTCACACGCGTGCTATTACTACAAGTAGTTAATACTACTGGGGAGTGCATTGAACTGATGTTTGCGTATGAATTAGCTGTCCTTATTACCAGTGTCCCTCGCCATCAAGTAAACCTACTCCTACTTGTGAAGTTCTTGTAATTTATGTCCCCAAATCAAGGTGCAATGTGTGCAACTGACCTGTGTAGTGGTTGAAACAACCAAATCTACTAAGTGTAAGAACGAGTGCTCTTATTATATCAGCCATACCGATCGCTATAAATAGTTTTGTGGGAGAGAGTGGTAAGTAAAGGGCCATTTAACACGTCTTGGGAAGCGATGGGTATATTGTGCCAACCACGTATTTTTACAGACCAATTGGAACTCGACAGGTGATATGATTAATACCACGTCAGCCGCCTGACCAACCCAGGACAATCCCTTGCACACAGTTTAAGCTAGGTGGATATGACGGTCCAGCCAGCTTACAAAATCCTCATCGATGGGAACTCAAATACATAACCACTGAGTCGGCAGGCAAGTGTGCTGGCCACTGGCCACTCATTAGTGTACTAAACAACATATACTCAATGTGTGCACACGAGACGTAGAGAGGTGATATATTAGAATCAACATGAGAACGTTTTTTATCATGATGGGTATTAGAAATGATCACATACACATGAGATGGCAAACACACTTAGCAAAATTGTGCGACATTTGAGCTTTTGCCATTAGAAGCTCCAGTAGAGGTAACCTGTTCAAAGATTCCATGAGATGTGAATTGCTTTCAATGTGTTTTTACATTTGGTTTTGTAAAGTGGTAACAAAACAAACTGTTGATTGCTCTCAATATGGGTAAAGAACTCACTCAATCCACGCCTCAGGATTTAACAAATCTGCTTCGACCAGCTCCAGCTTGTGTCTGGCATTTGGGCAAATATTGTACAGATGCTTGTTCTTCTTCTCATCTTTGAGGTTTCTGACAGTTCCCCGGACTCGGTAGCCTGCCTCTTGAAGCTGTTTGATCACGTGTGTGGCTACGAAGCCAGAGGCTCCAGACACTAAGACACCTACGGTGGAAATAAAGAAAATTTATAGAAAAACAAATTCATTGTAACATGTTAAGGACATGTTTACAAGTGACAATTGTAACAGCGGTAATTTGGAATGTGACTAGAACATGCAGAAAAAGACTAAAACTTTGAAAAGCTGTTTTGGACCAAGGTCCGGCTGGATGATAAAAGACACAGCATAGAAAGGAAACGAACGGTCGCTAAGTAGTGTACCAAGGAGAGATAACCCCAAATTACAATATGTATCACATGTGGCACAGGAAATACAGGGTGTATTTTTAATGACCGTGCAGTGTTTGAACATATTGCCGGCCCAAGTTGTGTATTTACCTATTATGTTGCATGAACTTTTCAGAGGGCGAATACAAAACAAAATACTAATAACTATACTAATAACTAAAAAGATAAAAACAGCATTATTTTCAAACACTGATCAATCATTAAAAATACAACCTAAAAGGTGTTTCCGATTACACTCAGTTGTTTTAATGGTGGATTAGAGCACACACACGTGAATTTAGCTCGCAAGAATGACTCATTTCCTGCATGGTACGGGAAATAATGCCAAACCTAGAGTTCCCGGATCTATCCAGTGGAAATATGGAGACAAACAAATAAAGGTGGATAAACGTCTTATTAACACGAAATGGAACGCTTCGCTAGCGAATTTATTGCGTGGAAGTCCGAAGCAAAAGCTTGCTGAGTGGATGTCGTCCCACTAACACGAAATGGGCCGCTTGGCTAGCGAATTCATTACGTGGAAGTCCGACGCGAAAGCTTGATGAGTGGATGTCGTCTGATGACTGACCGTTCCTGGTTTGCGTGTGGAGTGGCCAGTGGCGAATGAAATATCCAATACATGGAAGTGCGGAATAAAAGCAGCCATGAGCAGGATGTAGCGATTCCTTGGGTGAGCCCAGCACCAGAGCGGTATGTGCCGGTTCTGCAATTATGGAAGCCTCCTTGGGTAGCGGGGAATACCCATGGTCTGCCCCTGCCTGTCCTTGAGGGTTAACCGTGATGTCTTTGGCCGTTCTAACTCGACCAGCCTAGTTGTGGACGACACCACAACAGAATGTCCCTCAAAATCCCCAAGAAGGCCAACCTGACTTTTAAAAAAAAGCCCGCCGAAGTCGGATGTGCTAGTCTAAGTGTGGAAAATAAAAACTGGCATAACGCAAAAACGTCCGAGTGAAATGTCCCTCGTGCTAGAAACAACTCTGACTATCTAGTCATCGAATGTCCTTCGTGCCCGAAACAGCCCTGACTATGTTGTCTTCGGGGCACAACGACAAGCACATGTCCGAACCGAAAGCTCGCTGAGTGGATGCCATCTGCTGACCGACCGTTCCTGGTTTGTGCGAGGGAGCGGCCCATAGCGAAAGAAATGCCCAAATACGTTGAAGTGAGGCATTAAAGCAGCCATGAGCAGGACGTGGCGATCCGTGGGTGAGCCCAGTACCAGAGCATTATGTGTCGGCTCTGCAAATTTGGAAGCCTCCTTGGATGGCGGATAATGCCCATGGACTGCCCCTGCCTTCCCTTGAGGTTGACCGTGAAGTCTTCGACCGTCCTAACTTGACCAGCTGGGATGTGGACGGCACCACAAAAGTGAGTCTCCCGTGAATGCTAACCTGGTTTAAAAGAGGGACGCAAAAGTCGGATGAGGGTTTACGCCCAAGGGTGCGTAACGCGACACACCGCAATTACTCTGAAAATAACACTCCAACTCCAGATGAACGCAGAAAAAGAGAAGAAGAAACACACCATGTATCTATGCTAGTCTTAACATCAACAACCTATTATCCATGTAGAAGCAAACCATGTATCTCCGCTTGCCGAACCATCAACAAACTACTATCAGTGTAGAAACAACCCCCGTATCTCCGCTAGTCATATCATCAAGAAACTACACTTTTTATACTGGCGAATCCTGTATTTCCGATAACCATACCATCAATAAACTACTACCTGTGTATAATCAAACCCTGTATCTCTGCTAGCCATACCATCAACACGCTACACCTGTTAAGCATGCGAACCCTGTATCTCTGAGGGTCATACCGTCAATAAACTACACCGGCTATACTTGCGAACCCTGTATCTCACCTAGCCATACCATCAATAAACTACTACTATATGTGTAGAAGCGAACCCTGCATACCCACTACAATAGCACGCTTAGTGTATTCTCACACCAGTCTCAGTTTTGAATACGGTAGTGTCAAACGTGCAGGAGAATCAGATAATTTATGTTGCAGTTAGGCCAACCCCTGTGTATTGTTGACGCTTACTTATTAGTTAAAACACTAGTGTTTCTGGACTCGGCCGAGTATCTGACTGGCCATCACATCTTTGCTGACAGATTCTACACTTCAAAAGCTCTGATTGATTAGCTGCATTCCAACAATTTCAATTATACAGGGACACTGAATGTCAACCGAGTAGGCTTCCCCCGTGAGTTAAAGCATTTGCGACTTCAGCATCATGAGACGAAGTGGTTTCTTGAAGGAGATAGAATATTGTGTGTGGCATGGAGAAATAAAAAAGCTAAAAAACCATGTATTGTTGTCTCTACCAAGTCTTTAGTTGGAACTGTTGAGAGCGGATTGCGAAAACCGCTCAACAAGCCGAAGATGATCCATGAATATAACATGGCGATGAATGGCTGCGACAGAATGGACCAAATGGTTGGATATTATAATATCCATGATAGGAAAACCATTAAGTGGTGGAAGAAGATCTACTACTGGATCTTTGAAATTGCACAGATCAATGCTCACATCCTACATTCCTTATGCCAAACAGAGAAAGGAGGAAAAAAACTGTCAAAATACATGATTCAGAATCTGCTGCAAGACTTCTTTTCGGATGATTGATTGGGAGCAATTGTGTTTATATTTTAGAAAAGTGGTGTTTGTTCAGTAAATTCAACAGGATTAGCAGTGATTTAGCAGTGATCAGGATAACAACGCCCCTTGGTAATTGCCATGTTTTCATCATTTGTACCTCTTTTTGTCACATTATTGTACAAATTATATTATTATTTTTATTATATTTACAACCTATGGCAATAATTCCAACACCAACATATTCCTTGTGCAATCCCCTTTATTTTGATATATAATACACATTTCTGCTACCATTTTAACCATTTTCATAACATTATTGTGACAGACCCCTACTTCCAGTTTTCTGCCATTATTTTGTTTCATTTTGTGTGAAAAAGACATGGTTAAGAATATGCAGCAAAACTTCCTTTTGAGTAATTTTAATGAGCAATACTGTTTATATTGTTGAAAACAAGTGGTGTTTGTTTGATTATTCAGTAAATTAAACATGATTAGCAGTATAGCAGTATAGAAAACACCTTATATGTGCAATTTTTAAAATAATTTTTACCTCTTTAATTTCAGTTGTTATTATTAAACCTCTTATTATTGTCATACTATTTGTAACCTATCAATTAATTATTAACACTGTCTTATTCCTTGTGCAATCCTCTTTAATTTGATATACTTCAAATTTTCTGCCATGAATTTCTGTTTGGTCAGGACCCAATTTTTGTTTAGTAGCGAAAGAGTTAAAAGCCCTCTATCTGCCACGTAATGCTCGTGAAGGTCAGGACCGCCTGTATCTGAATTGACATAATGTTATATTTACTCGTGAAGGTGAGGGACGCCAGTAGCATTGAGGTTTGTTAGTGCCTGTTATCAAGGCCCATTAGACAAGCATTATCCTATTTACAGGACATCACTGTGAACACCAGCAATTTACTACTGTTGTTGATGTCTTGACAAGATTACGTTCAGTAGTTTGCCATTGCTTTCTGAACGACCGGCTCCCTTGACAGTTAGTTAGTTAATTAGTTAGTTAGTTAGTTAGTTAGTTAGTTAGTTAGTTAGTTAGTTAGTTAGTTAGTTAGTTAGTTAGTCGACAGATCATCCTCATTGCACATTGAACCATTCAGTCCAGAAGTGCTCGGATCCCCTCCTCAGCAAATCCCGCAGCGTGTAGCGGCTAACGACGCCAGTTCTGTGTTGGTTTATCAATCTTCTTTGGCTTCCTGCGTAGTGTTCTTGTTTGGCCACCCCTCTTTTAATTTGCTGTTCTCGCAGTCTGGCCATGGTTGTAGATTCACAGTCATCACTTGGTTCTCGCAAAAGTCTTACTTCTCGTAGAGCATTCAGAATGTCAGCCTGGTCCATGGCGCGTCCGCCCTCCACAGTAGCGTTACCTGCGAGCTTGTCAGCGCGCTCATTTCCTTGTACTCCCGCATGCCCTGGCACGAAGATGAAACTAACCTTTGCCAGCCGAGACCGCTCCAGAGACAGCAACCATTCTCTTCGGATCCCTCCCATCTCTATCCTCTTGAGCATGTTCATTGAGTTGCTAAGGAAACATGCCCTAGTGAATGTCTGTGTCTCGAGCCATGTTATTGCTTTACTTACTGCCATGACTTCCATAGTCAGGCTACTTGTGGTCTCAGCAAAAGCACCAGAGTCCTCCTTCACAATTCTCCCTCCGGCCTGAGCCGTAAAGGCCCATGAGCTTCTCACATGTCGGACGACCGACCCATCTGTGTAAATGACAGCATCACCGTCTAGCGAATTCTCGAAAATCAACGCTTGTACTTCCGCCTCCACAGCTGCCGGGTTTTCTTGTCTGCATTTTCTGTCTAGTTGGATACAAACTGAAAAGGATGTGCAGAAATCTGTTGGCACTTGTACCCACTCCTCGCCAGGTTCTAATTCCTCAAGTGAACACACCTGTTGAAGAATGTCTTCGGCTTGACCCATCCACGACCGTCCTCTTTTTAACCTGCTGCCCTTCACCTTCATAATTTCAATATGCAGTGGATGTCGTGTGTTTGCGTTAACTCTGAGGTAGGCGCGAGCTCTACAGACTTGTATTCTGTCTTCAATCGTTGGAAAATCAAGAATGTAGCGCATCGCCCTGCATGCTGTATCTCTTGTACATCCAAGAATAATGCGCATAGCTTCATTCTGTATCCTTTCCATCCTTTCTATCTGCTTGCGGCTGAGAGTCAGGATTGCCATCGCATACTCAAAAACAGACATGACCAGCCCCTCGTATAGAAGACATAGATGGCGCTGCTCACAGTTTGCTGCCGCCATCACCCGCATCGCAGCCAACCCCCGCTTGGCCTTTGTTATCACCTGGTCTATGTGCTCATTATAAGCAAGGCTTCGATCAAACCGTATCCCCAGGTAATTCATTGCCTGCGTTCTTTCCACCGTCTCTGAACACAGATTAACAGCTGGTGTTGGAGTGTTGACTATATGATTATTCAACGAGAACCCAGTCACTGTTGCCTTTGTTGGGTTGACCATTGCCGCAGCCTCAACACACAAAGCACTTATGCGATTGAGTTCGGTTTGTAGTTCCACAGCAACCTGATCTCTATCCTTACCCTCGCGATACACTAAAACATCGTCGGCATATGACAATGTCCTACCAGGTCCAGTGATCTGCTCACTGGTGATTCTTACAGTGTAGGCGTTGAACAGTACCGGAGATAATGGTGATCCCTGTGGTAGGCCAGGACATATTTTTGTTGGTTCCGACGTCCAACTGCCACATCTAAGAACTACTTTCCTTTGGAAGAGGGCTGCAGCGATCCAACTAAGGAGGAATGGACTTATTTTGTGTTCAAGTAGCTGAAGCATTAAACAATCCAATGGTACTCTGTTTTATGCGTCCTCAATATCAATCGCTGCAGCAAAAGTTACAATGCCTGAGTGGAAAACTTCATAGACATCATGAGCAAAGTCTGCTGCATTGGTCCAGGTTTCTCTTTTGGACGGTACCCACCCAGGGTAGGTGGGAAAACACCTTGCCTCTATAGCTGGATTGATATTTTCCTGGCAATTAACTTCTCCAGCAGCTTGCCTATTGTGTTCTCGATATCCTTGAATTTTTGTGTGGTCTTTGCCAGGCTTCGGCAAGGGAATCAGATAGCTGTGTAACCACTCCTCCTTGATGCTAGCACTCCCTATACAGTTGTTGTACATGTCTGCTAGTTCCTCTAGCTCGTTGTCGGTACACCTATTGAAGTCGTTGTAGCTTATGCCATCTGGCCCTGCAGCGCTGTTTTTTGATCGTCGAAACACAGCCTTGATTTCTTTCACTGTCACTGTGTCTTCATCCGAAGTGTTCTGAACCTTGCACCTGTCTGAGGTGACCTCCTTGGCAAGATTTCAGCCTCCCATGTCCATCTGGTTGCTCTGCTCTAGATAGCGTTCAAAGAGGGCTTTGCCCTTATCCTCGTCAGTCGGCTGCCAGATGAGGTCAGCACCTTGGAAGTCAGAAATGCTCTTATTCTTGACTACCCCGCTCATGCTTTTATGTAGTCGCCAGAACAATTTCAGTGACTTGTCTGTGCTTACTCTTTGACATACCTCTGCCCATTTTTCACTTTTAACCACCGTGATCTGTTTTTTTTTTCTTTTTAAATAGCTTACTTTTGGATGCATCTCTCTTTCTAAGTACATGCAGGGACTGGGATGGCCAGCTCTGTTCTTCTTGGCATTTTGCCATTTCCTTACAGCACCACGTTTATCTAGCCACGCCTTCTCCACCTCAAGATTCCACCACGGTGACTGCTCCCAGCTTTTTTTCCCTGCCCTGAAGCTTTCTGCGCTTGTCACGTCTTATTTTACTCACCACATCTTGCCCTGTACTGTCATACTGGAAAGTCTTTACCTTTAGCTTGTGCTGCCTGGTTCTGCCTTTCTCCACCAATATGCTGCAAGGGTGGTGGTCGCTGCCGTGGTGTCCTAGGACACCCCATCTACACACTGTAGTGAGTGAAGGCGAAACAAGCGCCAGATCAATAGCACTGTCCTCATCCCCTGGACAGCTTGCTGCTCTGGTGACACAGCCACTGTTGATACAAAACAGGTCAATGGTTTCAAGTGCAGTCTCGAGCTCCTCCCCCTGTGTGTTGGAGGAAATGTTTTCCCATGATCTGCCTTTAGCGTTGAAATCACCACAGAAAATAACATTTCTCTCTTGACCTAATATGTCACTTAAGCACTGCTCTTCTGGGAATCCATACTCGCGTTGCGGGCATAAACATTAACCAGCACGAATGGTAGACTGGATTGAACTCTTACCGCCTGTATTTTTATATCGTCACTGTCCCAACTGGACATGTCTAGTTCTGACGCCACCATGCTGTCGCGAATGAGAATCGCCATTCCCAGATGTCATCTAGTGCAGAAACATTTAAAGCCGGCAATTCGGAGTAGCTGATCACCCAGTCTTGTCTCCCTGGAGCGCTACTTATGTCGTTCCTGTAAACCAGATTTTCTAAAATAGGACCCCGTTGTTTTACGCTGGCGCAGTTCCAATACAGAATAAGGATATTCCTGAGGCCCAGACGGTCACACTTGAGTCTAAAATGCCTTAAACCACCACGCTTACCTTGTCGCTTGCAACCTGCCCTGTGCCCACGCCGTTTGTTAGGTTGACTGCCAACCGCTCGGAGAACACACGTTGTTCCGCCATGTTGAAAAACCCGAACACCACAGAAACCACACACGCTGCGAAAAATTCACTCAAGGATTGCTTCGCTCGATGCACGAACTCCGTAGCATCCGCACAGATCTTGAGTAGAAACTCCTGGTTTTACATCCTGGCACACAAACTACACGCAAGAGATGAATAAATCCATCTCCTACGCGAAAAAGTTAACGATCACAAATACAACACGGCCTCCCGTCGCCTTCTTGAAACCGGAATTCACTCAAGGATTGCTTCGCTCGATGCACGAACTCCGTAGCAAGCAGAACAATATGGCTCCCTTAACAACACGTTAAAACTCAGCGCAAACGCAGTCTGCTGAAAATCGGTCGCAGGTGTGCTTCCAACGCTGGTAAACGGGCTTACGAATCTCGTCCGCAAGCCCTTAGCCACGTAGACCGGCAAGCAAAGACTAGGTACTCTGTAATCTACAATGCATGTCGTAAGAATTGTTTTGCTGATTTGGCAGATTCTGCAGCCTGTATTGTACCAGATGTATTGGTGTTACTTTTCTTTTGGTGTAAACTAGACAGACCGAGAGAGGGATCATGCTGCAAGGGCAACACATGGTCTCTGTAGTAAACTAGGCAGGACGAGATGGGGATCATGCTGCATGGGCAACACTTGGTCTCTGTAGTAAACTAGACAGGCCGAAGATGGGGATCATGCTGCAATGGGCAACACATGGTTGCTTCAATTCAGCCCAGGCTGTGTGCTTTGAGTCGGTGTTCTGGCGAAATAATTACGAATGCAATTCGCAATCCAGCATTTGAAACACAGCAGTGGGCTGATTTGTAAGCATACAGCTATCGGGCTAGTTTTCATACAATGGTATGAGTACCGGTCGTTCAGAAAATAATTGGAAACTACCGAACGTAATCTTGCCAATAAATAACAAGCAGCCAAATAATTCCAAGAATGATAAAGATTCATTTCATCCAGTGGGGTTGAGAGTTTGGAGCCGTTGGTTCTAAGATGACTGGAAAGGCCTATTTTGGCTAGAAATGTTCTTTGAAAATGTGGGTAAAGAATGCTTGACGTCCCAGGAGGAGATCTCCTGCAGTGGTATTTTCGTCCAGTCTGGTTTTTTTTTATGCAGCTCTTTTAGTCCTGTTTGCCTTTCATGTGACCGCACCATTGCGTAATGATGTACACCATGAATTTCTGTCATTTTGAGCAGTCTTTCATGTGTCGTGATGACTGTCTACAACGTTGAGCGATATCTTCAGTGTCTTGTAAAGCGTTTCCTCTGGGGTCCTTGGGAACGTTTACCACAGCACAGCTCACCATAAAAAAAATTTGTTTTGGGAGCCTGTGATCTGACACGCGAGTCGGGTGACCAGCCCAACGAATCTGATTCTTCATTAACAAAGTGTGGATGCTGGGCATGAAAGCTCATTCTAAGACTTCAGTTTCTGGGATCTTCAATAGCTTTCATTAGCATGGCACTGGCTACTTCATCCCGTGAAAACATGTCTTCAAAATACAACCAGTCATGAGCTATTCTCCAAATGGCTTGGTGGGAATTGATTTAGAATCTACGCTTCATTGGCTGATGAAAGCATGAATAAGCAGGATGCGGCTTTGGAAAAGTCTAAGGCTGCAAAACCAGAAGCAGGCAATGATACAAGTGGATTCTTTTATCCAGGGATTCGACCAACAAATGTTGATCATATTCTAGAATACGTTTAGCAGGAGAGGAAAAGACACGTCATTTTGGAGATCCTGAGCTTGCCAACATTCACTGTGAAGACTGCCATGGGGTTGGCGTAGGTCAAAGTACCACCCAGTGCAGGTGACCTAGAGTCTTGCACATTTCAGTGACAGACGTGAAGATCGAGTGGATTGTGAACCATTGTGCCGGAAGTAAGCCGAGCGGGTCGAGTGAAGCTTGGGGAAGCGTTTCTTGGCCAACTAGCCAATCGGCTCGCCTCCTTGAAACGCCACGTGTTCCCATTCGGCTATGACACGTCTAATTCTAGACATGATCCAAGCGTGTCCTACAGTGCTAGATGGTTCATAAAGGTACACATAAGTTCCCGATTTGATTATTATTGTTGCAGACTGGAGGGTATTGATTCCATCATGTCACATACCCCCACCCCGAGATAGTTCTACCTGTGGAGAACTGGTCGTCTATCATCCACTGTTGTTAGGCTTCACATTGCTGACCTACTCGTTTCGGTTTCCTAACTCATCTGAAATTGATGATTCCTCAAGAATTGGATGTCGACTCAGAAAGTCTGCTCCAACGTTCATTTTCCCAGGAACGTATTCAATCTGAAATGAGTACGGTTGCAACAGCAACGGCTATCACATGAGTCTTGCATTCATATTCCTTGATTCTGCCAGACACATTAGGGGTTGGTGTTCACACTGCAATGTGAAATGTTTTCCATACAGATAAGCCTGGAATTTCTCCACTACCAAGACCAATGGAAGACATTCACTCTCGATCACTGAATAATTCCTCTCAGCAGCATTCAATTTCCTGCTAGCGTAGGCAACAGGGAATAGCTCTGAATGGTTATCTAATTTCCTCTGTAGCAGAGTTTGTGCGGAGCACAAATGGACCATCCAGGTCTGGTAGATGAAGAATTGGCTTGGCAGTTAAAGCCTGTTTGAGAGCTGTAAAAGCTTTCTCACAATCAGCTGATCAATTGACTTTCTCTGACTTCCCATTCTATGAGCTGATCCATGACTCTGGTGATCGAGTGAAATGGTGAGTCATGACTGCCCACGCATTCCGGCATGGCACATGCTTGATTGATTGATTGAATTCCCCTTCTAGGTAAGATCCGTTAGAGGTGCTGACAGAGAATTAAAGTCTTTGATGTATCGTTGATAGAATCCACACAAGGATATGTTCTTGGGCGAGGTTCTCTCTGGAGTTTCTCAACATTCCCCTAATGTGGTGTCATGAAACCTTGAGATACCTTATGACCTAGAATATCCAGTTGTTTAAAGATTATCTAACACTTCTTGGATCTTGCTGTCAAACCAGTTTCTTTAAGTGGCCTGAACAAGAGAAGCAATGTCTTGACATGCTACTCAAATGTTTCAGTAGCGATCTAAATATCATCCATGGAGTGGCTAATTGCCGGATGGTGTAATGGGTCAAGTAATTCTCTCATCATGCGGGTAAAACCACTTAAAGCATTACTCAATCCACAAAGAAGAACGTTACAACAACACCACTTGTTACTTCACAACACTACACTATCTTAAAGGATAGTCATATTAATCACAGAGGTACACGCTTACCGAGTCTGGAAGCAGTCATCACTATCTACACAGCACACAATACTACGTCTTGCTGCTAGGAAGTCATCTTGAGAAATGCGTGGGGTTGGTGGGCCGGGTGAAGTTTTGGGAAGAGATTTTTGCCAATTAGCCTATAGCTCGCTTCCTTGAAACGCCATCGGGTTCTCATTCGGCTATGACACGTCTAATTCTAGACATGATCCAATAGCGTCCTACAGTGCTAGATGGTTCATAAAGGTACACATAAGTTCCCGATTTGGTGATTATTGCTGCAAATTGGTGTGAACTGATTCCATCATGTCACATTTCAGAGTTTGTGCTATGGATAGGTATAACTCCATTCTACAAATATCGTCTATTAAGACGGCAGAGTGCAAGCCAATTTGATATTAGCTAAATCACTATAAATCGATGAATATCACTGAAAGATAAATACTTAATATACAGCAGACTTACGTTGCTTGTCAGCAGACATGGTGTAATTGCTTCCTCTTCGAGATATCTCTGAATGAATGCGCTAACATGTGCCCTGCAATACTCCTTTCTAGCGTCGGTTTGTTTGTTTTGATCCCAGCCGTGCAGTGCACTGACCAAATACAGTTATTATCCCTCAAACATGCTCGATACCTTTGATAGGTCGACAAGTACGGGTCAAAACTATAAAGTCGTATATCCTAATTTGGCCCATTACGCATGTTGTTGGATGACAAATAATCGCTATGGAAGAGTCTTGGTTAATACAGGTGACTAGTGTGATACATATCACATCACTGACGAGCGCCAAAACACTCATAACGTATCAGAAAAGTTGACTACAACAGAATACAGTTACAATATGTTACGTGTCTTCAACTGCACCTCGCAATCACCCCCATTACGTTATTGGCTGTTTGCAGTAGTCTGCCATTAACTGGTGCTGTATCTTAGGGAATAATGCAACTGCGTGTCATACTTCCCCGACATACGGCGTTGCGGGTTCGAAATCAGACGTTAATGTCCATGTTATAAGGAATCGGCGACTCAGAAAGCAAAGGATTGTTGAGTTGAGTTGAGAAAAGTAACCGACATCACTGCACTCAGTACATTCCCATCGCTTCACAGCCAGCGAAGAGTCACACTACTAATCTTTCCAAAAGCTATCTGATTGAAAGTTCTCCTGGTCTTCCCTCTCAGTTTTGAGATTCTTCCAGAACCCCCGCCGGTCCCCCGCAATAGTATTCTTTCCGGGTTACTGCAATCTGAGGATACCTTTTACAACAACCAGCAATGGCAAACTACTGAACTACCATTGCCTAGTAAATAACACAAATCCAGTACATGCTGGGGTTGGATACAGCGTCCTGTTATGAACATACAACTAACTAGTTTAGATCAGTTATTGTCCAGGTTCACAATCAGCAGCAGGCCAATTGAAAGCAGGCTGCCTTGTGTTGATTTTCACAAAGATATTAACGCAAGAAAGCAATAGTAAACTGCTGAATGTAGCACAAAAGACACACAATTAAATTTTAGTCTGCCGTTTGCTTTCTCAACGGCCGACGCTCAGTTTTAATTTAACAACAAAGACTGGAACCAGAAGAAGCAGGAGAAAAACGGATCGTCTGGGATAAAAAAATATATGCCAGGTTTAGCATTGGAAATGGCGTAGCCAATCCAAACCCGACACCCCACATTGTGCCAACGGCTTCGGGCGGAAGAGCGCAATTGGGAGGGTACAAGCCTTACCCTGATGCGAGGAAATGCAACCTAAAGACAAAATGTCATGGCAGGGCAGACCAGGCCCTAAGCCTTGGTTTGCGGCTGGTCTAGGATCTAAGGTCCGACAGGCGGACAGTTAGAACATTGCTTTGCTGATCTGGCAGCTTCTGCAGCTTGTCTTGTTCCAGATGTAGGGGTGTTACCATTCCTCTGGAGTGAACTAGGCAGGCAGAGAGAGGGATCATGCTGCATGGGCAACACATGATCTCTATATTTTAGCCCAGGCTTTGTGCTATGGAGAGGCTCAGAGATTCCAAAATTAGGAGGGTACTAATCAGAGAGTTGCTTTTTGCAGATGATGCTGCAGTTACGACCCACTCTGAGGAAGAATTGCAATGTCTATTATCTGCATTCTCCAATGCTTGTTCTGAATTTGGTTTAACAATTAGCAAATAGAAGACACAGATTATGTCACAAGGTTCACATGGGGTACCATCAATCTTTATTGACGACGCCGAACTAGAGATGGTAGACCATTTTACATATCTAAGATCTGTGGTAAATAGCAAATTATCCCTAGATCAGGAAATCAACATCCGGATTGGTAAGACAGCAACAACAATGAACAGGTTACGACAAAGAGTCTGGGAGAACAGGAAGCTTACTGCCAAAACAAAAGTCCTTGTCTATCAAGCCTGAGTCCTTAGTACTCTTCTTTATGGCAGTGAAACCTGGACAACTTACTCACACCAAGAGAAACGTTTAAACAGCTTTCATATGCGGTGTCTGCGAAGAATTCTTGGTATTAAGTGGCAAGACAAAATCCCAAATACTGAAGTATTGGAAAGATCAGGTTGTGTGACAGTTTATTCCATGCTCAGTCTTCGTAGACTTAGATGGAGAAGGAGGACATCTTAGGAGGATGGATGATGGTAGAATACCAAAGGATCTCTTTATTGGTGAATTACACTTGGGTAAGAGAAGCCGGCTTCGTGGCTTAGAGGTTATGACTTTTCTCCGTAATCTCGTATACTCTCGTAGGTAACGTGAAGACGGTGAGAATCAGCAGTGGTTCGAATCGCATCGGTAACTTACGGGGTATGTGAGCCGGCCGCTCAGAAAGCAATGGCAAACTACTGAGCGTAATCTTGCCAAGAAATCAACATACAGCTGAAAGATATTGGTGTTGACAGCAATGTCCTGTAAAGGATATGGAGAGAAAAAAAAGAGATCTCAGGGTCGGCCTCTACTACGATACAAAGATGTGTGTAAGCGGGACATGATTGATACAGGCATTGATAATGCACAGTGGGAGTAAGTCGCCGCTGAACGTGTTGCATGGAGGGCAAAGATCAGAAATGGAATAAAGACAAAGGAGAAAATTATTGCAGATAAGTCACACACCGAGCGTGTGAGACGTAAGATGGTGCATTATGGTAGAAATGACCACGTGTTCACATGCACCCACTGTGAACGTACATTTACAGCGCGAATTAGCCTTATCAGTCACATTCGCTACCGCCATAGGTAAAAGTTATTATGCCTTTTTAAAGCACAAACTATCGTCTGTCAAGACGGCAAGGTGCCAATGAATGGCGTAGCGCAAAGTAGCGAGGACCAATATTGGTGAAATTGTTCTACGATGTGTATGTCCTGATATTACTAGAATTGAAGACAAACTCGTTTAAGTGCCATGACTATTGATATTACATTAACCCAATCGGGCAGGGAAGACATGGGCAGGCATCTGGTGGTCAAGGACAGCTTACAGCAATCTTCTTCTTCTTCTGCGTTCATCCGGAGAGTTTTTTTTTTTTTTTCAGAAGTAATTGAGGTGTGTCTCGTTATGTACCCTTGGGGCATAACCCTGAGGTAAACATATCCGACTTTAGCGGGCGTTTTTTAAAATCAGTTTAGCCGTCCAGAGGGACTCTCACTGTTGTGGCGCCGTCCACATCCCAGCTGGTCAAGTTAGAACGGTCGAAGACTTCATGGTCAGCCTTCAAGGGAAGTCAGGGGCAGTGCATGAGCATTTACCGCCATTCCAATTACTCTTACATAATTGCAGAGCCGATACATAGCGCTCTGGTAATGGGCTCACACAAGGAATCGCCATAATCCTGCGCATGGACTGCTTTAAATCCTCACTTTCAAGTATTGGGCTTTTCGTTCGCCACAGGCCGTTCCCCGCGCAAACCAGTAGACGGCGTTCACTCTGCGAGCTTTCGGTTCGGACATGTGCTGATGCTGTGCTCGGAAGACAAAATAGTCAGAGCTGTTCCGGGCACGAAGGACATTCCACTCTCACTCGGACTTTTCTGCATTGTGCCAATTTTATTTGCACATTAGGAGGGTACATCCGACTTCTGCAGGCGTTTTTATTCAGGTTAGCCTTCCTGGGGTTTTGAGGGACAGTTAACTGTTGTGTTGTCGTCCGTGTCTCAGCCTGATCAAGATAGAACGGCCAAAGGCACCACGATCAACCCTAAGTAAAGGCAGGGGCAGACCATGGGCATTCCCCTGCCACCCAAGGAAGGCTTAAAAAATTGCAGAGGCCGGCACATATCGCTCTGGGACTGGGCTCACCCAAGTATTCGCCACGTCCTGATCATGACTGCTTTAATTCCGCACTCCAATGTATTGGGTATTTCTGTTCACCACTGGTCGCTCCCTATGCAAACCAGGAAGAGTCAGTCTGCAGACGACATCCACTCAGCAAGCTTTCGCTTCGGATTTCCAGGTACTGAATTCGCTAGCAAGCTTTCCATCTCGTGTTAATGAGACGTTTTTCCTCCTTAGTTTGCATGACGATACCCACTCAGCAAGCTCCCACTTTGATCTTCCATGTAATGGATTCGCTAGCCAAGCGTTCTATTTCGTGTTAATGAGACGACATCTATTCGGCAAGCTTTCGCTTTGGACTTCTACTTAATGGATTCACTAGCCAAGCGTTCCATTTCGTGTTAATGAGACGACATCCACACAGCAAGCTTTCGCTTTGGACTTCCATGTAATGGATTCGCTAGTCAAGCGTTCCACACTAATGAGTTACATAAAATATAGATTTGCATCGTAACCATTGCGTGCGACTGGGACGCTTTTTTTCACATTTAGTAACGCTCACAAGTTAGGCTGCATGTGCTGCCGGACTCAGCATCTTACCTCCATGCAGCAGAGAGCGAATAACGGCCAGGCACTCTTATCTAGGGGGATCCCTCATATCCCTCAAATGGGAGCCATGGAACAAGTGTCTGGACCAAGCAAGCATGTAGCAGGCACACCATCTAACCTCAATTTAGTAGTGGGTGAGTATAGGCCCGGCCCTCACATCCGGGAGATATTGACTTAGAGCCGTTCAGCCATATCCCTCATCTGAGAGTCTTAGAATAAGTGCCTGGACCAATAATGGAGTGGTTTCGTGTGCATGTTTCGGACTTCGGGTGCAATTGGTTTTCTTATACCTAGCATTTGACTGTCCCCAGTCTACCTGCAAGCAGCGGGTGTGTGTGTCTCTTGGTCTGGTTCCAATCTCTTGACCGGTCCGACATGGGAGACCCTACCAGTAGTTGTAATGCCATCGGCGTAACTCTTGGGGTTATTGGAACACGCAAGTCCTTCTAATAGGGCAAGGTGGAAACACGCGTCGGCTGGGAAGATCCCGATTGGGTGCACCTCACACAGCCATCCGAGACAACGAACGCTAGACGCGGGACTGATCTTGCGAACCAGACCAGCCCTCACCACTGGACGCCTACTTACGAGCTTTCAAGCTACGCCACGCAGAACTGACCGAAAAGCTATGCCAGATTACTGACTCCAGGCCCACTACTCATCGAGAGAGAGAGAGAGGGAGAGAGAGAGAGAGAGAGAGAGAGAGAGAGAGAGAGAGAGAGAGAGAGAGAGAGAGAGAGAGAGAGAGAGATAGAGGACGCTTATCGAGACTTTGTCGAACGGTCGTACAAATTTGCTCAAACCACGTTCTGGCTTCACAATGCGGTTACATTTTCGAAACGCCTGCCTTGCTAACATGCGTCATCTGGGATAATCCCGATTGGGTGCACCTCACTTAGCCATCCGAGAAAACGAATGCTGGACGCAGGACTAATCTTGCGAACCAGACCAGCCCTCACGTTTACAGCATTTGATACTGGATGTGAGTGGGTGGGGTGAGGAGAGACCTCTGTTCAAATGTCATAGATTTAAGAATTGTATTGATTTTTTGTCCTGGTTATGCGGGAGTGTGGGCGAATGAACAGGCTGATAGACTGGCACGTAATGCACTGTTTCGTGGTTGTTTATCTACGGACAAGGGAGAGGTGGTCGTGCGCCTGTGGGAAAACACGGAGAAGGTGGAGGAACAGATTGAGAATTCGTATGTGGAAAGAATGAGCTTGCGGGGGAATAGGCAGGGGTTCTCGAAGATTCTAAAAGCTGAGAGGGAAGACCAGGAGAACTTTCAATCAGATAGCTGTGGAAACGACTAGTACTTTGACTCTTCGCTGGCTGTTGAACGAGGGGACGGAGCGGGTATCGGAATGTCCTGAGTCCAGTGATGTCGGTTCTTAAATCAACTCAACTCAACTACTTTAATTTCCATGCCTGTGTTGTGCCATAGGTTCTTACTTCCGCTTAATCTCTGCATTACTATGGCCAGCTTGCGTCTAACTTCTTGTGAACAGTTCCCAACACCTAACCAACGGATACGGCGTTCTACAAGAGATCATCCGGTTACAGAATCTGACGATGTTTCATTTTATATCATATCCTATATTAAACAGTATTTCTTTACTGAAGACCTAGTATAAACACCAACACCAAAGATACTGAAAGAAGTCTATACTGGAATCTTTAAAAATTTGCATTTAATTTGGTAATCGTATAAGACGACAACAAATGTTATCAGTTTACACACATCTCCAGTTAGTACTCGTAGGAGATTCCGCAATGGATGACATATTCAGTTATCTTTGTTTTATGGTACACATTTATGAACATCCCAGGGATGGTTTTCTTGCTCTAGTATTTTCAATTTCATTTAGGTCAGCAGAGCGTTATCCTGAAATTGAAATGTTTACCAATAGTATATGCTACGTAGACAATTAAAAAGGTAGTCATTGTTTGTAAGTAGACATTCAGTCACTTATTACATCAGGACGCTGATCAGTAGGAGAGTCAAATAGTCAGTAAGTCAGAGAGTTAGTCGCTCGATTAGTCACTCAAAATAAAAATAAAGCATGGCGGTCAACAGTTCAGTGAGGAATATGTTCAGACAGTCTGTCACTCTGTAGATCTCTCTTAAGTAGGCATACTTTATTTAGACAGTTAAAAAGGGTAGTTATTTTTGTAATTAGACATTCAGTCACTTAGTCAGTCAGGACGTTGGTCAATAGATGAGTCAAGTAGTCAGTAAGTTAGACAGTTATTCGCTCGATTAGTTAGTCAGTCAAGAAATAAGGAAAGCATGGCAATCAACCGTTCAGCGAGGACTATTTTCAAACTTCACTCACTCTGTAGATCTCTCTCAAGTAGATGGTCCAATGCAGAACGTAGTTATCACCTCGACGTGTCGAAGAAACTCTTTATTATCACCTTGACTTGTTGAAGAAACTCTCTATCTCTTGCCTTTCTCTATCATGCCTAGTGTGTCAGCAATGTTCTGAGTCCTCTTCTTGCTAGTCGACCCCCATCTCTTCTTCTAGGAATCATGAACCCATCCTTGTTCTGTCCAAGCCAATGTGCCGTTTAGAATTGGCCAAAATATTTCCGTTAAAATATGATGAATAGGTAAGGAGAGAGAATGCAGCCCTGTTCTACTCCCTTTTGCATCTCAAACCATTTTCATATTTCACCGGCTATTCTAGCAGCTGCTTGTTGATCAGGATAGCATGATTCCATTAAGTGAAACAAATGTGCAGTAAACCTCATAACACACATGATGTTCCACAACTTCTGATGTTAAACACAGGCAAAGGCCTCGTTGTAGTCTCTGAGGCAATTATGAAGATCTACATTCACCCTCCGCATTTTTCAAAGATGATTTTCAATGTTCAAGAAACGTACCCTTATTTCTCTTCTGTGTCTGAAACCCGGTTGCACTTACTGTAGTTCATATAATAATGTACTTTCAATCCACTTCATGACGATTCACATGAGTATTTTGTTTGCATGAGTTATAATGTGATGGTTCCATAACTGGTGCACCGTTTTAAACTTTATTTCTTTGATAAAGAGATGCAGATTGTTCTCTTCCAAGTGTTGGGCCAAACAGTGCTGTTCCAGATCTTCAAACACAGCGCGTGGTATGAGTGCGCTGGTTTCTTCCCCTGCCTGGATTAGTTCCGCTGGCATGTCGTCAGACCAGGTGACTTCCATTTCTTCAGAATATTGCTGAATTTGCTTCGTCTAATACAGGCTCTGGTCCTTCAAGTATATTATTTGGGCTGTTTGTCGTGTCTTGGTACAATCTTCTGCACTTGCATGTATATTATCAGGGCTGTTTGTCGAGTCTTGGTACAAGCCTCTACACTTGCATGTATATTATCTGGGCTGTTTGTTGTGTCTTGGTACAAGCCTCTACACTTGCATGTATTTTATCTGGGCTGTTTGTCGAGTCTCGGTACAATCCTCTACACTTGCATGTATATTATCTGGGCTGTTTGTCGAGTCTTGGTACATTTCACTACACTTTCATGTATATTATCTGAGCTGTTTGTCGAGACTTTGTACATTTCTCAACACTTTCATGTATATTATCTGAGCTGTTTGTCGCGTCTTGGTACAATCCTCTACACTTTCATGTATATTATCTTTGTCGTGTCTTCGTACACTTCTCTGCATTTGTGTGTATATTATCTGGGCACTCTGTCGAGTCTTCGTACATTTCTTCACAGAACTCCTTCTATCTGTCTAGCATAACTTTGCGTTCCGTTAAAGTGCTACCACTCCTATAATTTAATACACTTAATGATAGTCTGCATTCCGTCTGCTCCAGGACTCACAAACCAAGTAGCCAAAGAACCAATCAATCCACCAACAATCCTATGTGTTCATGTGTGTGTGTGTATGTGTGTGTATGTGTGTGTGTGTGTGTGTGTGTGCGCGTACGTGTGTAAATTTGTGTTCGAGTGTGTATTTTTGAAAGTGCGTATGTGTGCACGAATGCGTGTGTGCCTGTGCGCGTGTGTGCGTGCTTGTGTGTGTGTGTGTGGGGTGTGGTTTTGTATGTGTCATTGTGTGTGTTTTTGTGTGCGTGTGTGTAAATGTATGCGTGCGTTTGCGCGTGTGTGTGTTAATGTGCGTGTGTGTGTGTGTGTGTGCGTGCTAGTGTCTGGGTGTTGTATTGTATGTGTGCGTGTTTGTGTGTTTGTGTGCGTGTGTGTGTGAATGTATGCGTGCGTTTGAGTGAATGTGCGTTAATTTGCGTGTGTGTGTGTGTGTGTACGAGCGCACGTGAGCGTGCATGCGTGCATGTGCACTGTCGTGTGTATTACTACATACAAACACTTACTGTGTATTTCGAATTCCAGACTTAAAATATCGCACAGCCACGCCATCAAAGATTAAATTCCCTTGAGAAGGAATACCCCGATCTACGTGCCCTCTCCGCTGGCAGACCTTGGAGACGAGCTTGTCTCTGTAGTGGGACCACACTTCAGTGTTCGCCTAAGGTTGCAGAACACATTAAACACATATACTATAGTCTGTTTACTCTTGTCTGCCCCAATATAAAATTCCATATCTCAGTAGCCTACTGATGGAAAATGATGCGATTTAGCATATAACTTTATCATTATGTCCACCCAACAAAAAAACGTTTGTTCTAGAGATTGTACAGCAGATTTCAAAGTTTGTTTATATACGGTATATAATTTACGGGTCAGAGATGAAGAGCATATTATTAAATGTATTACACCTTCACATGTAAACATTAGCGTTGAATAGTTAATTTTCTCGTGTGACACGGGTTTGGCCTTATGACAAGAGCCTCGCTGAGTGGAACGGGGATTGTTCAGAGGTGTTGTTAATAATGTGGGTGCTTTCATGAACCCTGATTATTGTTTTTACATCTTACCATTTATCGCTAACATCTGAATGTGTGAATATTGTTGAATGTGATTGAATATGACATTTTGTACACTTCAAAGCATCGCTATAAAGTTGTATACATATTTGTATCAAGAAGATGATCGCAGGAAACTGTTTCATATACTATCACAAATCCCGAGAAAAGAACATTGCCTGCATTAGGTTTTAGTAAAAGGTCATTTCATCGATTGGTGCTGGAATCTAGAACTAAACCACCAAGCAATAAGCAAACGGTATGTAGAAAGGCTATTGTAGACAGCTTTCACAAGGATGTCATAAGGCGAGCTATTATTAAAATGCTGGATACCAAAGAAACAGTGACTGTAAGAAAACTTAGGGTTTTGTTGAGAAAGAGCAATGAAATAGAGCTATCCAAGACAACTTTGTGGAAAATTATAAGGAAATTAGGCTTCACGTTTAGAAAGTACACTTTAGGTAGAAACAGCATTTGCGAGCAACCGCATTTAGGAGCCACGAGAAGCAGATACCTACGTGAAATAATGGAAATATGCAAAGAAAATTATGACATAGAGTATTTGGATGAAGCCTGGATCAATGCGCACCACACAAGTGAAGAGGAATGGCAATCAGTGGATGGAAAAGATAAAGCGATATGTGCCCAGTAGTATAGGACAGCATTTAGTCATAGCCCATGCTGGTAGTACGCATAATGGCTTACTACAGAATGCTGGACTCGTGTTCGTATCAAAGCATACAGATAATAATGATTATCAAAATACGCATAATGGCTTACTACAGAATTCTGGACTCGTGTTCGTATCAAAGCATACAGACAATAGGGGTTATCATAATAAGATGAATGATAATGTATTAGAGATTAGCTCGAGAATACTGTGCTTCCATCCCTAGATGGAACGTCGTGTCCATTTATGGACAAAGCATAATATCACAATGTTGTTGCCCAAGAAGACAAAATACCTACAGCATCGAGCACAAAGGCAGCAAAAAAGATATGGCTGCGGATGGAAAACATACCATTTCCAGAAATGTATTTCAAGCTAGAATTGCTGTACCGTGTAAAACAGACGTCAAAAAGCAAGAACTATCAAATCGACAGGTTGATAGAAGAGCATCATCATGGGTGCTTGAGACTTCCGCCGTACCATTCTACTTGTAACCCTATATAACATGTGTAGGCTAAAATAAATGGACAGGTGGCAGCTGACAATACTATATTCAAATTGTCCGACGTCAAGATACTAACCCAGTCCGCGCTATTAAATATTGATAAAGGTTGGTGGGGAAAAAAATGTGAGGACCATGTGTTGAAAGAGGAAGATGACTATTGGACAAAGGATGGATTGAATGTTATGCAACCGAGAGCAGTCATCAACCTACTAGAATCGTGCGACACAGATTGAGGTATGTGCAGATTGCACACATTAATCCACATGCAGACCTACTGGGATATTTTTGTTCCAACTATTTAGAAGAAGAATTGCAGGTCCTTAACATGACAATCGGCACAAACAATACAACTTGTCAATGGCAACAGTTTGTATTTCACATTGATGAATTTTCAATTTCGTAAGCCCTCAACATTGACAAACAACTGGCATTGAAATAAAAACGCGCTAGACGCATTGAATACCAACCGAAGAGTAATATTGAGGTGGGAACTGACATATTGTGGCATAACAAGAAACATGAGAAGAAACACGTTGTCAAATGAGAGGACAACACACGAACATACGAATCATTCCATAAACTTCAATGAAAAGAGGACCAACATCTTGACCGTTAAGAAGGAAGCCCACTACAGAGACATTCACAGCTATATTCGTCGCTTGTGTCGTCATCCGAACTGGCGGGGGATTACTGAAAAACATTTTTGTTAGCAAGAAATCACAAGGTTTTCACCAAAACATCAAAGAAATGTCGCCGCTTTCCATGATTTAAGGTGCTTTTGGACCTATCAAAGACATATTCCTTGTGTGGGGGTAAATATAAGAAGGCAGGAAAAATTTCATAACGATGCAACAAACAGTTCTCAAAATAATTGATCGTGAATGAAGGCATTCATTTCTGAACATACGTTTTTTTATAGCATTCATTCCGTGCTTTTGTCAAGTAAACGTAGACTTTTCTAGATCAAAATGATGTGAATTATTACTATGATTACATAATCATTATGTGAGGGCAGGTTTGGCTGAGAGGTTTAAACGATTAAACAGTTTCAACTGACCGTGGAGTCGCCGATTTGTTTCACATGCCGATCAATTGAACTTAAACGTTGACTTCTAGTTCAGAAAATAAAGGAAAACTGTGCGGATAAATGGTGTATGTCCTTATCGGGACGTTGAGATCAACCCCAACCCCACATTAATTTGTTAGGCTTGGTTACGTTCAGTAGTTTACCATTGCTTCCCGAACGGCGATTAAACTTCCGAAGTAGCGGATTCAACCCCTTCATTGGTAAGTTGAACTAAAATGTTGACTTCTCGTCCTTTACCTGGGATGTAAATTGCAAGTACTTCTAAAGTCGGAAAGGTTCGACTAAAGGCGAAGGACACTGGTAATAAGGAAAGCTAATCCACACGTAAAAATTAGTCCATTGCACTAGAAGTAGTGACACGTGAATGGACTAAGCTTGAGTTTAAAGAGAACAACATTAACAAAATGAAACAAAACTGGAAGTCAACGTTGACGTCCAACTGATCAATGTAGGGAACGATACTCTTGCTTTCAACGCATCGGAAGTTTCAGCTCAAGCTCATTAAGCTCCGCGGTCACGCAGACTGTCAATCACAAAAAGCCAACAGGAATCTAACAATTCACGCCTTAACAATAGAATGCTGTAATTGCAAAGTTTGGCAAAGGGCATGCAGTTCTTTATTTTTTTAAACTGATGACATAGAATTAATATATAAAAGAGAGTTGTGTCATGTAGAAAGAGGAGAATAAACAGAAACAAGTAACATAGACGGGCCATCAATACCAAACAAAGAAATAAGTGATGCTGTCAAACATGTGAAGAAAGGAAAACAAAGACACGAGCGAGCTGGAATTACGGCAGACTAATAGATGCACTTTCAAATGCGCTATCTCGTAACACCAAAATCACGATATACAAAATACTGACCAGACCAGTTGTGCT
>JACEFZ010002993.1:120000-122500 GCA_014155875.1 Cepaea nemoralis
TTTGTCCAATACACCGGTACAGGGGTTGAACCCGCTAACTCGGCATCAGCACACCGGAAGTTTAAATGCGAGTACTCTAGTCCATTCGGCCATGCTAACTTCCGGCATTTATCCTGAATTACATACAGGGTGTATTTTTAATGACTGTGCAGTTTGTAAAAGTATTGCCGTTCGAAGTTGTGTATTTACCTACAATGTTGCATTGTGTTGCATGAACAGCACAGTAGGTAAATACGAAACTTGAACGGCAATATTTTCAAAAAACAAAAACTGCACAGTCATTAAAAATACACCATATATTTCAACCCTACAAGCGATACAAGCAGGCGCAATTCCATAGTGGCTGCTGGACATGACTATGGGCCGGATTCAAATCCGAGCCGTGACAGGATGCCAGCATGGGTCTGGTGGATCGTAAGAGGATACTTATTCTGGAAATTGACTGGAGAGGATTAGCGACACAGAAGGGAACGGGTCACTGCATGTCATTATTTCATGACCTAGAACATATGTGGATTTAATCATCCACACACCCCATACCCTCCCCACACCCCATTGACAGTATTTGCTTTTAGATTACATTTATAGAAAGGTTAAAGATTAGCTAAATTTGCTCGATTTTATCTTAAGTAAGTTATGACTGAGCCATCGTATGGCAGTAGACGGTACTACCTACTTTCTGTTAGTGCCGAAGGTTTGATCGGCGCTCACCAACCCTCAGACCACACATTCTGTCACCGGCTTTGGGCGGAGGAGCATAATTGCGAGGGTACAAGCCTTAACCTGGTGCGAGGAAATGCAACCTAAAGACTACATGTCATGGCAGGGCAGACCTGTCAAATTGTCCGACGTCAAGATACTAACCCAGTCCGCGCTATTAAATATTGATAAAGGTTGGTGGGGGAAAAAATGTGAGGACCATGTGTTGAAAGAGGAAGATGACTATTGGACAAAGGATGGATTGAATGTTATGCAACCGAGAGCAGTCATCAACCTACTAGAATCGTGCGACACAGATTGAGGTATGTGCAGATCGCATACATTAATCCACATGCACACCTACTGGGATATTTTTGTTCCAACTATTTAGAAGAAGAATTGTAGGTCCTTAACATGACAATCGGCACAAACAATACAACTTGTCAATGGCAACAGTTTGTATTCCACATTGATGAATTTTCAATTTCGTAAGCCCTCAACATTGACAAACAACTGGCATTGAAATAAAAACGCGCTAGACGCATTGAATACCAACCGAAGAGTAATATTGAGGTGGGAACTGACATATTGTGGCATAACAAGAAACATGAGAAGAAACACGTTGTCAAATGAGAGGACAACACACGAACATACGAATCATTCCATAAACTTCAATGAAAGAGGACCAACATCTTGACCGTTAAGAAGGAAGCCCACTACAGAGACATTCACAGCTATATTCGTCGCTTGTGTCGTCATCCGAACTGGCGGGGGATTACTGAAAAACCATTTTTGTTAGCAAGAAATCACAAGGTTTTCACCAAAACATCAAAGAAAATGTCACCGCTTTCCATGATTTAAGGTGCTTTTGGACCTATCAAAGACATATTCCTTGTGTGGGGGTAAATATAAGAAGGCAGGAAAAATTTCATAACGATGCAACAAACAGTTCTCAAAATAATTGATCGTGAATGAAGGCATTCATTTCTAAACATACGTTTTTTATAGCATTCATTCCGTGCTTTTGTCAAGTAAACGTAGACTTTTCTAGATCAAAATGATGTGAATTATTACTATGATTACATAATCATTATGTGAGGGCAGGTTTGGCTGAGAGGTTTAAACGATTAAACAGTTTCAACTGACCGTGGAGTCGCCGATTTGTTTCACATGCCGATCAATTGAACTTAAACGTTGACTTCTAGTTCAGAAAATAAAGGAAAACTGTGCGGATAAATGGTGTATGTCCTTATCGGGACGTTGAGATCAACCCCAACCCCACATTAATTTGTTAGGCTTGGTTACGTTCAGTAGTTTACCATTGCTTCCTGAACGGCGATTTAACTTCCGAAGTAGCGGATTCAACCTCTACACTGGTCAGTTGAACTAAAATGTTGACTTTTCGTCCTTTACCTGGGATGTAAATTGCAAGTACTTCTAAAGTCGGAAAGGTTCGACTAAAGGCGAAGGACACTGGTAATAAGGAAAGCTAATCCACACGTAAAAATAAGTCCAGATCACTAGAAGTAGCGACACGTGAATGGACTAAGCTTGAGTTTAAAGAGAACAACATTAACAAAATGAAACAAAACTGGAAGTCAACGTTGACGTCCAACTGATCAATGTAGAGAACGATACTCCCGCTTTCAACGCATCGGAAGTTTCAGCTCAAGCTCATTAAGCTCCGCAGTCACGCAGACTATCAATCACAAAAAGCCAACAGGAATCTAACAATTCACGCCTTAACAATAGAATGCTGTAATTGCAAAGTTTGGCAAAGGGCATGCAGTTCTTTATTTTT
>JACEFZ010002993.1:127500-130000 GCA_014155875.1 Cepaea nemoralis
TTTCCCTTTGTGGCTTGGACATGACTATGGGCCGGATTCAAATCCAGCCGTGACAGGATGCCAGCAGGGGGCTGGTGGATCGTAAGAGGATATTATTCTGGAAATTGACGGAGAGGATTAGCGACACAGAAGGGGAAAGGGTCACTGCATGTCATTATTTCATGACCTAGAACATATTGGTTTAAATTCCACACACCCCATACCCTCCCCCCACCCCATGGACAGTATTTGCTTTTAGATTACATTTATAGAAAGGTTAAAGATTAGCTAAATTTGCTCGATTTATCTTAAGTAAGTTATGGACTGAGCCATCGTATGGCAGTAGACGGTACTACCTACTTTCTGTTAGTGCCGAAGGTTTGATCGGCGCTCACCAACCCTCAGACCACACATTCTGTCACCGGCTTTGGGCGGAGGAGCATAATTGCGAGGGTACAAGCCTTAACCTGGTGCGAGGAAATGCAACCTAAAGACTACATGTCATGGCAGGGCAGACCAGGCCTCAAGCCTTGGATGGCAACTGGTCTAGTATCCAAGCTCTGACAGACTGACCATTAGAGTATTGCTTTGCTGATCCGGCAGCTTCTGCGGCTTGTCTTATTACAGACGTATTGGTGTTATCTGTCCTGTGTCGCAAATAGGAAGACCGTCAGGGGGATCATGCTGCATGTGCAATACACGGTCTCTACAATTCAGCCCAGGAATTGTGACATGGAGAGTTATACCTGTATTTTACAAACTATCGTCTGTCAAGATGGCAAGGTGACAGCCAGCCAGTCAGTCAGTCAGTCAGTCAGTCAGTCAGTCAGTCAGTCAGTCATATTGTATATTTGTCTTTCTAAATTAAAACATTTGTTCATTGGTTGTACAGGTGGTTGTAAAGTCTCACTTCACTTTGTATGTAGAACAAATTTGAAAAATAAAGTACATGATATCATGAAGAAATTAGAACAAGAATTGCCATTGCGAAGGCAGCCTTTATGCGGGATGAAGGTCATGCTGACAGGTAGAGAGATGTCGGTTGGTGCGAGAGAGGGAGGGGGTGTTGGGTGCTGCATGGAACCTGTGCTTTTGTATGGATGTGGAGCGTGGACAGTGGGCAGACGGGCTGAGGGACATCTGATGGCTGTGGTAATGTGGTTTCTTAGGAGAATGCAGGGAGTGCCATGGGCAGACAGAGGGACCAGTGAACAGGTCCTTCGGGAAACGGATGGAGATCGTGAACTTATTGGGGGAATTAGACGTAGACAGTCAAAATGTCTTGGGAATGTTGTGGGAGGTTATGAATTGGAGAACGTAGTGACGGCTGGCGGGATTCGAGGGAAGGGGCCAGGGGGAAGACCGAGAACTGGTTGCCTGGATGGCTTGGCCACCTGGTGTGTCGAGACAGAAACACGGAGCTGATCCATGACTATGGTGATCGAGTGAGATGGCAAAACATGACCTCTGACTCTTATCGACATGGCACATGTTTCATGGATAGAATAACAATGCGCTGCACAGTCCATCGTGAAGCGATATGCAGCGAATGGCTGTTGTCTGCTGAAGTAATTCTTTGCACTCCAAACTTAATGGTGAATTTTTCAAATTTGTTTTAAATGCAAAGTGTAGTGGGACGACTTTAAAACACCACGTATAATCAGAAGTGAAGCATTGGAGAGCTTTGTATTGACTGGACAGATCGGAGGGAGGGAGGCAGAGGCAGACCGAGGGAATATATGCTGAATGGGTTAGCACGATAGCATGGAGTGATATCATCGAGAATATCTATCTAAAACACTAATCTGTGGAAAGACAAGATCGTCTACAGCATTCAACACGGCACGTGGTGATTATAATACTGATAGTTAGCAACGTGTTTACCAAGCACTACCACATAGCCACACAAAACTAACATCATCTCTTTCCATTGCACGGAAGGTTGGTAGAGAAGGATGGTAGATCTGATGCTTTACCGCTGCTAACTTAACTGTCTTGGGACACTGTGGGTGATACACATAGCCAGGGGTGACCACTCTCAGACACTTCCCGCCAGGTGTCACTACCAGCGCCATGTTTGCACCCTATGTTGTTGCGCTAGGTTAGTTGACTGCGTCCACGGTGTACCACTGGAAATTGACAAGCGTAAATGGAATTATACATATCTTCTACTTTTTCTTCTTCTTCTTCTTCCTTACATTATCAATAAAGTTTAGGCACAAAACAAAATCGCACTAGGGCCTCGAACCTTTCGTCATCTCCTTCAGCTCATCCAATTATTTACCCCTGCAACAAATTACCTTCCCTGTATAATTTTAGGTCTTCTGCTATTTCTGTTGCCTTGTGGGTTACAGAGAAAGAAATTTATGCTCATAATAGTAACATGCTCTCTCTATGTGTGTCCAAGCCAACGTCTTTTTCTGAAATATTCTGCACAGCCCATCATACCTGTCCTACGAGCAGGGTCTGCTTTCATCTTGGTTGGTTTTTATTATTCTTTCCTTTTATTTAGAATTGTTCG
>JACEFZ010002993.1:135000-167495 GCA_014155875.1 Cepaea nemoralis
TACTTCTATGAGCGTCAAACAATATATATATATATATATATATATATATATATATATATATATATATATATATATATATATATATATATATATATATATATATATTTATTAACACATGCACATATAGGGCGATACATAAACTAGTTGTCACCGGATCACTTCTCCCTCTTTAGCGAAGTAATATCGAGAGAGATCAAAGAGAAGCCCTGAATAATATTTGGAGGTTATAATATAAACAATGTACGCTATGCAGATGACACAATATTGATGGTGGATAATGCTAAAGATCTTCAATAATTGTTCGACATTGTAATAACAGAGAATGCAAAGTCAGGACTCTCCTTTAGTATCAAGAATACAGTAACAATGTGATATCAAAGAAAAAGGTGACACCCAAATGGGAAATGGAGATAGAAGGGGAAAATGTGTCACCAAGTGGATAGTTTTAACTACCTAGGGGCATGTATAACATCAGATGGAAGATGCACAACAGAGATTAAGCGCAGAATAGAGCAAGCAAAGGCTGCATTTAAGAAAATGAAGAATATCTTATGCATTAAGTCACTATCATTGCATGTAAGAGAGTGCTGAAGTGCTATATAGAATCTGTTTTGCTGTATGGCTGTGAATTTTGGAATATAAACGAACAAATTAGGAAGAACATTGAGGCACCAGAGACGTAGTTTATGAGACGAATGGTGCTAATTCCTTGGACTGTCAAAGTAACTAACAACGACTGCTTGAAAGAGGCTAATGAAACTAGAACATTATATACAACAATAAGAAAGAGACAAACAACATTTTTGAATCATGTGATGAGACGTGAGGAACTGGGGAACATCGTGACGACTGGAAAGATCGAGGGGAAGAGAGGCAGAGGCAGTCCAAGAGAAATGATGCTGGATGGATTGAGACGGTGGCGTGGAGGAATATCATCAGCGGAGTTGATCTAGAAAACCTAAGACCGAGATCTGCGGAGCTATGAACGATACGCCAGCCGGCACGGCACTTGATTATGATGATTATACAAACTAATAAAATATAATATAATAGGGAGTGAACCGAAAAGGGCAAAAGAGATCAATAAAATGACACAAATAGTAGATAATTCGAACGCTAAACATTTGAAACTATTTACAAATGTCGGACAAATATAATTTACCACACGCACACACACACACACACACACACACACACACACACACCACACACACACAAAGACACACAAACACACACACATACATACACACACACCACACCACACCAACAAAAAACAACAACAATAGAAGGCATTTTGTTTCGGACGAATTGCGTGTAAAAAGTGTATAAGTTTTATGCGCCATGAACGGAAGTTGCCGTCTTCCATATTTGTACATCAGCAGCAGAAGTGAAATACAATGTAACTCCCGATAAAGCTTGGCGCCACAACTGGCTGCCTTTTATCATCTAGCATGTTTCTAGGGATTTGTGAGTAATAATTTTTAAAATTGCTATTCTTCTTCTTCTTCTTCTTCTTCTTCTTCTTCTTCTTCTTCTTCTTCTTCTTCTTCTTCTTCTTCTTCTTCTTCTTCTTCTTCTTCTTCTTCTTCTTCTTCTTCAATTCTTCTTCTTCTTCTTCTTCTTCTTCTTCTTCTTCTTCTTCTTCTTCTTCTTCTTCTTCTTCTTCTTCTTCTTCTTCTTCTTCTTCTTCTTCTTCTTCTTCTTCTTCTTCTGCAAAACTTTCATCTGCCTCCTCCCGGAGACGTTTCAGACACAGATAGTAGGACAAAAGATGAAGCAGAATAGCGGAATATACATACACTTGTATTTGTCTTCGAAAAAGCATATTTCATTGTCGTCAATATTTTTGCTTGTTTATTAATTGTTCGGGTTAATGACCGAAGGCATATATGTTAAATTTGGTTCTAGATAACACTCAAGAATAAATCCCGTGACAAGGAAAGGTGAAAGAGGTCGGGGAAGACAGCGAGAGAAAATTCTTGACAGCTTTGTGTCATGGCACAGAATGTTATCACTGCACGAATTGATAAATCCTGTGGAGATGGCAACATGTGGAGAAGTATAACTGCCCACCCCAGTAAGCAAACCACTTGATGATAATGACTTATTGTCCAAGGTTTACACATGTTTGTTATAATTGCAGAAAAGAGATGAATAAATAGGCAACTATTCAACAGCATAAGACATGAGGGTTATCTTAGCATGTTCGCAATAAGAACCGGGGATTTCTTTCTAAAAACACTGATATTCAATACACAGGGCGATGGAAGCATAGGTCGATATAGCATTTGTCCATCACGAATGATGTTGACCATTCAATACATCCAGTGGGGTTGAAAGTTTGGAGCCATGAGTTCTAAGATGGCTGATAAGGCCTATTGTGGCTCGAAATATTCTTTGACAATGTGGGCAAAGAATGCTTGATGTTCCAGGAGGAAGATCTCCTGCTGGGTTTATTATTTATTTTTTATTTTTTTTGTCCAGCCATTTGTTCACAGCTCTTGCAGTCCTGTTTGCTTCACTGGTGACTTCACCCTTGTGTAATGATGTGCGTCATGAACTTCGGTCTTCGGTAGCAGTCTCCCATAAACGGTGATGAATTCCAAAACTTTTAGTAATATCATCTACATTGGCAATATAGCAAACACTACATCGCAAAATAATACAAAAACTCTAGTACGCATTTCATACATTAAAGCAGTGGTGTCAAACTCAATCGCTCAGCGGGCCAAAACTCAAATCCCACGTAAGGTTGTGGGCCAAACAAGATAAACATTCAATAAACCGAAAATTAAACCTTTTTTAAACATTAATATAAATGAAAACGACAAGTTTTAATAATTAAAAACATCATTGGTATAAACATTTTCACTCTTATGTCAATTTGTCAGAGCACAATGCTTGGAATCTTTTCTTGGCTACAAGTTCGTTTTATGTTGGGAGTAATGTTTTGTGTCATTGAGATTCTCATGATGGACTGCAAGTGTTCATCAGTGATACGTCTCCTGTGTGATGTTTTGTTAATCTCCATCACAGAAAACAGCTGCTCACACAGATATGTCCTACCAAACATCTCAAGGTTTGAGCCGCATGTAGGCGAAGCCGGAGTATCTCTTCAGGAATGAAACGAGTGAACTGTGCAGGCCCCACAGTGTCGTACTTTGCCTATAGTGTCCCATTACAATGCAGCTCTATTAACTACATCTGCAAATTTACAGGTGCAGTTTCCACATCTATGGCAAATGGATTACGAAACAGGCTCGAAATTACTTGTCTGTGCTTCAAAGTCACTAGTGCGCCGTGCGAACTCGGACGCGAAGTAAGCTAAGTTTTTCAGCAAAGTGTGCATTTAGAAACACCATTGCGTTGACTTGGTTTAACATTGCTTGGCAACTAGAAATGTAAGACAGGTTGCATTAGTGCATTTGTTTCTCCCATAAGCGTAGCTTCACTTGAAATGCCTTCACTGCATCATGCATATCAGTTGCTTGCTTGCTTGTGTTCGCTGGCTGTGAACTCCAGCGTGAAGTCCTGTATGCCGGATGAAGACATCCTGCTGTCCAACATCAGTGTGATGTCATACAGGACCTGAGGCTTGCTTTAGCCAGGACCCCAAAGGGACTTGTTGCCCAGGACGCTCGGTGAGGACGCGTCAATAGGTCTTAGCCAATATAGGACCCAGCCCTGGTGTCTTGGAAACACCTCTGCGTCCCATGGATATCAGTGATAAAGTGATCCCGTCCCTGGAGCTGCAGGTTCATGTCGTTGAGATAACTGGTTATATCAGACAGAAAAGCCAACTCACATTTACCCGTTTTATCCCGAAAAACTGTGGAATATTTTCCTTCACTGTCTATGAATAGACAGATTTCTTCGATCAGCTGGAAAAAAATATATTGAGAACTTTTCCCCGAATTATCCACCGCACATCTGTATGATAAGGCATGTCGCGGAACGCCGACTCTATTTCCTGCAAAAAAGACTGAAATTGGCGGTGATTTAAACCTTTGGCTCTGATAAAGTTGACGGTTTGTGTAACAGTGCTCATTACATCTTCCATGTTGAGGAATCTACCATACAGCGATCCTTTAATGTATGATGCACTGATATGCTATCAATTCACCAGTACAGTTCTCCTGCATCTTTAACCGCATCATTCCAACTAGTCCACTTTTTTCGCCACACATCGCCGGTGCTCCATCTGTTGTCAGTCCAACGAGTTTGTCCCAAGGCAGGTTCAAGTTGGTTAAACTTTGACATTAGTTGTCAGAAATGTCTTTTCCTGTCGTTGTCCCATGCATTGATTTCATGTCCTAGATTTCTTCTGTAACGTCAAACTGGAGTCCACTCCACGGATGAAGATGGCGAACTATGCAGTGTCAGTAATGTCATTACTGTCATCGACAGCAATTGAGAATGCAACAAAGTCTTTGCCTTTTCCGGTCAGCTGTGTTTTCACATCAGTGGCCATCTCACAAATCCGATCAACAACCGTATTTCTGCTAAGGCTTACCTTTGCAAACGTCTGCTTTTTGTCTGAACACAAGACGTCACACACTTTATCATGCAGCGCTTCAGAAACTCTCCTTCTGTAAATGGTCCGCCTGATTTTGCGATCTCCTCCTCCACAATAAAACTTGCTAACACGGCAGCATGAGTTTGTGATTTTGATTTGGTGAAAAACATCTGCTGTGATGTTAGATGCCTCTTCAATTTTTCTACCTTCTGTAGCTTCTGCTCTGCATTCAGACTGTTTAACTTGTCTTTACGTTTAGTCTCGTAGTGCCGTCTCAGACTATATTCTTTGATCACAGCCACATTTTCTCTACAAATTAGACACACAGGTTTACCGCCAATATCAGTAAACATATATTCAACCTCCCAGCGGCTTTGAAAGGCTCTGTTTTCAGAATCAACTTTTCTCTTGGTCAATTTAAAGGCTAGCTTTGATTTAAAATAGATTGTGCATCTACCGACAGACGCTTGATTGATATCAGGTTAGCCGTAGCGGGAAAAGGTGATGTAATATCCGGGCACTACACTACTTTCATTTCTTATGCGCCAATCCAAAACGAGCAACTGAACGTTGCTAGGTCACTATAACGACGAACATCCACTCACTACACAACTTTTATTTTCGCTTATTCTGATCGAAGCGAGAACGCTCTCATGTAGCCTATCATTCGGCAAGGCTGCTAATAAACGGAATTTCATTTGCACTTTATATCGTGACCATAAAAAGATATGTGTGCCTAACATTTTCTCTCGGACCGAATATATTTGCACGTCGGTTGAGACCTCTCGGGTCTGATATGATTGTACGCCGGGCCTGATGTGGCCCGCGGGCCTTGAGTTTGACACATGTGCGTTAAAATATAGCATAGATCAGGAACCTATGACAGGTCTAGTAAACCGGTAGGGTTCTTTTACCTACTGAACGTAAAATTGTATAGAACACAAACAGCTAACAAATGCTGGATTTGCATGCGAAGTCCTGCAAAAAAGGACATGAAACTAACTGTAACTTATGCTGGAATGAATAGTGCTGCTGAGGACAGAAGGCAGTAGAGGGACATCGTCACACGACGTCAACACGAGTGTGACATGTTTGATTGAGTTGCCAGAGGACCTAGTTTGTAGTGTTCTCTGGAGGTATATCTTGAATAATAAATACCAAGATAAAGGATATGATTTAGCACGTTTTGTCTAGAGGTCACTCAAATGAGCTAATCATTCCCGCAATAGCCTTTTTGGAGAACATTTTTCTTTGGCTCAAACCCCCACTGTGAGACCACTATGTATCTACACAGAAATTTATAAAAGAAGTAACTAGTTCACCCCAAGGCCGAGAGAAGATCTGAACTATTAGCGCCTGTACAACTGAGGATCCCTCTCAACTCATTATACTGTTGACAGTGTGCTGTTCGTCCGTCACATAGATCTTTGTCTTTCTTTATTTTGTCAGTATGACCTATATCAGTTCAAGTAGTCCTTCAATTTTTGCAGACAATAAACTTCAACAATAACTGTACATTACATCTGTTGGACAGGACATCTACATGACAGTTTTCTTGACAAAAGTGGAACATACATTCACAAGGAATTGTGTACACCAGCCCATTGTACAAGACTTACATCATACGAGAATACTTGACAACATCTATACAAGACTTTTCACATAATGTATAACCAACCACATCACTTAAGGACAGTCACCAGAGACAACACTTGACAGCAAACTGTACAAGAAATTCACTGGGGACATGTACTTGAAACACTGGTTCAATCATACTGTTATTGAGCTGATGGTGAGTCTAGTGATGACCATTGTTTCATCCCATTTGTCATGTCAACACCTCAACAGGGTACATACAAAATGTACAAATATGCTAACATGCATGCAGATAAACATGATACAACACTCCTACACCCTCCTCCAGCTAATAACTCTCCTCCGCCTCTCCTCTCTAATCACCACTACACCATTCCGTTTACAGTATCGGTCTATATCATCATTTCCTGTCTCTTGGGAATTTAGGAAATCCTATCCATGGGCAACTCAAGGAAGAAACTACTGTTCTGGGTCTGTTGAATCCTTTTATCATCAGCATGGATGTTGGACTAGCTCCAGTTAGCAGCTTTCCCAGAATAAGCTTCATGGCAGATTCATTCCCTCTTGAAGACAAGATTTGGTATGATGATATGGTACTGCATCTCACGTTTGATCAGGCTGTTAGTGAAGGCTGTCACTGGGTACTTCAATAATGACACACTTAATGTCCCATACATTGCAGCTATTCACTTAGCCAGATCAACTTCCCTACTGTTCAATCACATTCTTCAAGAATCACTGTGTGAGCATCCGGCTGGATATTTTCTAAGTTTAGTCTTAGATAAACAAACACTCCAAGCTACCCCACAGTTCTCCATGAATGTGGTTCATAGAACAAGATTTGATGTTAGTCTCAGTTGATCCCTGACTGACTCAAGATCACTGAAGTCATCAGAACTATTTTTCTCCCTTATTTATATCCAGCTGTTTGAGAGCTGAGCTGAAAGTCTCTAAGAAATTCCCATATTGTGGGTTCTAGAAGATTTCACTTATAGAGAGTTGGTTCTGGATTCTGGGACTACTGGTTAGTTTTCCCAGATGATATATGGATGCCTCTCCTCCATCCTCCTGTTCTCTGGTTGATATATAGAATGGCACAACATCTCTTCACATGTGTTAAAGATGATGTTATCATACATTAACATACACAGATGGAGATGGGGAAGGTTAAGGTTGATGATGTAGTGAATTTCACTCTGATGTACTGTGGTAATCACAAGACCATATGCTGAAACAGGGTAGCTTAACACAATTACAAGCATTTATGTGGTCCTAAGTTCCACCATGTTTAAACCACAGTAGACCTGGGCACAAGGGAGGACCAGACACAGTACAGCAATCATTGTGACATAGCAACATGGGACAGGCATTGTGAAGGGAAATGGAAAATAGGCCATTTACAACTGCAATATGCATTATGTATTAACTAATGGCATTTACCCAATTAGCAGACCAGACATCCATTCCTATAGCTGTGATGTTGGTGCATGAATGTCCTATTCCATATTCACACAGCAATGCCAGACATCACCCCTTTTCTCAGACAGACCTGACTCACAGGTACATCATCTTATCATCATCATGTGCTCTTTCCCCACTGAGTAATGTCCACAGTAGGTAACAGAAGCTCAATTGCATAGCAATGGTTCACATATGCACCAAGCACATATGTGGAAAACATGTTTAGTCCTTGTAAGTTTGCATGAGCCATACATTATATTCAGCCAACTAAGACACAGGTTCACACACCTATGGTTCTCTTAGGAACTAGTTTATATGAACCATCCAACAGTAGAGGTAACAGTGTAATACTTCAAAGAGAAATTATAGTAATTCTCTTGAGCTTATAGCGACCAGGCATCACATGGACTTAGCAATTCTGGCGTGCCACACACAACCTGTTTACAGATGGATATGAAGCATCTATCTTTCTACTAATGTGAGAGGCTATTTATTAAATCACCAACTCACTCACTCCAACCTTCTCAGCGTTTTTACAAAGGAACTTGTACATGTTTACATCACTCATTCCAATCCAGACTGCCATTTGTTAACTCGCGAGAGCAAAGGTACAGTTGGTTTAAGAATAAGTCATCCTAGGCATGAAGAATGCATAGGGGTTTGGGTTTGCGAATCTGCCTGAGGGTACCATACATTCATCAAGCATACGCAACCAGTCACAACAAGGGATTGATATGCACTTGGAGCATACAGCGTGAAAGACATGTCAAGGTTGAAGAAGCAGTATTCAGAATGCTGGCGCACAGAAGTTAGGTTTTCCACTTTCACATTTTATTCATAAAATACTCTTATATTCTTCTCTTTCGTTCACTAGGTCTAGCCACAACCTTAAAGTATGTTTTAAAGTGGTACCTGTTGTCCAGAGAACAATATATTATCAGATCTTTAAGGGCATTGTTGGGTCATCACATCACACTAGCGACCGCTCTTGGTGAAATTCCCGCTCCTACTAATTAGATTTTAAAATATGGCCCAGGGATAGCGTGGGCTCATTACCTATTAGCCAATCAAAAGACAAGCGCATACCGCCGCCTCCCCCAACTCGTTCTGGAACCTACGATCTAATAATAGCCTTTCTATTTGGGATGGTCCCCGTTAAGACTTAAAGTATATTTATGAAATGTGTCGGACTGGAAATGGGGATTCTGTTCCATCATGCTACAACGAGTCCCGACTGAAGGACCGGTTCACGCAAGAATTGACCCTGTGGCCTGGACTTACCAGTAGTCAGTTTGGTCACATAGCACATGGTAACTGTGAGTTGTGCAGTGTTAAACCATCACATATTCTTGGCACAATATATGATGTAGGTTGGCCAGTTCCTTTCCTCTTGACCCTTCCTTTTCTATATTGTAACAATACGAGCTGCGGTCCTTCGTCTCCAGGTATCCCGGTTAAATGCCTAGCGTATTGTAAAGGCGTGAATCGTGCCTGGTAGGGCTTAAGCAGATTCTATCTACACATAATCATCAAACGCCCTATTCGAGATCATTGAATCGGGACTAATAATTTCACATATATCTAAGTACGATAAAGCCTAAAACAGATAACACACACGGATATATCAATAATCGCACATAGAAATTACAGAACTCTTCTTAACAAACACTAATATCATTTACTTGAGACAGTTTCCCCCAAACTTGGAAGCTATCTCACTGTAATCTCCCCCCACACTAGGAAGCTATCTCACTGTAATCTCCTCCCACACTAGGAAGCTATCTCACTGTAATCTCCCCCCACACTAGGAAGCTATCTCAGTGTAATCTCTCCCCCCCCCCCACACTAGGAAGCTATCTCACTGTAATCTCCCCCCACACTAGGAAGCTATCTCACTGTAAAATCCCCCACACTAGGAAATTATCTCACTGTAATCTCCCCCATAGGCTTCCTGGCCTAGAGGTTAGCGACGTTTCTCCGTAATCTCGTATACTCTCGTAAGTAGCGGTGAGAATCAGCAGTGGTTAGAATCGCGTCGGTAACTTACGGGGTATATGAGCCGGCCGCTCAGAAAGTAATGGCAAACTACTGAGCGTAATCTTGCCAAGAAATCAACAATCAGCTGAAAGATGCTTATTTTGATAGCGATGTCCTGTAAAGGATATGCAAAGCATGTTTTTTTAATCTCCCCCACACTGGGAAGTTATCTGATTAGTTGGTTGCATATCCTTTACAGGACGTTGCAGTCAACAAAAGCATTTTTCCGCTGTTGTGATCTCTTGGCAAGTTCACGTTCAGTAGTTTACCATTGCTTTCTGAACGACCAGCACCCATACCATTTCGAAAAAAAAACAACGCAACGCGGTCTGCTGCCTAATCGCGTGCAGATTTGTTTCGAACATGGGTATACAGGATCATGAACAAACTCTTGCCCACGGAGTCCGGCAATTGAGACAGTAGTTACATATAAAACCAGGACATAATTTGTCGACACTGTGTATTGTCACTGCCAAGATTGCATATTCTTGAACAGTTCCCTTCCTTTTTTACCTTTGGTTCCAGAACATGATGACACATGTCTGATACTCATTTCTGTGATGTTGGGTCGACCCCGGAGCCCTCAGTAAGGTAAGTAAGAGTCCATGTACACACGTTAAGTCACTATGAGCATACACTGCAGGAACCACATTGTATACCTCCATCGGCTTCTGTCAATCACAATTTCGCAAAATCAACACATGTGAGATGAGATGCTTGAGAAGAGCTGCCATCTTAACAATCCGAGACCGAGTAAGAAATGCTATTATCAGACAGACAGTGGGATCAACACCTTGTGCCACATTTATTGGAAAACAGAAGAAAGTGGTTTGGCCATCTCGTTAGAATGCGACACCATAAACTACCATCACTGGCTCTACATCAAAGATCATCAGCGACGAGACCAAGAGGACGCCCAAGAAGAAAATGGATTGACGACATCAAAGATATTGTACAATCATACGGAATGACACTATCCAATGTCACCAATCTGGTGCTGGAGCGCCAATTATTCCAACCCACAACGCTTAACGGTAAAAGTGGAAGACGATGATGATGAATGAGATGATCATATATGTATTGGATGTGATCAGCATCACACCGACGTCTTTACCTTCCGAAACATTTCCTGGTACCCATTTTAATATTGGTCGACCCAGAGCTGTACTTTTAGAACAAAACTAATTCTGTTTCTGCTGGTTATTGAACCCAGTACACAGTCTTAGCAGGCAAGCGTTTAAACCCTACACCATCTTAGCTCTTAGTGACGTTAAGGACATGCATGTTAAGTGATTGTACAGGGTGTTTGTACAGTTTCAGTACATGTCGAAAAACCTGTTCAACCAAATAATTATTCTTTATTCCGTTGATAACACCATTCTCTTCGGAGTGCAAATAATTACTTCAGTAGACAACGGTCAGACGATGCTTTTAAATTCATTATAGACTGTGGACCAGAATTTTATGATAAAAAAAACAAGTCGCTTAAAAGTAGGCAGGGTCGACTTCATTGCACCGGATTTTTATCCCACATGGCGCAGTCTCTTTCCGCAGCGCGGGAAGCGTGGCACAAAGCACGATCTCCATAGCTTCAGCGGCGACCCTCCGAAGTCTCCGAAAAAATGCACTCCTGAAGGACGCGGCCCGGAATCGATCCCACAAAGTCAGACGGCTTGACCACTTCGCAACGGAGATTTCCAGAATTTCTGGACGACCGGCACACATATCATTTCCTAAAAAACCAGCGCAACGCGGTCTGCTGCCAAATCGCACGCAGCTATATTTTGAACGCGGGTATGTGGGATCTCGAGGTTCCTATAGTACGTTCTGGCCTCACACTATGATGACAGCATTTGTTTTACATACAAAGTGTAGTGAGACTTTACAAACACCCTGTTTATTCTAATTTCTTTCACGCCCAAAGTAAAGACTGAAGATGTCGGATACCAGTCTCCTGCAACACAGAAAGTCCTTGGCACAAGAACCACTCCCAGAAGAACCACCACGGAGTAAGTCTTTGCCCACACTTACCAAGCCAGATGTTGTGACACTGTATACTACCCCCACCGAGGGCGTCCCCTCGCTGCTTGTCTTCGGTCTGCGTCTAGTCAGGGATTTTCTCACCTTCTTTATCAGAGCTGGTCTGAGTACGATGATGTTTATAATGGATTTGACGCTTCGGTTGTTTGTGTTCGTGACTGAGATATGGCTCCAAATTCCAGGTATGCATTTTGTTTCTTAGTGTTTGTTGATGATGAGAACCTCCTGGTTATTATATTGTTAGTATTTTGTTGATGATCTGATATACTGTATCCAGATGTACATATTGATAGTTTTTTTTTTGATCACCTGACACATCCAGTTATGCGTATTGCTAGATTTTTATTAATGATCTGTAATTCCAGGTACCGGTTAGCAGGGTAGGGGTATCCCCTATCAAAGGAGATGTAAGACGCCTCCTTTCCTCCGTTAGTCTACGGGACACCCTTGGGCAAGGTGGAGTACCCGTTTAGCCCCCCGATCAGGGTTACGTGAAGCCATGGAAGCAGGTGGTGGATGGAGTGTGAGAGCAGCCGACAGATTGTTGTTGGTTATGGTCTTGCACTCTGCGGCGATAGGCAGATGATCTCATCAGTAGAGACAATGGCTATGGCCACCGACTAGTACAGTCACTGCCCAGAAGGAAAGCAACGGCAAACTACCTTCTGCAAAACTTGCCAAGAAACCATAACAACCATGAAAGAAAACATAATAAGAAAGAGATCTGGTGGCGAGACCCCCAGGCCAGGCAGATCAGATAACACTGGGGAAGAGTGTGACGCAGGGACCAGTACTAGTAATCGTGATGACGGAGTTAATCCTGACTGTGTTACCAAGGAAATCCCCTGTGTCAGACTAAGAAACAGAGTGAGAATGGCAACGTGGAATGTGAGAAGTTTGTATGAGGGAAAGCTTAAAGTAGTGTGTGATGAGATTGAGAGGTTAAACATTCACATTTTAGGAATTAGTGAACATCGCTGGAGCGGCAAGGGACATTTTACAACTGAAAATGGAAGTATTTTCATTTATTCTGGTAGAGATGTCGGAGGCCAGAGTGGAGTGGCATTTTGTTTAGATAAGACAACTGCAAAAGCTTTAATGGGATATAATCCAGTTAGTGATAGAATCCTCACTATTAGACTTAAAGGCCGTCCAAAAAACACAACTCTCATACAGATATATGCACCTACTTCAACAGCAGAGGAGGACGAAATTGAAGATTTTTACAACACACTACAAGACACATTAAATAAGATTGGTCATAATGATATAGCAATAATAATGGGAGATTTTAATGCTAAAGTAGGTGCAGGAAGAGCTGAAAATGAGAGACACGTTTTAGGAAAATTTGGATTAGGAAATAGAAATGATGCAGGTGACAAATTAATTGAATTTTGCACAGAAAATGAGTTAACGATAGCCAACACACTTTTTAAACAACATCCAAGAAGACTCTTCACATGGAAGTCTCCAGACAGTTTTACCAAAAATCAGATAGATTATATTTTAATACAAAGAAGATGGAGATCAAGCATAACATCTGCAAAAACCCTACGAAGTGCAGACTGTGATACAGATCATCAGTTATTAGAAGCAGATCTGAAATTAAAACTCAAAAAGCTTACCCGAGGACCAAGGCCACTTCGTTTTGATCTCACAAAAATACCGGACGCATACAACATAGAAGTTAGGAATCGCTTTGGGGTCTTGATGTCTGTACAAGAAGAAATGACACCTGATGAACTGGCAGTACAAGCTAGAGATATCTTGATAACTGCAGCCAAAGATTCTAATTCCGACCAAGAAAAAGCAACTTAAGCCATGGATTACATCAGACACGTTAGAATTAATAAAACAACGAAGGGAGCTGAAACAGAAAGGAGATGAATCCGATAGCAGGATGAAGTATAAATCTTTAACTCGAGAAATAAGAAAGAACACAAGAAAGGACAAAAATCAATATATACAAGATTGCTGTACCAGAATAGAGCAATATCATAAGGCTGGAAGAGATTATGAAATGTTCAAGGAAATGAAGTTATTGACAAGAAATGTTCAACCTCAATTGAATGTTATCTGTGACAAGATGGGAAATACCTTAACAGAATCTAGACAAATTCTAGAAAGATGGCAGGAGTACTGCAGTGGAATGTATGATATGAGTGACAGTGAGGATATGAATGAGATACATGAGCCAATGACAGCAGAGACAGAACCTGAACCCTCATTAGATGAAATTGCTTGGGCTATAAGGAACCTGAAGAATGGTAAATCACCTGGATGTGATGAGATACCAGCTGAACTAATTAAAGCAGGAGGAGAAGAAAGCATACACATATATCATGCATTATGTACAAAGATTTGGAAATATGGTATATGGCCAAAAGATTGGAAGAGAACTATCTTCATTCCAATACCAAAAAAGGGCAACCTGAAATTATGCACCAACTATAGAACTGTTGCCCTGATAAGTCATGCAAGTAAAATTCTACTAAAAGTCATAATGCGAAGACTTAGTAAGAAAATGGAAGAAGAGATTAACGTAGTTCAAGCTGGATTTAGACAAGGAAGAGGAACAAGAGATCACATATTCAACATGCGTTTAATAATAGAGAAGTGCAGAGAATTTAATGTAAACCTATTCTCATGTTTTGTGGATTATTCAAAGGCATTTGACTGTGTACAGCATCAGAAACTTTGGGAAATCATGAGGAATATGGGCTTTCCTTCACATGTAGTACATCTCATAAAAATGCTATATCTAGACCAACAAGCAGCAGTTAGAATAGATGGCGAGACATCAGATTGGTTTGACATCAAGCAAGGAGTCCGTCAGGGCTGCGTGCTGTCACCCTATTTGTTTAACCTGTATGCCGAAAATATAATGAGAAATGTAAGAGATGATATAAACAGGGAGCCATATGATGCCCTAAATATCGGCGGTCATGACATACCAGAGATTCGATATGCTGATGATACAGTATTACTATCCACAACACAGAATGGCATAGAAAACCTAATAGCCTCAACACAATTGAATAGTGAAAATCACAACTTATATCTTAACATAGCAAAAACTAAGATAATGCATACAGATAAAACTACTATGGAGAAAGAAATATACATTAATGGGAGAAAATTGGAGGTGGTGGAAAATTTTGAATATCTTGGGTCATTGATTACGAATAATGGTGACACAATGAAAGAAATTAAACGGCGACTATCCATTGCTCTTCAAAGACTAAAACAGATGAATAAATTATGGTGTGGGACAGACTAGAACTACAAAAATTAGATTTTTAAGAGCATGCATCTTTCCCATTGCAACATACGCCTGTGAGACATGGACACTTACTAAACAAGCTGAACAGCGCATACATGCCTTTGAATATAAATGTTATAGACGAGTTCTAAGAATATCTTGGGTAAAGAAAAGAACAAATGCATCCATACTTCAAGAGTTGAATATTGAGGAGGGATGGCTATTAAAGACGATAAAACAAAGAAAATTGAAGTATTTTGGTCACTTGATATGTCACGACAGTTTGGAGAGAACAATAACGGAAGGGTATGTGCCTGGGAAGAGAGGAAGAGGAAGGCCAAAGAGAAGATGGGTGCAGGATGTGGCGGATGATCTCCAGATGGGTGTATCAGACGCGGGACATCTTGCTTGTGATCGAGAAGTTTTCCGGAAGGTTGTTATGGGAGCGAGGTTCTGCAAAGGACATGCTACTGAATGAATGAATGTATGAATGAATTCCAGGTATACACATAGTCAGATTTTTCTTGATCATCAAGAATTCTAGGGGTATATACTGTCAGATTGTTTTGACGATCTGGAATTTCAAGCGTACATATTAGACTTTTTGATGATCTGGAATTCCAAGCTTACATACTGTTAATTTTTTGTTGATGATCTGTAATTTAAAGCGTACATATTGTTTTATTTTTGTTGATGAACTGGAAATCTAGGCGCACATATATTTAGATTATTTTTTTTTTATAATCTATAATTCCAGACGTACATATTTTTAGATTTTGTATTGTTTTGGATGATCTGGAATTCCAGTCGTACATATTTTTAGATTTTATGTTGGTTTTTGTTTGATTGTCTGGAATTCCAGGCGCACATATTTTTAGATTTGTTTTGGATGTTCTGGAATTCCAGGCTTACATATTTTTTAGATTTGTTTTGGAGGTTCTGGAATTCCAGGCTTACATATTTTTAGATTTGGTTTGGATGTTCTGGAATTCCAGGCGCACATATTTTTACATTTTTGTTTTTTATGGTCTGGAATTCCAGGCGTACACATTGTTAGATGTTTGTTTATGATCTGGAATTTCAGGCATACACATTGTTAGAGTTTTGTTTAAGATCTGGAATTTCAGGCATACACATTGTTAGAGTTTTGTTTAAGATCTGAAATTTCAGGCATACACATTGTTAGAGTTTTGTTTAAATTTGTTTACATCAAGAGAATTAACCTGACACATAGCAGTGCAGACACAATGACTTTTATGGGACTAGCAAGATGCTATGGACACCTATCGATTACCCACAAAATAAAAAAAAATTAATATATAACGGGCACGCTATCCAATCTACACACCATCGGCAGATGTCGTGTATACAGCCCATGGGGAGGCTGTACTAACTAATCATAAAGATCAGTCCCTCATTTGTCCCTAAGGACAAGCGTCCTTCTCTAGGTCAGAACCTGGAGTAAGGGGACGTGAGGAATAAACAGGTACCAGTTGCATTTACTATTGTCTTGTAACCATCTGTGCAGTTATCTCGACTGCTATGTCGTGAATCTTAATCTCATCAACGGGTAGGTGAGGTACCAGTATTATGACGTCATAATGTTAGGCGTAATCGAGGTAAATGCTCTTTAGAGACGTCATCATAAACTCTTTGTGTAGGTGTGGTAATAATGACCGAGTGACAATATCCTCTAACGGCGTATTTCAGAATGTGGTGGCTATACTTGGCAATGGCGATCACAATGAGAATTGAAAAATCTACGACCCATCATATGTATAATTAAGTACTAAATGAACAATAATAATAATAATAAGAATATGTAACTACTTAACTCTATGAACTCAAATTATGTGAAAGAAAATATATATATAATTCTATGCTACGCATTAGCAATAAATTAATAATTAATTACTGAAATTAATAAGTAGTAAACTCAAGTAGTAATCACAAGGGTACAATTAATATTGACATATGTCGTTTCGCGACGAAAACCGTGTCTATTTTCATCTACTGTATCAGTGTTCAACACATACACTCTCATCAAGAGTCAGGTTTCGATCCTCGAAATATAACTATACTATCTTGTTTAATACGAATATGCCGTACTGATATGACATAACATTATTTTAGAAATACAAACGATTTCCGATAATCCAGAAGTGTTCAGGTATAGTTCGTCAATTACCGCGCACATGGTCAATCGCATTCGACTGTGCAGTGTCACTTCGTCATGGCGAACAATGTCCCTGCCAAAGAACGAATTAAACAAACCATGTACATATCCGAATAACACTAAGATCTGGAATTCCAGGTGTACATTTTGTTTGTTAGATTTTGTTGTTGTTGATAATCTAGACTTAGCCGATGACATGGCCCTCTGGCCTCAAGCTCGATGCAAGATAAAACTAATATTGGATGGTAGGTTACAATAATTAGATTGAATTATTCCTAGGGAAAAGGCAACGGCAATGAGAATAAATCATGCACAAGATGTCCCGATCTCCCTTCGTTAAATATCACCTTAAGGGGTATAAATAGACACATATTTAGACAGGAACGTAGACAAAGATGTGTGTATGTGGTGGGAGGGGGGGGGGGCAGATAATGATATCAGAATAAAAATATAAACAATGCAAGAGCAGCTTTTATAGTGGAGGAAAATGTGTGAAACCCAAAAGATATTAAACATTGTCTTTCAAACTTAGAATACGTATGTGCAGTGTTAAAATAGCACTACTGAATATATTAGAAGCTTGCTGAAAGGCAATATTATTAAGAATAAACAATAAACATTCATTAACTAGTGTCTGTACACAACAGAAGGGATCAAATCTTTATAGAGAATAACCATCTTGAAGCCCATTGAGGGAACTAAATAAATACCAGTGAATAAAGTGGTGATGAAAATAACGAAAGAACCTTTATTTTCAAAGGGTAACAAATTGGGCACGCAGGCCCGTCTTACATTCGGCCCTTCCAATCATTCATCTTCTGTTCATCAGTGCATAGTGCATTCACATAGGGAAAAAAATGTGTCAAATAAATGCTGTAAACATAAACAATGCATGTTACCATGATTGATTGATTGATTGATTGATCTAGGAACCGACATCACAGCATTCGGGACATTCCCATAAGCGCTCCGTCCCCATCCTCAGCAACCAGCCTCTATATTACATATATTACGTATATTACATATAACATGTTATATATATATTACATATAACATGTTACCATGTTATGAGACAAATCCCCCACCCACCCACCCACCCATCCCCTATCCATCCGCGTGTCCCCCACACACACATCCATCACCCAACCACACAAATACCCATAGGCACATACTTTCCCCCATACATCCACCCATCCCCCAACCCACACATCCCACACACACTCCCACACACATCATCTCCCCACCCACACACACACACATCTTCCACTCACCACACATCCCCCCACACACATCCCCCACCCACGCACACACAAGCCCAGGCACACATGCATGCATCCACCCATCCATCACCCACCCTCACATCCCCCACCTTCACACAACTCCCCACCCATACGCACACATCCTCCACCCATCCCATAACCTACCAACACTCGCCCAACCACATATCCTCCACCACCCACATAGGATAGAATATCCATTGAGAAAACCTGAACATAGTATAGCTAGGAGGATGCTAGTCTGGAACCGATAGGACAAACGAAAAAGTGAATTTTAATAACGAAGACACTAACAATAGATTGCCCGATTTATTGCCTGACATATTTCATCGCATCTCGTCTGGTACATACTGCAGAATTCACACAACATAAAGTAAAATAACTAGATACATCCTTCAACCTGAAATATACACGTGTTCGCACAGTGATGTCAATTTTCTACCACGGTAATTTTAAACTGACTATAATGTATTTCTTTTTGCACAAAACTGACCTATGTAAATTAATCAGTATGGCTCTGCAAACATTAACAAACGACTATTTTATGTATTAAACAACACGCGAAAGGCACTTTCTCTATCAATCGACTAAGGGGAAGTTTGTGGTTTATCGGTCTTTCTAGACTACCATTTACTGTATGTAGTATCTTGTCAATCCAATTAGGTATGTCTTCAACCACTCTGGTGTTCAACTGCTGCTCTGGTCTGCCGATGTAATTAGACTGGAACCTGCATGTGAATTAGTAAATGCAATTGGATTTTGTGTACAGAGGGGGACATTCTTTAACTGCTGGGGTTGGAATAGTTGTGATTATGTACTTAATACAGTAACTGGATTTGCAGCACAGAATGTTCGGTCGACTGCTTTAACGAGCTGGTCCTGTAGACGTTGCATTACGTTACACCATCAATTGTTTGTGTTTTCCTTATTCAAATTCACTACGGGAAAACATTGTTTTGATTTTCTGAAATAGTGAATTCCTAAAACCCACGGAGACGAGAATTAGGGACATAAATGAATAACACGAGTAGGACATGGATAGAGCTGCATTACATGGAAACAGATTTGACGACTTGGGGAGATAAAAGATCAGGATAACCCTGGGGGTAACAGGTGTTCCACATTCGAACAATGCCTGTGACTATTAGTTTTAATGTTTTCAGTTTAAGTTTTATTCGTTTACTCACTCGTGTAATGTATAATTCTGCAGTATGCACCTGTTACTACTACTAATAGTTGATACAATTAGTGAGTGGGTTGGACTTATTTTTCGTGAGGGTTAAATTTCCCTCCTCGTCAGGCGAACTCTTCTTCGACGTTCGAGGCACTTGTAATGTATGTCCTAAAGTCAAGGACGAGAAGTCAACATTTAACCCCAACTGACCGGATTGTGGAGTGGACCCACTATACTGCGGTCAGAAGAGAAAGTTTAATCGCGTTAAACCTTTCAGCCACATCTTTCCCAGAGGAGCAAGGTGAAATATTTCACCACGATATAATAACAATGGAAGAGAGATACCAGGAACTTTGGGATGCCCACATGATGGCATATTACTGTTGGACCATTAAGCATGACTGCCCGGGCATATCACATTCCAGGAAGTTCTCGAAAAGAAGCTTTTTGTGTGTTGATTATAGATCTTAAAACATGCCAGTGACAAAGTTTTAATACATCTTTGGTGTGCTATATAAAGATAAAGACGCACAGTAATTACATTAATATTAATGCAGATTACAGTTAAAATGCCACCTAACTCTAGGCTTGTACATAACAGTTGCCCTACTAAGAAGGCCATTCTTAGTTATTTCCAAAACTAGAGATGACAGACAAAAATACGAATACATTTTTTGGAATAAACAACACAAACGTACCCAAGAACCGCAAAAACATTTAAGGCACCAAACTGTAGTTAAACCAGTGTTATTTTTAATGTTTTTCTTTCCTCATCCGTTGCAGGGGCCTTTCTGATATCGTTTGTCGCCCGCTTCATAGTGTGGTCCTTCCAGACCATCATATGGTTCACCTACATAACCCTAGAGTTGTTCTTCTACCTCCCAGCCCCGCTGTTGATGGTGTATGTCCTGGCCATCGGCTTCCTCTACTACAAGATGCCCGAAGCCGTGGAGGCCTTGCTGCATAGCATTTGGTTGATGGTGGAGTATTTTGCGAAGATAGTGGCCTACATTACGTTTCCGAGCTACAGAAAGTCGTAGCTGTTTGTTGATAGCGCGTCGATATCCTACAAGAAGTTAATTATGAAGAAGTTTGATTATTAAGACCAAAACAAATTAGGAACATGATATCTGTAGGACTTGTAAAAGGACATGACAGTCTAGATATCACTTGATATCACCAGAGGTAGGGTATATGGATTATCTTAGAGGAGAATTTACACTTGACAGCAACAGAGACAAGACATTTAGCTTATGATAGAGGAGAATTTACACTTGACAGCAACAGAGACAAGACATGTGGCTTATGAAGTAGGGGAATTTACACTTGACAGCAACAAAGACAGGATAGTTTAGCTTATAATAGAGGGGAATTTACACTAAATAGCAACAGACCGAAACATTTAGCTTATGATAGAGGGGAAATTACACTTTACAACAACAGAAACAGGACATCTGGCTTATCGTAGTGGTGAATTTACACTTGACTGCAACAGAGGCGTGACATCTGGCTTTTGATAGTGGGGACTTTACATTTGACAGCAACAGAGGTAGCACATCTGGCTTATCATAGAGGGAAATTTACAATTGACAGCAACAGAGGCGGGAACATCTGGAACATCTGGCTTATGATAGAGGGGAATGTACACATGACAGCAATAGAGGCAAGACATCTGGCTAATGATAGAGGGAAATTTCCAAACACTTTAATCCTGCATTGTACTTAAGCAGGCTGCTAGATGTGCATAGTGTTCTTTGGTTGAATATGAGTGCATTTATTTTTATGACCCCCTCCTTTTAAATACAGGTTGAATATTCTTAAATGATCTTGAGTTCATTATTTTTTTTTTTTTATGTGGGATGGGTTCCTACCCTTTTCTATTAGTCACTCGGTTCAGCTAATATATTTCTCAGTCTAACTGCTTGTCTGTTTGCTCTGCTTAATTGTCTCTTCAGCTACGTGTGTAAGTGTGTCTCTGCTTTAAATGTCTGACTCTGTGTATGTCTCTCTGACTGTTTTGCCTATATGTCTTTATCTAACTGTTTGCTTCTCTGTCTGTTCCGTTTGTATGTCACTATCTGGCTGTCTATCTGGCTCTATATGCTGCTTGGATGTCTCTGTTCGACTGTCTATATTCTTCCTGTATGTCTCTGTCTGACTGTGTGTTCTGAATGTATGTCTCTGTCTGACTGTCTGACTGTCTTTTCTGTCTTTATGGCTCTGTCTGACTGTCTGTTCTGCCTAGATGTCTTTTTCTGTGTCTCTGACTCTCTGTTCTGCCTGCATGTCTTTGTCTGACTGCCTGACTCACTGCCGTTATATCTTTCTCTGAGTGTCTGACTCTCTGTCTTTATGTCTCTGTCTGAGTGTCTGTGTCTCCATTCCGTTCTGCATGTCAGTGTCTCTGTTATGTCTATATGTCTCTATCTAACTGGCTGTCTATATTATATTTTTGTCTGATAACTCTTTCTTCTTGTCTGTCTGCTTCTTTATTCTGTCTCTCTCTATCTCTCTCTCTCTCTCTCTCCTCTTACTGTCTGCCGATTTCTCTCTGTTATCTCTCTGTCTCTCTGCGTGGTTGACTATCAGTCTCTCAGCTCTGCCTATATGTTTGTCTTTCCAATTGAGTGTGTGTCTCCTTGCTCTTTATGCCTCTGTTTTACTGTATGTCTCTCTGCGTCACCTCTTGTTTCGGTTCGACTGTCTATCTGTCTCGTGATTCTGTCTGTATGTCTCTTCGCTCGGCCTCTCCGCTCTGTCTGTGTGTCTATCTGTTTGACAATATGTCTGTCCTACCGCTATGCCTCAAAGCCATTATGCCTGACCATCTGTGTGTTTGTCCTTTCTGCCTATATGCCACTCTGTCTGACTGGCTGTCTCTCTGTCCAGTCTTTTTAGTCGCTCTTTTGACTGTCTGTTTCTTTGCTCCGCTTAAATGTTTCATTGTCTGAATGACTGTCTGTCTCCCTGCATGGCGTATGCTTTCACTGTATGGATGTTTGTCTGTCTGTATTTATGTTCTTCATTTATTTCTCATTCTCTTTCGATCTCCTCTCTCTCTCTCTCTCTCTCTCTATCTCTCTCTCTCTCTCTCTCTCTCTCTCTCTCTCTATCTCTCTCTGTCTGTCGCTCTATATATTCCTATCTTTCGGGAAAACCGTATTTACACGAATCTCAAGATTAATAATCCAGGTCGTTTCCGGCACCCCGGAAACGGAATAACAATTCTTCCGACCTAATAGTATATTCCATAGGATTCACAAAAGCAACAGACAGCAACATCGAGATCCACTGTTCTTTACGGTCAAAACACCCCGTCTCCTCTCTATATACATCGGCATCTACGTATACAACATGGTCGTGTCACAAGTAATAGTCTTCTATATAAATCTCCCTATAGATTTTTCTATCTCTTATCGCTCCTTCTCTCCCATACTTTACCACTGTCTCTATATCTCTATCTCTCAACAATTGAGATCTGTATGATCATGTCATCCCCGCGCTCTCTCTATATACATCGACATCTACATATACAGCATGGCAGTGTTAATCCATTAGTTCTCTATAAATGTGTTCGGGTTTGCCTTCCCTAGCCTGTGACTGTCCCAGTATGTTCCTATAAGGTAGCAGGTGTGTGTGTCTCTCTTCGTCTGGTTCCCATTCTTTGACCTATCCGTCATGGGACCCCTATTAGTTACTCCGCTACAGCCGGCATAGCTCTTAGGGGCCATTGGAACACGCAAACCCCTCTACTATGACCTTTTCCAGTCTATTACAATATACAACAACCCCTACCCTGTTCAACCACAGAAAGGAAGTTATATTAGGGTCCATCTCTGGAAGAACTTGGAAGCAACAGAGATGTGGTTCGTGAGACGAATGTTACGAATTCCTTGGACTGCCAAAGTAATTAACAACTATTGCCAGCTGACATGGCACTTGATGATGATAGTGATCTCTGTTTCAGATAAAATACTCCTATGACCGAGTCAGCCACAAAGAGGATATTAATTTAAAGGTAATTGTTCTCCAAAGAGGGTAATGGCTTAAGTGAGACACGATAAAGGGGCTCTCCAGCATACACTATTAATGAAAGATGCCACAACAGACAATAACAAGCATTCAATAAAGACAAATCTGTCGTAAATATATTATATTTATTTTGTCCAGCGCCATGACGAAACATAACAAAACAAACAAACGTGATTACATTAAATGCATCATGGCACAAACACATAAACACCGATAACGATTGCAATAACGTTATTGCAAAGAAGCAAACAGCATCATCAGTTAATAAATGATTTCATTTTAAAGTATCAGACGAATAATCACGAATTACAATGACAATAACTTGATAACAAAGAAGCAAACAGTATCATCATATAAACAATTGCTTCATTATCAAGTTTCCTCAACATTAAAATTGTAAATTGAAACAAAACGGCGTGATGGGATCCTGCAGAGACAATATCCTGGCACACACACCCTATGCACATGTCTGATCAGCACACCAGTGACGTCTAGAAATATCACACTGCATGTTAATACAATGTGCCACATGTGAATTCAATGAATCAGTGAATGGATGAATGAATGAATAATTGAATGAATATATGGATGGATGGGTGAATAAATGAGTGAATGAGTGAATGAATGAATGAATGAATGAACGGGTGGATTGATGGATGAATGAATAGTTGAATGAATGAATGAATGAATATATAGATGTATGAATGAATGAATGAATGAATGAATGAATAAATGAATGAATGAATGAATGAATGAATGAATGAATGAATATACAGATGGGTGGATGAATGAATGAATTAATATATAGATGGATGGATGAATGAATGGGTGAATGGATGAATGAATAAATGAATGAATGAATGAATGGATGAATGAATAAATAAATAAATGAACGAATGAATGGATGGATGAATGGATGGATGGATAGTTGGATGGATGGGTGGATGGATGAATGAATGGATTTATCGATGAATGAATGAATGAATGAATGAATGAGTGAATGGGTGAATGAATGAATGAATGAATGAATGAATGAATGAATGAATGAATGAATGAATGAGCAAGTATATGTAGAAAATGAACATAATGCAATAATCACTCATAAAGCTATAATTCTTTCTAGAACTGTGCGTGTCCCGTGCAGGACGTTGTAACCAACCCCAGGTTGATATTCTAGACAATGTGACTTTCAATAGTTTCTCGTTATGTTCTGAAAGAGACATCCTCGTTTACATTCAACTCACAGCCGGTGGAGGGTTTGAATCCCCAACCACGCTGTTAGCGCATCGGAAGCTTAAAAGAGACTACCCTTATTCTTCTTTCTCCCTTGACGTCTAAAGCAATAATAAATACGTTAAATGATATCACTCATGTCCGACGTTTCGGATAGAACAACCTTTGCCATGAACTGCACAGATACGATTCCATAGATATAATATAATACAACGTTTATGAACGCTTAACTACATTAGAAGGAAGTTGCAATATAATGTAATACTGTCAACCAACTGACAGTATACCACAACAAGCAACGATGTACAGACCAAATGGAACCTGAAGAAGAAGTCGACCATCTAAACGATGGACATAGGAAGTAACAGAGTCCATGGGAATCTCGATATATGAAGCCTATACACGAGCACTCTCCTGCTGTTTATATATGCTTCACCTCGAGGAAGAGGAAGGAGATGGGATGAGGTTGTCTGTAGTTGTTTTGTTTGAGTTTCCGCCATCAGTACATTTCTAACTGACAGCTCAATCTGCTGTGATTTATGATTCATCACCATCATCATCAACATCATATACCATGACAAATCGCGAAGGCATGCAAGTCTCTCTACAGTTCTGGGTCGTGGGTAGTCTGGATCAACTCTGCTGGTGATATTTCCTCCATGCCACTGTTTCTGATCAGCCAGCATTATTTCCCTCTGTCTTCCTCTTCCCCGACTCCCATCCCATGAAATTTTTGTATTCAAGATGTTACCAAGGCTCTGGAGCGTTGTGGTTACGGACGCAATTCGTAATCTCACTTATCACGTTCGAAACTCACCTGCGGGCGTTTAGTAGCAGGCCGCCTTGCGTTGTTTTTCATGCAATGGTATGTGTGCCGTTCGTTCCGAACACAATTGCAAACTTCTGAACATAAAACTTACCGAGAAATCATAAGAGTAAAAAAAAAATACTGGGGTTGACTTGACGTCCTGTACATCTAACTAACTGACGAATGCACCTCTTCTCATTACGTGACCAAAGAACTTCATTTGCCTCTTTACTATAGTTGTATATAATACTCTACTTTCATTAGCCTCTTCAATGCAGTCATAGTTATCTAGCTACTCTGGGAGTCCAAGGTATTCGAAACATTCGTCTCAGGAACCATGTCTCCGTTGCTTCTAAGCACTTCCTAATTTATTCATTCATGCTCCATGATTCACTGCCCTACAGTAAAACTGTAGCGAATGTAGCAAATAATAAGCAAATGAAACCCATAAAGTGATTAGATAAATTAGATGTCGACACTCAAGATTTGTTGGGCACTTTATGAGAAGAAATAAACTGCAGCGCTTGGTGACAACTGACAAGATTGAAGAGAAAAGAACACAGGGAAGGCAGAGAGGTAAATATCTGGATGGCTTTGCAACATGGCACTGTCGGGACAATAAGATAGAGTTGATCCACGACTCTGGTGAGATGGCGAAATTTGACCACCCAATTTTAGCGGCATGGCACCTGATGATGAATGTGATGGCTAAAGATGCTTCTCTGCGGTGAGGCGTGTGATGTTTGCTGGTACTTAGGATGATGTTACCCATAACTGCTTTTCCTGGTTTGTATCTTTCCAATTGCAACACATGCCTGTGAGACCTGGACACTTACTAAACAAGCTGAACGCCGCAAAAGTGCCCTGGAATATAAATGTTATTGACGGGTTCTAAGAATATCTTGGATACAGAAAAGAACAGATGCACCCACAAGAAAACATCTGAATATTAAAGAAGGTTGGCTACTAAAGACGATAAAACCAAGAAAATTTAAATATTTTGGTCCATTATAACGTCATAAATGTTTGGAGAGAACAATAATGCAGGGGTATTTGTTCGGGATTAGAGGAAGAGGAAGGCCCAAGAGAAAATGGCTGCAGGATGAGGCAGATGATCGTCTGATGGGTGTATCGGATGTGGGACATCTTGTTTGCGAGCGTGAAGTTTTCCGGAATGTTGTTATGGGAGTGAGGTTCTGCAAAGGATTTGCTACTGAATGAATGAATGAATGAATGAATGAATGAGCACCAAGAGATTGATTAGCGGGATAGCAAAAGCGCCGAATACAATCCAGTGTACAGCTCAAACAAGGTCTATGGTCCGAAAGTGTATTCTGATTCTACACGACGATGCACGCATGTTGGATCGGTAGTCGCGTGTCCAAGTAAACAATATTTCTTTTAATGTTCTGTAATGTAATTGGTTGTCCGCTTGAAACATATCATTGATATATGCAAATAGTGGAAATGTATTTACAATTATTTTGACAAAGCTTGACTATAAGATCTCACCATTTTGGTCACATGACAAGAGACAGTATACCGACCCGGCTCACAAAATGTGTACACACATTTTGACACGTGGGGGAGGGGCATAATTCATGTACCATAATAGGAGTTAAATTAGAAGAAAAAAAACTAAGGTGAATATTATTAACCAGCAAGATGATGTTTGCATATCCTTTACAGGACATTGCTGTCAACATCAGCATTTTTCAGCTTTCAGCTGATTTTTGATTTCTTGGCAAGGTTACGCTCAGTAGTTTGCCATTGCTATTTGAGCGACAGGCTCAAATACAGGTAAAGGATAAGTTAAAAGACCACCTAATGGACAAAGGCGGATCTGCGGGATGAAAAATAACTCACGTGATCATGAAGTAGTGATAGCAGTTAGCTACTCGGGTAGAGAAAGAATTCATTAGGAAGTAGAACAGCTTATTGGACACATCACCCAGACTACTAGATCTTTTAGTGTAAATTACCGACGTGTCCAACTTGCAAATGTACAACATAGAGACAAATGCAAACCTTTATTTAAGAACGACATATCAACATGTATGATCTACAGCGAGTGTTCTCATTTAGACTGTAACTGATTGTCAACCCACACTGGAGTGGTATGTATGTTTCTGTTGATAATTGACTTAATGATAACTCCCCCACGACGTCGCCGTGACTTTTAACGATACTAATGACAGAATCAGTGTGAACGGCATAGTCATAGAAAGTATGGAAAGAAATAACTGAAAGGGACCCAGCGGGCACACACTTTTCTCATGTTCAGTCTGTTGTGTAAAGTTCTAAAAATTGTACTCTTACTCAGTTTTGCTGAACCCGATATCTCTGCAGTTGTCATTGTTCTATCCTGGTCTATGATTTTCTTCACTTTGCAGCATTTGCATCATTGCACTCTGAGAACGGTCGTTCTGATCTTGGCAGATCAGCAACTTGGGAACGGCCACATTTAAACTGCAAGCACCAATTTTTTTTTTTTTTACTGAAGCATACGAAGGACAAACGTCCTCAAACACTGGCCCCATCTCCCTGTGTATTTCTGTAGGTGTTTTTGCCTGTAACATCAAGAATTTTATCACAATCCTGGCGTCTGATTTCTCCATTGTTCTGACAAACCGTTGGATGTCAATAGGGTGTGTTGTGTTATGCACCATATCGGAAAAACCACTTGAGGATGGAAATGCATAATTCATTTGTCCATTAGACATTGAATGAGCTATACATGTGCCAAATTTCAATTTTCTCTGTCTATTCCTTCATGGTCAGGCTAAAGACTTATGAGAAACCCTTTGTAAAACGGCACTGACACAGCTGAAGGTTTAAAAATACACATCGTCACATAGTTGAAGCCCAGGATTCGAACAGAATCACATTGTATAAGCATATTATTGAACAAGCAACCGTGAACACTGAATGCACATACTGGAGAGGCACGTGTTGCTCACTGTTTAACTTTTGAAAATGTATACGTTACTTCTTGTTGTTAGTTAACTGCAGATCCTCTACAGGGCCTAGCAGTCAATCCAACATCTTTTTTGCGGTTTATGATTCCTGGGCAAGTTTGTGTTCACTAGTTTGCCAATGCTTTCTGAACGACCAAAACTAATACCATTTTATGAAAACCAACGCAAGATGATCTGCTTCCATGTCACCCGCAGCTGTGTTTCTAGGTGCATGCATTAGGCTATCAGTACAACTTTAAATTTGTGAGTCCGCCACGGTGAGGATCGAACCCTAGACAATCAGGCCAGCAAGCGAACGTCCCACCTTTACGCTACCTTGGGATTGGTGGATTGTAATGACATAGCATGGTACTATTGAAGTCTATAGCAATCAAGAAATGAAAGAGATGCTTACACTGCAGAAACAAACGGTTATTTCTGAATTATATACAGCAATTTTAAATAAACGTTTTAATGTCTCCGCATTTTACATTATATTTGCAATAAATATTTGCAGATGGCATATCTTTCTCCACCAACATCAAAATCAACAATGTAGAATCAATATGTCAAGAATATAGAAGCATCACCAGATACAACATTAAACTAACATTATCAATAATCTTCATTTGTAATTAATTAATTCATAATAATCATTATTTCACACCTTGACAACTACGATTATTTGATTCGTTCTGCTTATATGTAAAGATTAGATTTTCAATCTCAACCACTATGAAATAACATGAAATATGAATGGTGGTAGTAGTAGTATTAGTAGCAGTAGTAGTAGTTGTTGTTGTTGTCGATATATAAAAAGTACCACTAGGTACACGGTTCGCCTTAAGTTCCGTTGTATTTTTTTTATTTTAATGGAAGTACAAGAGAGGGGATTTGACATTGCCTATGAAAATTGAAAATATGAAGTGGAATTTTCATATTTCCAATCTTCCTCGTCCTCCTCCTCCACTTTCCCCTTCTCATCCTCCTAGTGGAGGAGGAGGAGGAGGAGGAGGACGACGACGACGACGTCAAGGACGAGGAAAATTGGAAATATGAAAATGAAAATATGTATACACATATGCTTCTATTTACATGTAATATACATTACCTTATTATGTCTAGTTGTATCACAAGCAAGTGTTTGCCAATAAACTCATATTGCAAACACGAAAAACACCAGACAATGGCCATCAGTAAGCACTATACACTTGATTTTACTTTTGTATATATTACATAGCCAACATAGAGTACGTGACAAGAATACACTTATACTCACGTTAACAGTTTATAAAAAGAGAATATTCAATGTTAAAATCACAAATACAACAGTTATATAATTCTGAGCATTATTGACATCTCAATGAACATTCATATTGCAAAATTATTGAAATACGCGGACAGAAATAATGATATTCTGAAAGAATTATGATACAATTATGTCGTCTTCAAATGTCATGTATCCTCAATTGAAGTAGAATCCTCCAACCAGCTCATATTGAATCAGTGTACCATTTGCTATCCCACGCAGATCTTTCTGTGTTCTTCCGAAATTTCAGTTATTTGTCCTTTTTTGTGTGTGATGAAGTGTTCAAGATTTTGAATAACGATGACACAAACAATATATTGTACGATTGGCATATCCTGGCATATTTCGTCAGGTATATACTGCAGAAATCACACAAAATAAACTAGAGCAATTAGAGAAATCCCTCAAACTGAAATATACAGCATACATATTCGGACAATAATTTGAATTGTCTACCACGGTCATTATAAACTTACATTCTTGTCTTTTTGTTTTGCACAAAATTGGTTTCTGTACATGAATGGCAATCGCCTCTGCCAGCTTTAACATGCGACCATTTTGCTTTATCAAAATATGAAACACAGGGTCCTTACGTGACTGTTTTCCAAAATGTACCGTCCAATGATGACGTAGGAGATTTACGGTGTGTAGACTTTGCCAGCTTCCCAGAGCTGGTGTTCAAAATTCGTAGTATGCTACAGCTAATATTGTCGACGACATTAGGTATCCAGTCTCACACCGCAGTAGGCAGAGGTCGAAGGCTAATGCACGAAACACTGGAGAGTTCAAAACGTTAATGTATGAAAACAGTGGGGAGGGTGATGTTATCTTGTTCGGTAGTTCGGGGCAAACGGAGTGCATAGCCATCCTCATCAAGCTCTAGGTGCACACCTGTCAAGGAAGCAAGTGGTGCTGTTGCCATGACAAACAGCAGTCTTACCATAGACACAATGGCTGTAACCAATACCCTAAATTGGCTCTCACGCAGAAATATGCATCCGCAAGCGTACTGAGCAACTCAGTGAACGGAGCAACTCAGTGAACGGGCTCAAGACGGTCCAGACTTGCATTGTAGGGCACGAGTAGCTGGACTTGCCGATCACATCACGATTAGTCCAGCTAACTTTTATCAATGTACAGGGGCAGTCATGAGTGAGAGGCAACAAGTGAGCGATCGGTTGGCGAACATCACGATGATCGAGTGAGAAGAGCGAAGGATTGGACAAACATCGTCAGCGCTATACGTTGGATGAACTGAAGACTTTAAGGAAACATGAAAATCTACCTCCTTGTCCATGGTGAAGGAGATGGGAGTAAAGCTGGAAGCCACCATACATGAACATTTGGTCAAGGGCGCAAGACATTAGATTAACCAACACAGAACGGGTACCGTTAGTCAATACTCGTTGGCGGAGATGTTAAGGAGAAGACCGTAACACCCATCAGCCTGTGCGAAGTGTGAAAATAATGAATCTTAATAATCGTAAAAGTTACAACAGGTTTTTTTTACGTCATGCAAGGTAAGTTAGAGTTTTACTATTCGTTGCTTCTCTTATGTCCCCCGGCATTACTAGGACCATACAGTTACGTAAACATATGACTATTAATTCCATTATTTTCATCATCCTCAAGTGCCGTGTCAGCTGGCGGAGGCGTTCATTTCTCTCCACAGTTCTCGGTCTTTGATGTTCTGGATCAACTCTATTGTTGATATTCTTCCATGCCACTGTCTCAATCCACCCATTGATCTGTCGAGTTATCACAATGTTCTCCAATGCCTCTTCAGACCATGTAATGGAACAATTTTAGACTGGGTCGGCGGTCAATATCACGCCGCTCGCCTTGACTGTTCAGATCTGTGCAATGTACCTATCTTAGAGTGGGTTGGCATGGAGCCACGGTGACTGGTTTTAAAAGTGCAAGCCTTCTTGGGGATTGGAACAAACGACCACCGAGACGATAGGCATTTGTTCAGGAAAATCCACTACACCAGCTGTCTTGGTGCTCAGTCTCGTCATCATCAAGTGCTTTGCCGACAGGAGTGGACTATTTTGTGACTCCATAATGACACACGCATGTCAAGCATATTCTCTCGCTGTCTACCTCTATCTCTCCTTCCATAAACTTTTCCAGTTGTCCCCAGATGTTCAGGTGTTTGTCTTCTTGCGATGTAGCTAAGATTTTTAGACATGTTATGATGCGAAATGGTCTGAAAATGTAATGGCAACTGGCAAGGTTGATGAGAGGAGAGTAAGAGACAGACAAAAGGATAAATACTTGGTCGGTACTAGAACACAGATCTGGCTCTGGTGACCATGTAAGATGGCGAACCATGACCGCCCACGCCTGTTGGCATAGAATTAGAGGATGATGATGACATGGCCAATAATTGATGACTTAGTAGGGACTAATAATCTGTACTTGTGCTGACATATGACTGTTTTCTCTTTACATATACTATTCTCATGAAGGGGACAGGATAGAACTGAATGCCTCTGCCTACTGCCTACCAGGATGCCTCATAGTGTTCATTCTTTGGATTTACACAAAATAAGAACATACATGGTATACTCCCCCAGTTCCTTGGGGTACATAATTTATAGAGTATGTTTTCTTG
>JACEFZ010002994.1:0-93572 GCA_014155875.1 Cepaea nemoralis
CTTTGTCCCCTTTTTGAATCTCAAAGTTCTCCGGTTAGCCTTTTTTGGGACTCCTGGTGATAAAATTACACCCTTTCAAACTGCAGACCGGTTTTCGTAGAGCCTCAACTGGTTAAACCTTTCACAAGTACCTTTTCAATTGGTTTTTTTTAAATCTTTTTCCCAAGATCCCCCCCTTTCTCCCCTTTCCTTGTGAGCCCTTTCCCCCTTTTTTACAAGACAAGCAGATAGTGAGAGTCTTTCTGTTTACGCCGCAATCAACCGTTTTGTGTGTGGGAGTTTTTCAAAGGCCCCCATTTTTCACTCCACTTTTTTTTAGGAGATAAAGGGGGACTCTTACCAGGGGGTTTTCTTACTGGGGAACTTTATCGAAAGGATCCTCCTTCTTGGGTGAGCGTTTTAGGGTTCTTCCTTTTTTTCCGGGACCATGTGTCTGGTGGCGGGATTGGGTTGGCCCAATTCCCCATTATCCCCATGGCTAGCCCCATACCTTTCCGCCAACGGTTGACTGGTCTAACCTTTCTCCCCATTTCAAGCGAAAAAGGGGTTTGAAATGGCTTGGGCCATCATTCTCCTTTTGGTCCACCCCCCAATTTTTCCCAAAAATTTTTCATAGTCGTTACCCAAATCCAGCAATGAAAATCCATTTCAAAAGGAAAGACTTCAGTCTGACAGTGGCGCAACATCTCCCGGGCTCTCTTTTCGACTTTCTAAACCTGTTGCAAATAATATGAGCTGTCTTTGGGAAACCCTTTTCCAGGTTTTCCCAGAGTTTAAATAGTCTTTCCCATACCAGGGGGCCCAACCTAGAATAAACCGTACGCCCCCGCCCCCCTCAGGCCCTGTGAGAGTTTAAATTTCCTTTTCCCTCTTTCCCAAACCCCATACCCAAACCCTTTCGCCCAAAAACTGTAAAGTTTGGGTTTTTCGATCTTATCTTGTGTTCACGAAGGGGGAGAAAGGGGAAAACTTCTTTGCCTGGTAGGACCGCCACCAAACCCCTTTTGAGCCCCGGGGAAAACCCCCGTCCCCCACTGCACCCCCCTTTTTCCCTTGGGCCCTTTTGGAGCTTTCAGCCCCAACCCTCTCATACGGAACCATGGTCTTGACTGCCGCTCGGCCTCCTTTTCCCTAGCCTCAGCCTCCACCCTTTTAAACCTAGCCCCGCCTCAATCCTTTTGGCTTCGGGGCAAAAACCTTTGTTTTGTGGGTCCCTTTCCACCCCCTGCACTATTTCTGTAACTCCCCCATATAAAACCTTTTTTTCACGCCCTGTGGGCCCTGTACGTCAGCAAACTTTTTTAAACCCCAGCTGATCCCATTTTAAACTCGGGGGTTTTTTTTTGGGGAAGAGGAAATTTGTCTATTTCCCCCTGCCCTCAAAACCCTCCCACAACAAGAAAATTTAACGCCCCAAAACCCCCGTTGGGAGTGGGTCTCGTGTCAGGAAGAGTATAGACAATAGCCAGGCACGGTAGGCAGAACCTATTGATGGAAAACAAGGATATCTGTCCCCTATCACTAAATCAGCCAGAACTCCACCAGGATTTCAAATATCCGGGACGTGCCCCCAGAAATTGTAACAAGCTACGTGGAGGGTCCCAAATAGCCCGGTCACAATGTTTAATTAATCTTCTATAGCCCTGGCTGGGATAGGTCTTTACCTGCCAACCCTCCTCCGTTTTCCCTGGACTCACTGTCACGCTTCCTTTCGACCTAGGGACCTATTTCCTGCAGTGTTCTTCTGGCTGACACATAAATAACATGGCAGTCGTCAGAACAACTTGGAAGTAATTTATTAACCTAATCAAGAACAGCACAGGAACACATAAAGGCAGTTAAACAGATAGTTTTACACAGACACTACACTGGTAAAGTTCCGACACCGAGCCTCAAGTCGCCACAGTCACAGATCCAGCTTCAGATACTGTCTGATCTGTCCACACACTTCTCACCAAAGATGTCTGAATCTCCTTCCTTCTCCAGCAACGGGTTGTAGATTCAACAGGCTTTTGTAGAATCCAAGCGACTTGTGTGTTGAGGACTTCTGTTCATTGCCATCTGAATTAATTCGGCACCAGGTCTTCACTGACCTATGAAAAGTCTTACGGTTGCAGATACGGTGAGGTGTTCGTGGAGGGATAATGGATGGGTGCCTTTTAATGTCTGGTATAAAATGGGTATGCCAGAAAATCATCTTAGGCTCCCTCCAGACAACAACCTGCTCTCAGGCGTATGTTGTTGAAAAAACCGGCAATGCACCAGTCATGCAAAATGTCCTTGCCTCACGACCTGGACCTTGTCTCTGTCTCAGAGTTAAACACACCAAACCCTGAGTTGGCCTCGTCGGACATATTGGCGTTAGCCTAGAAGCACTGGTGATAATGTCCGTTAGAAGACATAGTCACTTCTCATAGAAGAGGACCCTGGAGATGACAAACAAAACCTGAGCGACTGGGCTGACTCATGTATCACACAAATACACTATATTTAATACCTGAATGACTGGGCCTGACCTGTCAGGTAGCCCCTGGATTGGCCACGTCCGGGCTTGAGGAGACCTCCAGCTGGACGAAGTCCTGTTGTCTTTTTGCCCACACGACACACTCTCCACATTCATACCAAGCCTTTATTATGATTTGGCACAATCATTTCCATGCTTCCCTCTCACTTGCAAACGCTGCCTTTCTCACAACTACGATCCTGTGGTGTGGTGTGCTTAGTAAACTGTGTGTTTCTCCTCGTTACTAAAAGTATAGTATTGGGGTTGTATGGCACGCAGTGTAGTTCCCCATTCCCCGCAAGAATAGGAAAGAGGATACTACCCCTCCCGGCCGCTGCTCTTGTCTGAGCTGTCGCCGCAAGGTACCGGTAGTGCCTCACAGAACACATAGATTTAGAGGAATGCAGGTTCTCTCAATGAGATAGAGAAGTCCATTATCTTCCCGACATCATCCTATCAAGTAACAGACGAAAGAGATAGTCCTGTGTATAGCCACTTCTGGCTCAAGAAGATAGATCATAGATTGGTGGACCCAATCCCCAAAGGAGCCCTTCCCGTAGCTATCTAGTGTGCTTATAATGAAATGAGAGATGCTACTAAGTAATGGTAAACCGTAGGAAGAACGATAGCACTCGTCTATCGGCTGTCAAGAACCAGCGATATCATCTGGGAAATATTTCTTCTTCAGATTTGTTCCATTGCCATGCTAAGACCAAGACGCGCAGCCAAATCGGCTAACGGTCACCCCCTACCAACATGGCAAGACTGCTGTTTTGCCATATCCTCTCCGTCGTTACAACAATAGAGATTTATAAGTACCAACTTTATTACAGCCTACGGTTACCTTTCTCCACCACCAGTAGGAGACCTTTTAAATGTCTCAGTAGTCTGTTGCTCCTCTGTCGTGATCTTCAAATCACCTGACCGGCTGCACTACCAAACAGTCTTTGTTGCAACGGCCATGAAATGCCCAGTAGCCGCACCAGTGCCCATTTGGCGCAAGGCGCGCCTTCGGACTACCCGAAAGGAAAGACAAATATATACTCGCTCCATGTAAAGATTGTGGTATGAAGATAACCCAAAGAACCATCTTTCATGGAGAATTGAGCGAATAAAGAACTGAGAGCTTCCGAAAGCCGGTTCCCCCTGTTTACCAAGAATAACAGAATACATAAGGACATGGGCCACTGGCGTTTCGCTACAAATGACAAACTTTTCACATGAGATCTTGGGGCAGGGGGAAGAGGAGATGATAACAGGTTAAGCCCATATTTCTAGTGGCAAAATGCCTTAGTATATGTTTGCTATGATTACATAACCCAAAGGATATCACAGCTGAAGCATGATGTGTTGCCCTATAGACAACTGAGCTAATCTGTGTAGAAAGTAAGTGCACCTGGGAGAACAATGTTTTAGAGCTTATAACACCGGCCTCTAAATAGGAATAGGACATAGATGAGATGATTGACTGTATTGCACCGGGTTTTATCCAATACGACTTGGTCTGCGGAACGGTAAGCCACTTGCCAAGAGCATCGCACCAAGCACAAGAGACATTTGTAGCATCCATTAAGGTTCTCTCCAAACTTTCGTGACGTTTCAAGTGACCAAAATATTTCAATTTTCTTTGTTTTATCGTCTTTAATAGCCAACCTTCTTCAATATTCAACTCTTGAAGTATGGATGCATTTGTTCTTTTCTTTACCCAAGATATTTTTAGAACTCGTCTATAACATTTATATTCAAAGGCGTTTATGCGCTGTTCAGCTTGTTTAGTAAGTGTCCATGTCTCACAGGCGTATGTTGCAATGGGAAAGATGCATGCTCTTAAAAATCTAAGTTTTGTAGTTCTGTCTGTCCCACTCCATAATTTATTCAGCTGTTTTAGTCTTTGAAGAGCAATTGATAGTCGCCGTTTAATTTCTTTCATTGTGTCCCCGTTGTTGGTAATCAATGACCCAAGATATTCAAAATTTTCCACCACCTCCAATTTTTCCCCATTAATGTATATTTCTTTCTCCATGGTAGTTTTATCTGTATGCATTATCTTTGTTTTTGCTATGTTAAGATATAAGTTGTGATTTTCACTATTCAATTGGGTTGAGGCTATTAGGTTTTCCATGCCATTCTGTGTTGTGGATAGTAATACTGTATCATCAGCATATCGAATCTCCGGTATGTCATGACCGCCGATATTTAGGGCATCATATAGCTCCCTGTTTATATCATCTCTTACATTTCTCATTATATTTTCAGCGTACAGGTTAAACAAATAGGGTGACAGCACGCAGCGCCCTGACGGACTCCTTGCTTGATGTCAAACCAATCTGATGCCTCGCCATCTATTCTAACTGCTGCTTGTTGGTCTAGATAGAGCATTTTTATGAGTTGTACTACATGTGATGGAAAGCCCATAGTCCTCATGATTTCCCAAAGTTTCTGATGCTGTACACAGTCAAATGCCTTTGAATAATCCACAAAACATGAGTATAGGTTTACATTAAATTCTCTGCACTTCTCTATTATTAAACGCATGTTGAATATGTGATCTCTTGTTCCTCTTCCTTGTCTAAATCCAGCTTGAACTACGTCTAATCTCTTCTTCCATTTTCTTACGAAGTCTTGCCATTATGACTTTTAGTAGAATTTTACTTGCATGACTGATCAGGGCAACAGTTCTATAGTTGGTGCATAATTTCAGGTTCTCTTCCAATCTTTTGGCCATATACCATATTTCCAAATCTTTGTACATAATGCATGATATATGTGTATGCTTTCTTCTCCTCCCGCTTTAATTAGTTCAGCTGGTATCTCATCACATCCAGGAGATTTACCATTCTTCAGGTGCTTTATAGCCCAAGCAATTTCATCTAATGAGGGTTCAGGTTCTGTCTCTGCTCTCGTTGGCTCATGTATCTCATTCATATCCTCACTGTCACTCATATCATACATTCCACTGCAGTACTCCTGCCATCTTTCTAGAATTTGTCTAGATTCTGTTAAGGTATTTCCCATCTTGTCACAGATAACATTCAATTTAGGTTGAACATTTCATGTAAATAACTTCATTTCTTTGAACATTTCATAATCTCTTCCAGTCTTATGATATTGCTCTATTCTGGTACAACAATCTTGTATGTATTGATTTTTGTCCTTTCTAGTGTTCTTTCTTATTTCTCGAGTTAAAGATTTGAACTTCATCTTGGTATTATCGGATTCACCTCCTTTCTGTTTCAGTTCCCTTCGTTGTTTTATTAATTCTAACGTGTCTGATGTAATCCATGGCTTAAGTTGCTTTTTCTTGGTCGGAATTAAATCTTTGGCTGCAGTTATCAAGATATCTCTAGCTTGTACTGCCAGTTCATTTCCTCTTGTACAGACATCAAGACCCCAAAACGATTCCTAACTTCTACGTTGTATGCATCTGGTATTTTTGTGAGATCAAAACGAAGTGGCCTTGGTCCTCGGGTAAGCTTTTTGAGTTTTAATTTCAGATCTGCTTCTAATAACTGATGATCTGTATCACAGTCTGCACTACGTAGGGTTTTTGCAGATGTTATGCTTGATCTCCATCTTCTTTGTATTAAAATATAATCTATCTGATTTTTGGTAATACTGTCTGGAGACTTCCATGTGAAGAGTCTTCTTGGATGTTGTTTAAAAAGCGTGTTGGCTATCGTTAACTCATTTTCTGTGCAAAATTCAATTAATTTGTCACCTGCATCATTTCTATTTCCTAATCCAAATTTTCCTAAAACGTGTCTCTCATTTTCAGCTCTTCCTGCACCTACTTTTGCATTAAAATCTCCCATTATTATTGCTATATCATTATGACCAATCTTATTTAATGTGTCTTGTAGTGTGTTGTAAAAATCTTCAATTTCGTCGTCCTCTGCTGTTGAAGTAGGTGCATATATCTGTATGAGAGTTGTGTTTTTTGGACAGCCTTTAAGTCTAATAGTGAGGATTCTATCACTAACTGGATTGTATCCCATTAAAGATTTTGCAGTTGTCTTATCTAAACAAAATGCCACTCCACTCTGGCCTCCGACGTCTCTACAAGAATAAATGAAAAGACTTCCATTTTCAGTTGTAAAATGTCCCTTGTCGCTCCAGCGATGTTCACTAATTCCTAAAATTTGAATGTTTAACCTCTCAATCTCATCACACACTACTTTAAGCTTTCCCTCATACAGACTTCTCACATTCCACGTTGCTATTCTCACTCTGTTTCTTAGTCTGACACAGGGGATTTCCTTGGTAACACAGTCAGGATTAACTCCGTCATCACGATTACTAGTACTGGTCCCTGTGTCACACTCTTCCCCAGTGTTATCTGATCTGCCTGGCCTGGGGGTCTCGCCACCAGATCTCTTTCGTATTATGTTTTCTTTCATGGTTGTTATAGTTTCTTGGCAAGTTTTGCAGAAAGTAGTTTGCCATTGCTTTCCTTCTGGGCAGTGACTGTACTAGTCGGTGGCCATAGCCATTGTCTCTAGTTCAACTATGAACTACTTTGAATAAATAACAGGAATAACGAATTATGTAATGTGCACATGAGACACTTTGTACACCAGAACTCCATGCTTCCACTGATCAGAGGTCAGTAGTGGAAGTTCCATCTTTCTGTTAACCATCCTGTGTACACTAGAGCCTTTGTACAGTCATATTATACTAAGCTATACCATGCTGGCAGAGTAGATAAGCAACTACACTGATAATGAGTACATCCGGACGATAGCTCATCACCTGCAAAGTGAGGTAAAGACCGGCCACCTATTCCTCCATGAACTCACGCCTACAAGATGAGATGGCCCTATTATGTCAGAGACATACAGCAGGTTCCCGCCTGGGGACAAATCTGTTAATACTCTCAGTCATGAAAGCCACACCCTCTAACAACTGAGGTAACTGGATACTTGAAGCAGAGTTACATCTCCCACAACACAGGTCAGGCTTCCACAGGATTATTATAAAGATAATTACTCAACAGGTACTGTCATGCCAGTGCCGAGTCTTCTTCTGCAGTTGCCTGTCATCTCCCCATGGAGTATAGACTCACAGACAACTCACATTTGAAGACTTGCTCATAATTGGTGGGATTTTGCAGCTAATGCTTTCTATAAACTAAGGCAGCCAGTCTCATGCCAACAATCCTCCTTAGTTGCCTCTTATGACACACATGATCTTAGTAATAATCTCTAATAAAATACGGCAACCTAAATCATAGAGGCTAGGTAGAAGGAAAAGAACCGTATAATTTGGAGGGGAAACAATATCAAGTAATCGGATCTTGAAATAATCGGGGAATTTAACGTCACGAGTACGCTTAATATCCCGATCATGTTTTGTGTGGTCCTGAAGCTAATTTTACAATGTCTTATTCCCCCCCCCCCCCCCCCCCCCGGAAACCCTCAAATTCCCCCGTAGGGGGGAATTCCCCACCGGTTGAGAACCACTGCACTACAACATATAATATCTCGCTACATGTCAATGGCGGCTAGTGGACGAAAGCTTACTATTTTAACTTTAGAAAGAAAGATTGAGCTGTTGGAAGAGGTTGAACATAGTGGGAAGAAGAAAGTGAATATAGCTAGAGAATTTGGTATTCCAACATCGACACTTTTCGGCATTTTAAAGCATAAAGACCGCTACAGAAAATTGTTTTTCGATGCTGCCCTTTTAAAATGGTTCACTGCGATTAGATCGGCAAATGTACCAGTAAATGGGCCTTTACTTATTGCGAAAGCAGAAGAATTTGCATGTCTTGGAGGTCAGACAGACTGGAATTGTAGTGCTGGCTGGTTGGATCGTTTCAAAAAACGACAGACTTTTTCTTTAATTAATTTGGAAATTTTCATATGACTTTAATGTTCTGTTTTCTAAAATAATTAAACATGTCTGATATTGTATTGCTATTTATTTGTTCACTAACTGTATTTCCTAAGTGGTACAATCATTTTACTCAATGCTACTGCATGGTATTAGTGTAAATTAGTGCAGTCTGGATAAGTAGAATTTCTGATAAGTAGAACAAATTCCTTCGGCCCCTGTGACTTCTACTTATCCAGACTCTACTGTAATAGCTGATACATGTTATGGCATTGATGAGAAAGTCTTCAGACGGGGACAATATAATAGCTGATACATGTTATGGCATTGATGAGAAAGTCTTCAGACCGGGACAATATAATAGCTGATACATGTTATGGCATTGATGAGAAAGTCTTCAGACCGGGACACTATAATAGCTGATACATGTTATGGCATTGATGAGAAAGTCTTCAGACCGGGACAATATAATAGCTGATACATGTTATGGCATTGATGAGAAAGTCTTCAGACCTGGACAATATAATAGCTGATACATGTTATGGCATTGATCAGAAAGTCTGCAGATTGGGACAATATAATAACTGATACATGTTATGGCATTGATCAGAAAGTCTTCAGACCGGGACAATATAATAACTGATACATGTTTTATGGCATTGATCAGAAAGTCTTCAGACCGGGACAATATAATAGCTGATACATGTTATGACATTGATCAGACAGAACAAGCTGCACTACCAGGCAATGTGCCGTGGTGATGCAACATTTGTAAACTGTTGAGATGTTTGCAGAATAACATGTCAATTGGGGAATTCCTTGAGGCCACTAGGACAGTTCATAAACATACATGTATTGTTTGGCATTCAAAGAAGTAGAGGAAAGAAGTAAAACTACAGGATTCACTAGACAACATATACATTTAAAGCGATATTTTCAGACTGTTATTCAAACCTGTCACCTCTAAATGACGACAGCCCCTCGCAGCAGGAACAAGCTTACTTCAATGCCTGACCAACCAGTTGGTCACGCATCGAAGTACTCTTTTTCCTGCAGCAAGGTACTGTCATTTGGAGGTGACAGGTTTAAATACCAGTCAGTAAATATAGCTTGAAATTTTATATGCTGACTAGTGCATCCTTGGCTCCCTACTTCCATGAATGTCAAACAATACTTAACTTGTGTGTTTTTTTTTATCAATTGCAAAATAGAGGCTGCTGTGATAGTCACTGAATAAAGTGCCCGGTGACTAAATCTCAAACAAGTTGCATGTTTTGTATAATAAACCGCATAATGGTTTAACCAATGATTCTTTAGAAAATACTTTAAGATTGTCAAACTGAGAAGACGAAGACTGCATTTAAAATGTCATGTTCGGGGGGAAAGGAAAATTGGATGTCTGGAATTTGGTCATGAAATGCCATTGTCATTATACAGTTAATATTTTCACACAACTCCTCCTTTTTTTTTGTCTCCAGCTTAACTCTGTTGTACAATTAATGATAATCTTTTTGTTTAGGGAAGATGATAATATTGCCTTTTGTGTAAAATAACTGGTTCTAATTGTAACTAATTCATTCACTTGTGTAGGTGGTGACAGAGGTGGCCGAGGCAGAGGAGGATTTGGCAGAGGTGGACGTGGTGGATTTGACAGAGGCAGAGGCGGCCGGGGCGGATTTGACAGAGGTCGTGGTCGGGGTGGATTTGACAGAGGAGGCGGTGGTTTTAGGGGAAATAGGGGTGGATTTGGAAGGGGTAATTAATGTGAGTGAAATGAACCTGACTTCAATGATCTTGAATGTTGCATCGTGTACATAACCATATATAGGAAAGTTATCAGTTTACAAGCTGGGAGACCAGGGGGGGAGTCTGTACATGTTGCTGTGTGACTGTTGCTGTACTTGTGTGCATGATGTATTTGAACCATTAAATACATATTCAATAATTAATCATTGTCACTGACTTTTTTCTCCCCAAAAAGAGGACATTTTGTGTGATCAGTGTATGTTTAGGTTATTTGTAGCATGTTGTCCTCTCTGCATGCATACGTAGTGCAGACACATCAGTGTGAACTGAAATCACCCTGACATGACCGTCCATCCATTTTATACCCATACCAGTTTGCAGTCTCTTGGGAATCCAGTTAGTTAAAGTATACAAAATTACACATTCAATATTAGCCTCTAAAGACATGGAAGTGATAGACTCAATGCAGAAACTGATACTAACAACTCTTTTATTTCAATTGCTAAGCTTTATATTTGTATCATGAATAAAATACTTATTTCAATCAATTAACAAAGAGTACGTCACTATCAATCTATTTCAAATGGGAGGCAACCTTGAAGACTCAACCACTAGCATCCCTTGCGACACGTACACCCCCCTGTATTCCAGCCACTAACAAATCAGTGAACTCTCACCTGTACTTATAGCCTATAATATATGTATTCCAATAATTAAAAACAAAACCACATTGATTTTTCAAAACAACAACCAAGGAAAAACATTGCATTGTAAAATAATGAGACACTACATTAGAAAACAATTAGATACTGAGTGTAAATATGTTTCCAAAGTGACCAAAACAAATATGCACAACCACAAATGACATGGTGCCCTAACATTGTATCATCACCACAATTTCCACCTCTGCAAGCTACAACAGTAATCACATAGCTGATCTGCTGTAGTCCTTCTCAGGTGTCATGACATTGATAAGTTTGAGAGAATTCTGGAAATGATCTGGCAACTGACTTGACCCCAAAGTCTTACAGAGAAAATACACTACTGCCAGTTGTGTTAGTACATTAACCACTTCTCTCTTATCATTGCCGGTTATCAATGCACACGCTGTTGTATGCTCAGATGACACAGCGGGTATATTGCTGTATTATACAACTATTAGTGTGTATGATTTACCATTACTGTGACAATATAATGTATGTATTACTGACTGTATTTACAACTATCAATGTGTACACTGCGCTTGTCTGTGGCTTAGGTAAAAGTGAATGCAATTTTACAAATTCAACAGTAGATTGTTTGGCAGTGATTTTTACTATGGTATAAGCGTGAGTCCTTCAGAAAGGAATGGTAAACTACTAAACGTAAACTACCTAGGAAATAACAACCCGCCAATAAAAGCTGGGGTTGATTGCAGCAGCCTGTAAAAGAAATGCAAACTTTAGCACTACAACTGATGGCTGGGATAGAATGGTTGCTATTTTTGTACAACTGTCAATCTCTGTCCTGTACGATTACTGTGACAACAGAACGGACATAATGCCATGTTTATACAGCTATCAATGTATATGTTGTACTATTACATTGACAACAGATGAAAACATCCACGAGAAGTTAAGGATCAAAACTTGCTTGTCGCTGCAGTAACAACACTGGGCAGCCAGTCACTAAGAAACGACCAATGTCTTGACAAGCTTGTGCACTAATGACTATGCCATACTCCTGGTAGATTAGTGTTAACAGTTTTTAATGATGTTTTGGTAAGTTTATATTCAGCATTACTTTCTGCACAACCGGCACTCATACCATTGTATGAAAACCAATGCAAGGTGGTCTCCTGCCAAATCCCTGCAGTTATGTTTCAAACGTATGCAGGATTATAAATTGCGTCTGTAACTCACCATAACTTTGCCACAAAGTCAACCCAAAAAAAAAGCACCACAAAATATTTTGTTATAAAGCTGCTGAATGTTTGCTTATATAAATATTCACCCAGAAAAGTTTCATCACAGCAAATAAAGGTACAATGGTGTATTTAGTGTTACAATGCAGCATTGTTCTCTTCACAAATTGAATGAGAAGACTGCAAGTTGTTAGTAAAAGACAAACAAAACATCACAGGTTACATGTATTTCTAAAAATGTTCAATGGTTATTCGTTACCGGTACAATGGAATGAAAATACTGGCTTCATTGGGAAGACAGCAAGCACACAGCTTCCTGGCCAAAGAAAGGGATATACTTGACTCATGTGCCAAGTTGTTCACTGTATGTCATGCATGACCAAAAAAACACTTCTCTGAATACAAATGAAAGTGTCTAGATGTTGCATGCATTTACATAGAACTAATCGTATGATTGTTGTGTCTGGTATAATTGAATCTATACACTTGCAGTTCTTAACCATGTAGAAAGTAGTATGTTTAGTATAGAACAGGTCTAGAACATTCCAGATTTTATTTGTGTAGAGAACACACACTCGGGAAATAAATGACCGTAGACCCCGGGGTAGACCAAGAAGACGGTGGAGAGATAATATATATACAGACCTACAAGCACTTGGAATCAACGACTGGCAAGAGAAGGTCAACCAGAGAGACGAATGGAGACGGATTGTATCTGCAGCAAAGAACCTCAATGGCTCGGAAAGTTGAAGAAGAAGAGAACCACTGGCAATAATGCTCGTTTTAGTACAGAATAAGTCTAGATTATTCCAGATCTTGTTTATGTAGGGAACTAGTTGTTTGGTATCATATGTACTGAAAAAGAAGAAGGGAATCAACCCACACATAGCATATAAGTTGTTTTGTGTGTTGTGGGGAAATAAACTTTGGGTCTCAGAGTTTAATTTTGATCATGATCATGTTTGGGAAAAACAAACCCCTTCTTGAAATGGGGAAATGAATGTGAATGCCTGTGGACAAGCAAGTGTGCAATCTCTGTGCCACAATTCTTACTGATAAACCTTGACCATTAGGATACAACAAAAGTTATATACAAATTCAGAAAGGGGATGTCTGAAAACCTTGGAATATCACGTACAAACGGCAGTGCTCAGGCTACCAAACTAAATGTGCTGTGTAAAATACAAACATCTTTTCATACAACCTGAAACACCTGTACACATGCCATCAAGTAATACATCACAAATAAGTATTCATCAATAATTACTTGCAACAATAAACAACGAAGGAGGTAATTTGAACGTATCTTTCTCTTTGCTTCATCACTGCTGCTACTACACTCTTGGATGCAGATGAAAGAAGTTCTCATTGGTCTTATATACATTTTTGGGTTGTCTGGATTTTCAGGCTTTTGTACTGTTTCTTGCACCTGGTTCTGTAATTTTCATTACTTTCCATACCTAGTCTGAAAGTTCAGACTTATGAACTAATGAGTATGTTTGTTTCATGTGTTTCTAATATCGGTATCTTTTGTTTTGTCTGAATGGCCAGAGTGCTGAACTCTTCCTTGCATCCATGTCTAATATTTTAATGACTGTGTGTGTGTGTGTGTGTATATATATATATATATATATATATATATATATATATATATATATATATATATATATTATATATATATATATATATATGTGGTCGCTTGACGCGACACCTGATGATGTTACCAATACCGGCATCCCTCACAGTGCCCTATGACGGGAAGCTGCTCAGAAAACACTGATAAATAGAGGTGCGTGTCAGTTTCCCGGTCTCTCCAAATCAGACAACCGTGGCCGAAGGAGCGATTATGTAGATCGCTGTAGTATAAAATAGGGAGGCTTTAACCAGCCGTCCCCAGTCACTTGACCAGAGCAGGGAGTCACCAATGCCTCTAGATTTAACCAAGACTGGCTTGTGTGGTCCACACACAAGGACCGAGGAAATCCATCAAAATGACTGGCAATGTGTAAGCCCACTCGTGGTGAGTTAAATATATTTAGATAGCTTAATTAAAGATAGGATAGTGGTGCCTTTGCTAGTCCCCAACTGGGAGCTCCAAACTTAACATCCACAGGGTTGAGGTACAATTTGGTGTAGTTTGGTTTATAGTTTTACCGAGTCTGAGGAGCTCTTCTGCTCCTGATTGACTAAAATTAGTAGAGTTATCTTCGCATGTAAAATGGCGATAACCGGCAGAATGACAACAACATGGGTTTGCTTCAATTAGTGACTGTAAGAAAAGTGCTACTCTGCAGATTGGCAGGGATGTAGTAAGAAAACTAGTACCAGGGGTATTCAGTGACGATTCAGGAGAAAGGATGTTCTCATATGATGGTAGTGACCCCTGGCCATGGTTGTTGTTTGTAGAGCAAACTTGAGCCCCAGCTCTGGTTAATGTCGTTTAGGCCACTCACACTTCCATTCGTATACCTGTTTAAACTTGTTTACGCCACTATATCTCTGCTGTTAGGGTTATAGTTATGTTATGGCTCTTTGCTGTATCTGGTCCCAGTCGACCTATGTGATGCGGGTGTCTTGTGTGGGTATCGAGGGTGCCCTTTGACTCAACTGAACATGGTTGAGGCTTAACTGTCATTCAGAGACCGCCCCTGTAGTCAGTGCTAGGCAGCAGTTATCTCTAACTGTGGGATTTCAGATTCCCATTTCTGTATGTACCGACTGTCCATGAGTCCTGAGATGATTACAATAGAGAGTCCATACCTGTGGTTACCGTTGTTGTTTACGTTGAGGTTTCTTTGTTGTGATGTCCTTGCTGGTTTGTGGAGAGGGGTACCTGGTCATGTGCATAGCGATGTTAGGCAGCAGTGAGTGATATCCACTGGGAACATAGGTTTCCATTTCTGTATATGTCAGTTGTGTGACATGTCAGGATGTCTGTTTGTCCCTGAATAATGTAGTTCTGTCAATAAAGGTCTAATTTTGTTGTTCTTAATTTGTTTTGTTTAGTCTGTAGTTTGTTGTGTAAACTCATTGATCCTGTTACAGTCCAGCAGTGTAATCTTCTGTCTGGGGTATACAACAGTATATCCCCCGCCCTAAGAACTTCTGTCTAACCTTCTATCCCTTTTCTTGTTAACTGAGGAGAATATATACAGTGCTCTTTCTCTATTTCTTCTTATTGTCTTTCTTCTCTGGCCCACTAAAAGTCAGTGTTGCTGCTTCTTTGTCTTTGAGCACCTAAGTATAGGAGATTACATCTTCCTGTCCTATATATTCTTCCTTCTGTTTTATATATATATATATAGTTTGTCTCTTGCAGTTCCATCCATCATATGCCATGCCGGTAAGCGTGGGCGGTCATGTTTTGCCATCTCACTCGATCACCAGAGTCGTGGATCAACTCAAGTGTTTCTGTCTCGACCATGCCACAAGGCCAAGCCATCCAGGTATTTGCTTCTAGGTCTTCCCCTTGGTCTGTTCCCCTCGATCTTGCCAGTTGTCACCAAGTTCTCCAATTCATTTCTTCTCATAACATGCCCAAAAAATTTTGACTGTCTGCGTCTAATGTCTCTAATCAGTTTACGATCTTCATTTGTTTCTTGAAGGACTTGTTCATTGGTCTTTCTGACTGTCCATGGTATTCTTTGCATTTTCCTCAGAAACCACATTTCCACAGCCATCAGATGTTTTTCAGCTTGACTGCTCATTGTCCAAGCTTCACATCCATATAAAAGTACAGGTTCTATGTAGCACCTCAACACTCTTTTTCTCATTTCAATTGACATCTTTTTATTAGTATGTTTTTCATCTTGCTAAAGGCTACTTTTGCCATGGCGATTCTTGTTCTAATCTCTTCAAGGCATCTCCCATCAGATGTTATTACTGTTCCGAGATAATTGTACCTATTCACTTGTTGAAGAATATTCCCATTTACTTGTATATTACATTGTGGTATTTCGTTCTTCCTAGTGATGACCATAATCTGTGTCTTTTTACATTTTAATTCTAACCCTCATTCACTGTGTGTAACAACCGCATCTATTAAATGTTGCAGATCCTGTTCATTGTCTGCAATCAAGACTATCATCTGCATATCTAATGTTATTGATGCATCGACCCCCAATGTTGATTCCTTCCATATCTTCAATATTTCTGAAAATACTTTCACTGTCTAGGGAAAACAGATCTGGAGACATTACACATCCCTGTCTCACACCTCTCTTAATAGGCTGATAATTGGCCTACTTCATTATCGACTCCTTATGGCAGCTTGTGGTTTCCAATATATGTTTTTTACAAGTCTAAGGTCTTTTCCATCAATTTGTAGATCTTCAAGCATCCTTATCATGTCAACATGTCTCACTTTATCGAAAGCTTTTGTGTAGTCAATAAAGCAAAGGTGTAGATCTTTGTTTACTTCTATAGATCGTTCGATTACAGTTCTCAGTAAATACACAGCATTTACTGTACCCTTTCCTTCTACAAACACACATTGTTCTTCTCCTATTTCAGGTTGTATTTTCCTCCTAATTCTTTGCATGATAATTCTTAGCAAAATCTCCGTGATGTGACTCATTATACTAATTGTTCGATGTTGATCATATTCCAAGGCTCCTGATTTCTTTGGTATTGCAATAAATACAGAATTACATAATTCATGAGGTATATTTCCAGTTTCATATATTGTAATAAGCAGACTTGTAACTTTATCTATTCCATATTCTTCTAAAGCATTAATCATTTCTGTTGTGCCGCTGTCTGAACCGCCATGTCAGTAGTTGCAACAGCCACTATGGGGACCTGCCATGACATTAGTCGCAACATACCAGTATGGGGACCTGACATGACAGTAGTCGCAACATACCAGTATGGGGACCTGACATGACAGTAGTCGCAACATACCAGTATGGGGACCTGCCATGACACTAGTCGCAACATACCAGTATGGGGACCTGACATGACAGTAGTCGCAACATACCAGTATGGGGACCTGCCATGACACTAGTCGCAACATACCAGTATGGGGACCTGACATGACAGTAGTCGCAACATACCAGTATGGGGACCTGACATGACAGTAGTCGCAACATACCAGTATGGGGACCTGACATGACAGTAGTCGCAACATACCAGTATGGGGACCTGACATGACAGTAGTCGCAACATACCAGTATGGGGACCTGACATGCGGGGGTCTTGCCAGATTTCATATGGTTAAGAGCATTCTGAACCTCCATCTTCAAAATTGCTGGTCCTTCATTATTATTTTTAACATCGTAGTGTTCGTCTCTGTTGTCGTCATAAAGGTTTTTCACGTAATCTGACCATGCATGTAAGATCTGATCTTTTTTTATTATGACTCTTCCATCTTTTGTCTTTAGGCAGCCTGCTGATGTACGTGTTCTTTGATTAGTAAGCTCCTGGATTCTTTTGTGCATTAGTTTCGCATTTTTACTGTTGTGTTGTTTTTCAATTTCTCCGCAATTTTTCTCAAGCCATGTTTCTTTTGCCTCCCTACATAAGGTTCTGACTTTTCTGTGAATTTCTTCATATTTGGCAGGATTATTTTTGTTCTGTCTTCTTTTTTCCATTAGTTGTAAAATTTCTTCAGTCATCCATGTCTTACGGCCCACTTTCTTTAATTTTGGAATAGTTTTTTTTCTGCTGCACAACTGATTGAATTCTTCAGCATTTCCCATTGATCATCTACATCTTGAAATAGGATCTCTAGATCAGACAATAAATCAAATTTGTTCTTTACTTCTATGTTAAAATTATCTTGTATTTCTTTGTCAGTTTTCAATTTGCACAAGTCATATTTAGGGTTTCCTGCTATATATAAATTCCATCCATGTTCTCCCCATAATATCCATGTGTCTCAAATTCTCTTCTCCATGTGCTTGTTTTCTCCATAATATCCATCTGTCTCAAATTCTCTTCTCCATGTGCTTGTCCTCACCATATTATCCATCTGTCTCAAATTCTCTTCTCCATGTGTTTGTCCTCCCCATATTATCCATGTTTCAAATTCTCTTCTCCATGTGCTTGTTCTCTCCATATTATCCATATGTCTCAAATTCTCTCCATGTGTTTGTCCTCACCATATTATCCGTCTCAAATTCTCTTCTCCATGTGCTTGTTCTCTCCATATTATCCATGTGTCTCAAATTCTCTCCATGTGTTTGTCCTCACCATATTATCCATCTGTCTCAAATTCTCTTCACCATGTGCTTGTCCTCCCATATTATTCATCTCTGCCTTGAATTCTCTTCTCTGTGTGTGATTTGGTCTCTAGTTTGTTCTGTGGGTTCCAGACAAAGGCTTTTCTAGCTATATTATTCTCAGGATTTTCTCTTCAATATGTGTCTACCCAGCACCCGTGCCATTTGCTCACCTCTTGATCCACTGAGTCATTGTTGGAGAAGTGGTTGAGCCATCTGCTTCAAGCTCTGAAGGTTGTGGCTTAATTTTCTGACTCCATGATTTGGGTCACGAGCACACTTCTACTCAGAGACCCTTGGGGGTCGTTGCTGGAGTACGGTGATCATGCTCTGCCATGTTTTCGGCTCTGTGAACAGAGACTGAGCCTTATGAGATAAGACCAGGTGCAATGAAGTCCATCTTGCCTTTAAACTGGATTTTGCAGCTAAGTTAACTATGGGATGGGGAAGCTAACCCCAAATTCAACCCTTCTTATGATATGTTACAGTGTTACCATTCGCTGCTTCCCTTACAGGCTGCAGTAACACAGGGACATATTTTTCTAATTTGCTAATGTTTCTGAAACAGCATAACTTAGGAGATAATCATCACATTGTATGAGGCTGTCACAACAGCTCATCTAGAACTATTCATGAGGCGAAGCAAACAGGAACAGGGAAGGAGAACCAATTTCTAGAATTGCTCACTGATAAACCTGACTTTACGTGGGTCAAAATTATTTGATCACAGATGTATGCAGATTCTGGTAAAATGTGGGTTTGCTGAACCCACTTGGTGTGGCATGATGAGGGCTCACACCCATTTCAAGCAAAACAATGGTAATTTTTCTTGTGATACTTCATACAAACCAATGGTTGGCAGATTATTTCCGTGTCACACACAGGAAGATGGAATTCATACATAAATCATGTACAGAAACACTGAAGACTATTTCTAACACAACAAAAATACAACACACGTAACTAAGCTATATACAAAGACCACAAGTTGAAAAATGACTGTCAACACATCAGTGTTGAACAAAAGGAGAACATACTGATATTATATAATAAAAACCAATGCACAATAAGAGTACTTTACAAATGTACATAAATGAAAGCTACCCACCATCTGGATGTATGCCAATCTGTGATCTCACTATAGTGATCAAACATGATATTCTATGACATCAGAGAAGTGATAAACTGACAGGTTAGAATAATGAAGCCATAACCTGGCTTTTATTAGTAAATTTGGTGGGGAGAGAGGGGGGTGTTATGATAAAATGACATGAAAACACGTGACAGGAAAACTGCATCTTCTGCTCTGTATCATTGATTGCTGTATTGGACAAATCACTGTTCACATGTTAATCACATGTGACAGACTACAGGCCTTAAGATAATTCTCAATTGCTGATATTTAGCGACTTAAAAAACCTAAAATATTTCTCTAACTTAAACAAATGCAATGATTGATGGTTTTAAAATAAATAAATATTAACGGACATGTTATGGCTGGGTGTCTTAGGAACTGTTCTCTGAAAAAAAGAAGACTTTTCATAAAAGAATTCTCAGATTGTAAAATAATTCTCTACACTTAATAACAATATTACATGATTATTTTATTTTGCTAAAGTATTGGCAGATGTTAAAATGCTGACTGGATGTTGTTGTCGCTGATAACGTTCTTAGACCACAGACTGGAGACCTTGTATTAAAAGGTCAAATAGTCAAAAACCCGTTGACATGTCTTGAGGGTTATTTGGTATATGGTGCTAGCCCCATATTTTGATACACTGATTGACACTCGCTGGGTGATGTGAATATCACACCTTTACTTTCCAGGATATTTCCTCCTCTACATGTTTAGACTGGGTCAATATGGGAGGCCAGGTCAATGTGAGTAAATATGCCTCAATGGTGGTTTCAACACATGGCCACTGCAGCGGCAGATAGTTTCTAAACTTGCATTAGGCAATGATCAATGCTGAATGTTCCTTGAATTCCTTGATCACATTTACTCACACACTGATGACAGATTGTATAACTGTCAACAGGTCACTAACCTGATTATCCTCATCAAATGCCTGGCTGACAGGCGTGGGCAATCATGCTTCCCCACATCTTGTGATCTCAAACAACATGCATCAGTGTGCAGATTTTTTTCCCAGCAGCGCAAGGCTGTCCAGAATTCTCTTACTGTCTTCCTTTATCTATCTTTCTACAAATCTTTCAGGATGTCACAACATGTTCTTCCAGTTGTTTTACTTCTCATAATGTGGCCAAAAAATCTATTTCTGATGTTTTTGATAATTTGTCTTTGCGACTTTGTCTCCCCCAGTATGGCCCGATTACTCACTTTCGCAGTCCAAGGCATTTTTAGTATTCTTCTATACTGAAATGATAATTAAGTGAAAAACAACAAATTAAAATGCACTTTTCTTCATGAGATGACCAAGAGCAAGCAAAAAAAAACAAACAAGCAAGCAAGCAAACCGTTAAGCAAAAATGTTAATTATTCTTAACTTTGGTAAAAGAACAGTGTACAGTCAAGCACAAATGTTAATTATTCTGTCAACTTTGGTAAAAGAACAGTGTACAGTCAAGCACAAATGTTAATTATTCTGTCAACTTTGGTAAAAGAACAGTGTACAGTCAAGCAAATATGTAAATTTTTCTGTTAACTGTGACAGAAGAACAGTGAAGAGTCAAGTTGTTGCTGAAGATTCCAGAAGCTCCACATCATACAGCCATAAATGACCAGGACCAATGTTCAATCTTCCAGATTCAAGTAAACAATGACAAACTTTTCACATGAGATCTTAGGAGGGGGGAAAGAGGAGATGATAACAGGTTAAGCCTATATTTCTTCTTCTTCTTCTGCATTCACCCGGAGTTTTTTTTTACGGACGTGATTGTGTTGTGCCTGTTTACAGCAGAACTGCGTTCTTGTGCCGTTAGGCCGACACATCCGACTTCTGCGGGCATTTGTTGACCAGATTAACCTTCCCGGGAGCCTATATTTCTAGTGGCAAAATACCTTAGTATATGTTTATTATGATTACACAACCCAAAGGATATCACAGCTGAAGCATGATGTGTTGCCCTATAGACAACTGAGCTAATCTGTGTAGAAAATAAGTGCACCTGGGAGCACAATGTCTTAGAGCTTATAACACCGGACTCTAAATAGGAATAGGACATAGATGAGATGATTGACTGTATTGCACCGGGTTTTATCCCATACGACTTGGTCTGCGGAACGGTAAGCTACTTGCCAAGAGCATCGCATCAAGCACAAACTCCACCACTCCAGCAATGACCCTCAGGGGTCTCAGGAAAACTGCACTCCTGGTTTGAACAACCAAGTCCTAAAACAAACACATGACCTTCAGATGGCAAGACAGACAACTTGGACATAGAGGCCCCCATCTGCCTCTGACTCATGCTGACCTGGTTTGATTTACGGTCTGAACTGTGTTTTTACATAATTAGAAATTAATTAAACACTTCTCCTCGGTCCTGGGGATAGTGGATTCGATGTCGTCTTCACAGACAAGGGTGGGTAAACTAGGGAGGACACATTAAAGACCCCTCTACAGTTGAAAATTGAAAAGGGCAGATCGAATGGGCGACCATCCTGGCAAAATGAATAAATTAAACAAGCTCCCTACAAAGTGACTCTGTGGCGAAGGGGTTACAAACACAATTCTTAATCCAGCATACCGCTGGAGATTTAGAAGCCGACTCTCTTGCGCTAGTTTCAAACAGGTATGAGTGCCGGTCATTCAGAAAGCAATGGCTAACTACTGAACGTAAACTTGTCAAGAAATCGCAAACAGCTAAAAATGCCAGAGTTGACTGTGACATCCTGTAAAGGATATGCAACAAACTAACCCACAAAACCAGTGGGAAAATAGGCAGACCAAGAGAAATGATGCTGGAAAGACAGACAGTGGCATGGAGGAATATCATTAGCAGAGTTGATCTAGAACGTGAAGGATTGAGATCTGTGGAAGGTCATCAACGCCTACGCCAGCTGGCTGAGCACATGATGATAATTCACAAAACTATTATACAAACTGTATACACATACATGGATCCTCACTGGTGATACAGAATTTGTCCATTGTGCTGAGCTTATCCTTCTGTGATCTATGGGATGAGACTGAGAACTTATGGTGGGAACTATCTGTATCCAATGAAAGTGATCCTTCACTAAAAGCAAACCATCTGAAAGATGAAACTATAATCTGAAGTAACTCTCTATTATGTTTGTGTTTCAGAAATTCAGGGATACATGGCATAAACTGAACACAACTTGCCAGTAGTAATGTCAGGGACGCTGACTGCACATAGATGAGCCGACTTAGGCAAAATTACCATATCTGATACATACTCTATCACACAAATATAAAACACAAATTATTGTAAATGAAACATAACATGTTGGTGTAATCTTGCAAAACAAACAAACTATTCTATATCATTTAAACATAGAAGCCACAAACAATATGTTACATGATTTATTGCCTGGCATATTTCACTGCATCTAGCCAGGTGCATACTGCAGAGATATATATCATTTGAAGTGAACAGATGAATAATACTTGAGCTGAAACATTGTTTGTGGCCCCTGTGTTTAAATTCACTAAGGGCATACATTATTTTGAATATTCTATGTAACACATATTATAGAAACAGGATCACATGTGCAAAGTGACATGCAGTTTCCTATGTGTATATACATATAACTCATACTGACCAACTTCCACTAACACTTCTGTGGCATAGAAAACTCAATGTACAAGAGACATTTGTAACATAACCAACAGATCACAACAGGCAACCCAGATGATGATTTCTATACCAAGCAAAACACAATATGTTCATTGGTCACTCCCTCATCATCAAGTGCCTTGCCCACTAACATGGGTGATCATGTGTCTCCACACCCCATGATCTTCAACAAAATATATATATTTACCACAAGTAGATAGATAAGAGTCCGTTACCTTGGATGAGCGTCTAGAAGAAGCAAACCTTAAACAAATGCATGCCGAAGTCAGACAAATTGACCTTTGAAGTGTTTAACTAGTGCACGTACATTGCACCTAGTACATCCCTTGAAAAAATAATGAAGAAGAAGAATTAATTTGCTATTTTCCCATGCCATGATTAAATGTTGTAAAGAATCTTCTTTCACTGTATTCCTCTCTTTCCATAAATCTTTCCAACTGTATCATTATATTCTATTCCTCCCTTCCTTCTTTGGGCAATCTTGAGCATAGCTTACGATGGGTAACGTAATATTCTGTTATGATAATTTGGCATGTCCAGCATGTGCCGCGTGGTTACACACCCCACACCTGCTTCACACGCCAGTGATCTGGGGCTTGTTTCCGGATCCGGTCAGGGATATGCACTACTGACAAGCTCAAACGAGAGCGAAACTCGAGTATAGTGCTTCCATATTGATGTGGATGGGCCTTAGGTTCAGACCAGAATACGATCGGCGTTGCCAGTAGAAGATTTTGACTGTCTAAAATATTTTTAGCATTTTTCTGTAAACCATATTTCTGTGGCTTGACAGGATTTTGTAGTTGCTTTTTAAAATTATAATTGCCCATGATTCTCTACCATATGTTACAATTGGTTCTATGTAACACACAAGAACACTAACACTGGTTAAGACACACACTAAAACAGCCTATAATAATACAACTAGAAAGTTCTGGAATGCACAGGGCAAAATAAATAGATGGAAACTTAAACCTAACCTCGGAGAAGACAATTAGAAATAGAATAATATAGGGAGTGCCTAGAGGAATCTGCAGGAGATAGCAAAGAACAAGGCTTGGTGTGAGCTGGTTGTAGCCCTGGTGTGGGTACAAAAGGCTGAAAAAGAAAGAAGTAACAGCAGGAATTCTTACTGAAACTTGCAATGACAGGGACTTATTGCATAAGATGATGATCATATTATAAAATGTAGTTTTGTACTTGTCCTATTCTGTTCCCAATATATCAAAAACACTGAATTTACCTACAATACTGCACACTTTATGTACTTGTCCTCTTCTGTTCCCAATATAACAAAAACACTGAATTTACCTACAATACTGCACACTTTATGTACTTGTCCTATTCTGTTCCCAATATAACAAAAACACTGAATTTACCTACAATACTGTACACTTTATGTACTTGTCCTCTTCTGTTCCCAATATAACAAAAACACTGAATTTACCTACAATACTGCACACTTTATGTACTTGTCCTATTCTGTTCCCAATATATCAAAAACACTGAATTTACCTACAATACTGCACACTTTATGTACTTGTCCTCTTCTGTTCCCAATATAACAAAAACACTGAATTTACCTACAATACTGCACACTTTATGTACTTGTCCTATTCTGTTCTCAATATAACAAAAACACTGAATTTACCTACAATACTGCACACTTTATGTACTTGTCCTCTTCTGTTCCCAATATAACAAAAACACTGAATTTACCTACAATACTGCACACTTTATGTACTTGTCCTCTTCTGTTCCCAATATAACAAAAACACTGAATTTACCTACAATACTGCACACTTTATGTACTTGTCCTCTTCTGTTCCCAATATAACAAAAACACTGAATTTACCTACAATACTGCACACTTTATGTACTTGTCCTCTTCTGTTCCCAATATAACAAAAACACTGAATTTACCTACAATACTGCACACTTTATGTACTTGTCCTCTTCTGTTCCCAATATAACAAAAACACTGAATTTACCTACAATACTGCACACTTTATGTACTTGTCCTATTCTGTTCCCAATATAACAAAAACACTGAATTTACCTACAATACTGTACACTTTATGGAGCAACCAATGAACAATAGTGAGTGGCTTGATATCAAATGAGTAAAACACTAGTAAACACAGAATTGCTTTGGTAATAAATCTAATATCTGGACTGCATTAAAAGTTCAAAAACGTCACCATACAATAACCATTTCTGGACATTTAGTAAAATGTTCACTTAATATTTAAACACTAACAATTTACAGAAACAATACAGTAACGGCCAAAATGTACATATGGATATAGATAATGAGTTTCAGAACGCATCAGAAAATAAAATTTACAACAAGAAGGGCAAATAAAAAGACATGAATTTACTATTGTGTTTATGAGATATATACTCTCTCCTGCATTTACACAATATTTTGAAATAAAATATACAGGGGTAATAAATAAAACATTAAGAAATAATGTTACTACTGTTATGATGAACTACTAATGTCCTGAGTGCAGTAATGTCAGCTCTTAGCTCAACTCAACTATGAACTACTTTGAATAAATAACAGGAATAACGAATTATGTAATGTGCACATGAGACACTCCATGCTTCCACTGATCAGAGGTCAGTAGTGGAAGTTCCATCTTTCTGTTAACCATCCATTTTGTACACCTGTGTACACTAGAGCCTTTGTACAGTCATATTTTACTAAGCTATACCATGCTGGCAGAGTAGATAAGCAACTACACTGATAATGAGTACTGTCGGACGATGGCTCATCACCTGCGAAGTGAGATAAAGACCGGCCACCTATTCCTCCATGAACTCACGCCTACAAGATGAGATGGCCCTATGATGTCAGAGACATACAGCAGGTTCCTGCCTGGGGACAAATCTGTTAATACTCTCAGTCATGAAAGCCACACCCTCTAACAACTGAGGTAATTGAATACTTGAAGCAGAGTTACATCTTTCCAAAACACAGGTGAGGCTTGCAAGGAATTATTATAGAGATAACTACTCAGCGGGTACTGTCATGCCAGTGCCAAGTCTTCTGCAGTTGCCTGTCATCTCCCAATGGAGTATAGACTCACAGCCAACTCACATTTGAAGACTTGCTCATAATTGGTGGGATTTTGCAGCTAAGGCAGCCAGTCTCATGCCAACAATCCTCCTTAGTTGCCTCTTATGACACACATGATCTTAGCTTCCCTTAAGGGCCCTGGTAACACAAGGGTAGTCTACATGGTTTAGTTAGTTACATAACCTCTACAGGATGTCACAGTCAACCCCAGCATATGTATTTTTTGCTGTTCGTGATCTCTTGGCAAGTAGTTTGCCACTGCTTTCTGAACAACCGGCAATCATACCATTTTGTAAAAATTTTGTGCAAGGTGGTCTGCTGCCAAATTGCCTCAGCTGTGTTTCGAACGCAGTATGCGTGATTATGAAACGCCACGGAACCGGCCTACATGGTATAGTTAGGAATAAATATTTGTGCAATTTCTGTCACTTCCTGTAGTAACAACCTGTATGTTATCTAAGGTGACTCAATTTGAAAACTGGTGTACATTTTCAGAACATATCAATCTTCCAATTCCTAGTAATAAACTTATTCTTGAGAAGATAATGTGGTGTTTCCTCCTGATCTTCCACATCTACCCAGGAAGATGAAAGGCAGAGGAAGAAGAGAAAGATGATGTGGATGCCTTTATCTCATCTAAATCATCACACAAGACAGCATTATAAAAACTGTTGTAAAACTAGGATATTCTGAACACACTGGACATGGCAGAGATGATATAATCTGGAAGCAAACCAAGAGTTGCTTAAAACAGTCACTGAATCAACGACCGTATTTTCCTGAGGTCTTAATGTAAATCAGTCATACATCGTCTTATTTCATACCAAGCAACTAAATATATGCTGATCAATTAATTTGTTTATAGACCAAAGAATTTGCTTTATTTACTCCATTATCACACATCTGTTACTTTTAATATTAATGTCTACTTTACCTACTCATACTGTCAATATTACTGTTTAAGTTAATACTTTGAACCACTCACAGCTGTTACTTTAAATATTTCTGTCTTCGTTGTTACTTTAACTGCTCCAAACAATTATTACTTTAAAACCTTTTCTCTTAAGAATGATATTCATCATCATGTGCCCAGAATTCTAGCATAGGCATTCACACACCTCCAGAGATCTTTGTCCCTGGTGATTTTCCTCTACAGCTACTGCCCCAGTCCATCCAGCATAATTTTTATCAGTCTGTCCTTGCTTCGTCTACCACTGTGTTTACAATAATAACTGGTTACTGAAGGAGATGTGGTCAAATCAGTGTAATGTTTGAACACAATTTTACAAACCCTCACCCAGTCATTCACAGGCACACACACCCTCAACATTAATGTTGTTCGCTTTGATAGTCAGATAGGAACAAAGCAACACCCACACACAGTGAGCCCTAATATGCATAGATATAACTGCTCTTTCAAATATGAGCACTTTACAATAATTTACTGTCCTGAACTTAATCACTCAGAATCCCAAACTTCATGAACAACTTCCAGTTTCAAACTTCATGAGCAACTTTCAAAATCCCATCCTAGTACAACAGTTTACGATAAAATGTATGACACTAAGAAAAAACAGTACAACAAATATGTTGCACTATAAATATACAACAAATAAAATGATAATCGTAACACATACTTGGATTTTTTTGGTTAGATATTTTACAATCACGTGAATCATATTTTGCCATTATTCTACACGTGTAAATAACTCAATATTTATTATCATCTCACCTGGCAAGGAATAACAATCTACAATGTTTGGACAACATAACCAATTCAAATACATCTATATCTATTTACACACACTTCCTATGAATAACAATTCTTAGTAATTTATATTTTAAAATACACAACACCCCCCCTGCAAATGCTATTGCCAATTTGACTAATGTAAGACATTTATAGACCATAGCTAAAAGATATTGCCACATTAATTCTTTCAGTCGCAAACAAAGCATGGTGTGTGATTTACTCTTTCCTTGAATCTCAACTTGAGAGTTTTTCTTACTTTTTACATCTGATCACAGCATACTAAATAAATTTGGCTCCCCAGAGGTCACTTTCACTGTGTATTTAGCCACTTTGAAAGTAACACACTCATAATGTTTACAATTTGTGATGATTATATGTAAAAGTGATGTGAGCACCCAGGTCGACCCAGCCAAAAATGGCCACCAGGAAATGTTCAGAGAATTCTGCAAACCATGTGGTTAGCTCTGGATAGTATATAAACTGCCACATATGGTTTAACACCAAGACACCATATAAGGAAGCAATGCGGAGGTGCGAGACAGCCACGGGCATCTCGCAAGATGAAAGAGCACAACTACAAAGTTAGATCGACGAGTTAAAAAAAAAAGTCAAGTTTCTGCAAACACCGGCACCGACCAGCGACAATGAAAAGCTGCTTGCTGAATTAAAGGAGATCCAGAAAAACATAAAACAAGAGGTGGAACATATAGCCAAGATGAAGAAGGAAAACGAAGAAATGCTATGCACCGTCAAAGCAGAGAGAGAGCTGCTAAAAGCTGAAATGGAAATAATCCGAAGCAAACCAGCAGAAGTCGCAGAGAAGCCGCAGGATGAAACTCAACAAAAAAGCATCGAAAAACTGATAAAGGCGATACACAAAAAAGGAGGCAAAGAGATGCAAGCTCGAGCCAAACCAAAGAACAACCAGAAACCACAAGTTAACACCAGCAGTCCAACCACGGTGACCAAGCAAGCCAAGGGGAAATCGGTAACCTGCCAGGTAGATGAATATAGCCTAGAGGAGCTTTCTGACACACCTGAAGATAATTGGAGCGAAAGCGAAGACGAAAAAGCATCAAAGGCAGAGTGGGAAAAATATCAAGCCAGGCTCCACGAGGGGCTAAGGCAAAAAGGAATTGACACAACACCATATACAAAGTCCTTCTAAGGACTGCAACCAGTCAAGCAAGACGAGCCAGGAGCCTTCACTAATAAAAGAAACCACAAGAGGAGACGGGCACAAAGGATAGCTGCCGACCGATCCCCAAGATGACGTCACGGACACAAACCAACATAACCAGTCCGAGACAGGACTCACTCGTAAGAGCGCACAAGACAAGAAAAAGGGTTAAAACCCACATAAACCACGGATCTCAACAATAACCAAAGCTGAGGAGGCAGGTTAGACGAGACCGAATTTGGAATTTTTGTTTTGAAAATTGGAATTGGAAAAGTTAGTTTTGTATAGTATATATCCCAATACATGTGGTTAGTTTTGTATAGTATATAAATCAAGACATATGGTTAGCTCTGTATAGTAACCAAAACATGTAGTTATGTCTGTATACTATAATAACCAACATATGTGGTTAGTTCTGTATAGAATACAAATCCAACACATATGGATAGTTCTGTATAGTATTTTAAAACCAACATATGTGACAAGTTATATATAGTATATAACTAACATATGTGATTAGTTCTGTATAGTATTTTAAAACGAACATATGTGACAAGTTATATATATTATATAAACCAACACATGAGGTTAGTTCTGTATAGTATATAAACCAACACATGTAATTACTTTTGTATAATTTATAAAACCAAAACATCTGATTACTTCTGTATAGTATATAAACTAACATTTGTGATTACTTCTGTATAGTATATAAACTAACATATGTGATCACTTCTGTATAGTATATAAACTAACATATGTGATTACTTCTGTATAGTATATAAACTAACATATGTGATTACTTCTGTATAGTATATAAACTAACATATGTGATTACTTCTGTATAGTATATAAATTAACATATGTGATTACTTCTGTATAGTATATAAACTAACATATGTGATTACTTCTGTATAGTATATAAATTAACATATGTGATTACTTCTGTATAGTATATAAACTAACATATGTGATTACTTCTGTATAGTATATAAACTAACATATGTGATTACTTCTGTATAGTATATAAACTAACATATGTGATTACTTCTGTATAGTATATAAATTAACATATGTGATTACTTCTGTATAGTATATAAAATAGTAAACCAACATGGGAGCTGCAGCAGTGCAGTGGCTAGTGTGCTTCCCTGGTGGTCATATGTTCAAATCCTCCTTGGCCATCTGTTGAGACACCTTCTGAGACTGAAAGAGTTAATCACATGACATGTAGCTAAACATGTTTGATTTTAAGAAATGTTTCATATGAAGCTTGTAGACTTAACCTGAATTTCAGACTCAGTTTACAACCACATATAAAATATTTGACTTGCGATGATACAAGTAAACTTTCCCTATTATTCTGAAATAGCATTCATTCAAATTAATGTTTGTGTAACAGCAAACTAAAATATTCATGTGTATATGACAATCCAAAAATAATAATGCTTGTATGACAGCTACACAAATAGATCTATAATTGTATAGCAATCTGACAGGTTATATCGTGAAAGCAATCCAAAAAAACAAAAAGATTCACATTTGTAGGATAAAAATGTAACAATGTTTGTATAACTCAAACTCGACAGAACATAGAATATGACTAAAATGGGCAATTCTGTTTTTAGCTTTCCACAACAGAAAAATCTGGTGTCCTACACAGTTCACATGTGTGTACAACTGCACAACCCAATCTTTGGAAAGTAACCAAATACTTTAATGCAAGGGAAACCAATACTTTAATGAAATAAAAACAAAATTTCCATTCCTAAACAGATGGGCACACACGCTCCAAGTGTATTATTGGAGAGAGGTTTGGGGAACAGGATGAACAGACTAGTGAATGGTTCAAACCAAAGTGAGGCATGGATCACATGAGTTTTCTATTTACAAGAGAAAGCCATCATTAGTGATGGTTCTGTGCATTGGTGGCTGAGGCTGCTGCTGCTGCTGATGGCCTGGATGCTGCACCATCTCCTGCACCTGTCTCCATAGCACTGCCAACTTCTGTAGGTAAAACAAAGTTAAAATATGAATAAAATTACTGGAACTGTGGTAAAGCTGTGGAAATGTAAACAATATAAAATAATACAAAGTAATGCAGTTTTACAGAACAGAATTATGAAAAATACAGGACATTTAGGCGGTTAGCCTTCATCAGTAAACAAATGCATACACAAAACACAACACATAGTCATGGAGAAGACCCTCCAGTGACTAGATCAAGGCATAAGGATGGGATGAGAAGAATTTAATCTAAGATTAATATTCTCATTTCCTTGAATACTGTTTATCGTAATTCCAAAAAAATCAGGAGCCTTGGAATGTGATCAACATCGAACAATCAGCATAATGTGTCATATCACAAAAGGATATATTACTAAGGATCATCACGTACAGGTTTAGGAGGAAAATAAAACCAGAAATAGGTGAAGAACAATATGGGTTTGTAGAAGGCAAAGGTACAACAAATGCTGTGTATTGCTGAGAACCATAATAGAGCCTTCAATAGAAGACAGTAAAGACCATCTTTGTACATTGATTACATGAAAGCTTTCGATGGAGTAAGACATATTGACATGATGAAAATGCTGGCAGACCTACAATTGGATGAAAAAGACCTTAGAGTTATAAAGAACATCTACTGGAAACAAGCAACTGCCATAAAAATTGATAATGAAGTGGGACAATTTCAGCCTGTCAGAAGAGGTGTGCGACAGGGATGTGTAATGTCTCTAGATATTTTCTCCCTGTATAGTGAAAATATCATGAGAATATAGGGGATATGAAAGGAGTTGCATACGGAGGATGAAACATCAATAATATAAGATATGCGGACGATACAGTATTGATTGCTGACAATGAGACGGTTCTACATTTGGTGGATGCAGTTATTATACACAGTGAGTAACTAGGTTTGGAATTGAATTGTAAAAAACAGAGATGATGGTCATCTCCAAGAAGACAGAAATACCACAATGTAACATCCAAGTGAATGGAAATATTCTTAAACAGGTGGATCAGTATAACTATCTCAGAACAGTCGTAACATCTGATGGAAGATGCCTTGCAGAGATTAGATTAAGAATTCCATGGCAAAGGTGGCTTTCTACAAAATGGAAAACATACTTACCAACAAAAAGTTGTCAATTGCAGTGAGAAAGAAAATCGGTTAATGTGCTATATAGAACCCATATTGTTGAAAGAGTTTGAAACATGGATGATTAACAGACAAGCTAAGAAATATCTAATGGCGGTGGACATGTGGTTTTTGAGAAAAATGCAAATTATACCATGGACGGACAGAAAATCAAATGAGACAGTCTTTCAAGGGACAAATGTAAAATGGAGACTGATTGGAGAAATTAGATGTAGACCATCAAGATTTTTTGGACAAGCTATGAGGAGAAATGGACTTGACAATGTGGTGACAACTGGCAAGCTTGAAAGGAAGAGAACAAGAAGAAGACAGAGGGATAAATTAGGGAGTCTCCGTGGCGAAGTGGTCAAGCCGTTTGACTTGGGCTCCGAAGGTTGTGGGTTCGATTCCGGGCCACATCCTTCGGTTCACGAGTGAAATTTTTAGGAGACTCCTGTGGGTCATCGCTAGAGCTACGGAGTTCGTGCTTGGTGTGACGCTTTCCGCGCTGCGGAAAGAGACCGAGCCATATGGGATAAAACCCAGTGCAATGAAGTCGACCCTGTCGACTTTTAAGTGACTTTTTAAGAGGGATAAATACCTTGATGGTTTGGTAGCATGGCATGATCGGGACAAGAACATAGACCTGATTCGAGACTCTGGTGATCGTGTGAGAAGGCGAACCATGACCGCCCATGCCTTTCGGCATGGCATTTGATGACGTAATATATTTTTAGTTTCTATTAAACTACTGCTATTTATGTTAGTTAGTTAGTTAGTTAGTCGCAGTTCCAACTTCACAGCTATTTATATCATTTATTACACGTTTGCCCGAATTGACTGTTAATGTTCTAATTTCCTTGAACAAATCTCCATCTTTTCCTTGCAACTGGAGATGCATCACAAACTGTTTGTCGTCTGTGATCACACTTCTGATTTTTCTTCTGTACTTTTTGTTTGTAAGACTACTTATTTCTAATCTCGTTTGCCTCAATTTTCGTTTTCTTCTTTCTTCTATTTCCAACTGTGTAAGAATAAACAAATAAAATATTCCACTATCTGAAATATAAACTATATATCCCAGGTAACATCTGGGTACTTCAATTTTAATTCACTGCAACAGACGTCATGAGGCTATATTTAGCTTTAGCAGCTATATATAGCACTGGCGGGGGATCTCCGTTCAATTAAAGTTTTTTTCAGTGCGTGTCATGGCGCGAAAAAGGAGCGACGAACGGTAACACAGTGTGTGTAGTACATTTTTATGTTAGCTTTCTGCAGTCATGAATTTTATTGAACTGACAGCAGCTGTCCATGACAAGCAGAGTAGTGTTGCCTTTTTTTGTAACCCTAACCCTAACCCTAACTCATGCATACAGCAGTATCATCCAGCAATGGCATAACGGAACGGGCCCTTTTTAGGGTCACAAATTAGCACACAATAACAGCCCCTAAGTGTGCACAAGAGTATACAACCACTGAAATATTCAGGTCAACTCACACACATAACTAAACCATTTGCTGCACACCGACAACGTTATTCTGGTCAAGGTCATACACACCGAAATACAGCGCGAATAAGGGGACTCCAGGATATGACGTGTGCCCTGGAATTCCCTTTGTTTGCGGTGAATTAAAATTGAAATACCAACATCTGGCAATTAAAGTCAACAATCAACAAGGAAGAATTAAAATACCTCACAAGGGATTCTTTATATACTACTAGCTGACCCGGCCCGGCTTCGCCCAGTCCCTGGTGGGGAGCATCTCATTTAATTCATATAAATAGTCATATAAGCTCCCGTTCCCGTTCCCGACTATCTATCTGTCTGTCTGTCTGCCTGTCTATCTGTCTGTCTATCTGTCTGACCCGGCCCGGCTTCGCCCAGCCCCTGGTGAGGAGCATCTCATTTAATTCATATAAGTAGTCATATAAGTTCCCGGTCCCAACTGTCTGTCTGTCTGTCTGTCAGTCTGTCTGTCTTCTGTCAGTCTGTCTGTCTACCTGCCTGTCTGTCTGTCTGACCCGGCTTCGCCCAGCCCCTGGTGGGGAGCATCTCATTTAATTCATATAAGTAGTCATATAAGTTCCCGGTCCTGACTGACTGTCTGTCTGTCTAATAATTTATTGGTTGCAGTAAGAACAACCTTAGATAAACGAAGACCAACTTACAAAAAGCATTAGAAAGAGCACTTGAAAGATCTTTACATCTTCCCCAACAATTAACTTGGGTAAATGGAGCGGCGGCAGCAGCAGCAGCAGAAGAAGAAAAAGGAGGAGTAGGAGCTGGGAGGAGGAAGAGGGAGGTGGAGGGGGGGAGGAGTAGGAGGGAGGAAGAGATAGGCGGAGAGAGGAGGAGGAGGGAAGAGGAGGGAGGAAGGAGGAGTAGGGAGGAATAGGAGGGAGGAAGAGGGATTAGGAGGAGGAGAGAGGAGGTAGGAGGAGGGAGCAGGAGGAGGCAGGAGGAGGAGGAGGAGGGGAGGGGGAAGAGGGAGGAAGAGGAAGGAGAAGGAGGACGGAGAAGGAGGGAGGAGAAGAACGCAGGAGGAGGAGGGGGAGGAGGAGGGAGGAGGAGGAGGGAGGAGGAAGAGGGAGAAGGAGGAGGAGGAGGAGGAGGGAGGAGTAGGGATGAGGTAGAGGGAGGAGGAGGAGGGAGGAGGAGGAGGGAGGAGAAGAGAGGATGAGGAGGGATGAGGAGGAGGGAGGAGGAGGGAGGAAGAGGGAGGAGGAGAAGGAGGAGGGATGAGGGGGAGGATGTAGGAGGAGGAGGGAGTAGGAGGAGAGAGGAGGAGAAGGAAGAGGAGTGATTAGGAGGAGGGAGGAGAGCAAGGAGGGAGGAGAGCGAGGAGGGAGGAGAGCGAGGAGGTAGGAGGAGGAAGAGGGAGGAGAAAGAGGGAGGAGAATGGAGGAGGGGAAAAGGGTAGGAGGAGGAGGAGGAGGAGAGGAGGAGGAGGAGGATTATAACGCATATGCCTGTAGATAACTGCAGCGAAAAGGTGGGTCTGTCTATCTATCTGACCCGGCGTGGCTTCGCCCAGCTCCTGGCGTTGAGCGTCTCATTAAATTCATACAACAAAAAAAAGTAACTTAAAAGAATGTCCTTCCACACACCATCCATTATTTTTAATGAAAACTGTTTCTAATCACCTACATGACTGTAGATAACTTCTTAAGCATAAAAAGATGAGTTACAATGTTATGCATTATGCATTATTTTTATGAAAACTTTGAAAATGCCTTAAAGATTGTATCATGATTTATTATAACTCATATGCCGGTAAATAACTATAGACAAAGAGTTTATAAATCTTTGAAAACCATGCAACAATATGACTATAAGGTATACAGAACAGTTATTAAAAGTTATGCCCCTTGAAATAACTTTTACAGAGTTAAGTCCCCTTGCTATATAGAAATTACAATGAAAAATGAAAAATTAAATAATATTAAGTAAGCAGCCGATTTCACACTAAAAAAATATCACAGTTGGCAACGCGAGAATGAGAGGAAGGCGTGTAGAAAATTTCATCTCAATTGGATGGACCGTTCGCGAACGCATAAAGGACATACACACACACCCACACACATCCTTTTTTATATATAAGATTAACACCTTATATTATAGATCATAAATTTGCACTTATTGTTTCACTATAGGATCTCCACATGCCTGTTATGTCTCAGTGTGTATTTGTTTGGCAGAGTAAGGATATTTCCTAAAGGAGAAAGAAGTAAGGCACTTCATTCCTCCACTAAGCTATGGGGTACCCTTAGGCAAGACGGAGTATCCATTTATCTGCCAATTAGGGTAACGTGAAACCATGGGAGCAGGTGGCTGATTGATTTTAAGAGCAGTCTGCAGATAGTTGGTTATGGTCCCAAGTTCATAACAGTAGACAGAGAATCTCACAGTCACCAACCAGTATGGTCATTGTCAAGAAGTAAAGCAATGGTCAACTACCTTCTTGACAAAGAAAATCTGGATGGCTTGCCCACATGGCATAATCAGAACAAGACCGAAGACCTGATCCAATAATCTGGTGATTGTGTGAGATGGCGAACCATGACCATTCACGCTTATCTGGATGGCACATGATGGTGATCATGTTATATTATCCTATCTTGCTGCAGTCAAATCCTGTTTTAGCTGTTACATTTTACAAGTATGTGGTAACATCTCTCAAAAGTAACACATTTCTTACCATTATGATTTCGCATAGCACCGTGTCCCTTGTATTCGTACTCCATCACTTCATTGTATATTAAGGCTGAAAAAAAAAAGCATTCAAATGGCAATGAAAAAAGTCTATAGCCGACAGATGTGGTAGCACAGTGGTCAATCTTCAGAAGTGACAAAATTTGATGTTTCTAAACAGTATGCTTTTGAGGTAAACTCAACTGTAAAATGGGTACTGGAGTTTTTTCTGGGAAGAAAAACTGGTGGGGTAGGTGGCTGGTGATCCCACCTCATGACGTTGTAACTTAGTATATGTCAAGGCTTAACACTTCATACCATTACTTTTTAAAGCTGAAATAATGACAAAAAAAATAAAAAAAAATAAAACCAAAAAAAAAATAAATAAATAAAAACAATGTGTGACAACAACACTAACTATAAGGTAAAGGTAGTCCAATAGCAGATATAAAGTGAAGTTTTGAAGTTTAGAATTTCACTTATTCTAGGTCATGACATTTGAGATAGGGTGCCCAGTTTCTTTCCTCCTTGCCTTTCCTTCCAGAACGATTTCCAATAAATTCAGAAACTTGGTACCTATTTATTTAGGCGAGGTCGACCCCAGAGCCACACTATTCAGAAAAATTAATCTTGCATCTGTTGGGAATAGAACTTGGATCTCTGCTTGGCAGGCAAGTGTACTAGCCATTATGCCACTGCAACATTCACTAACTGTAAAGCTAATATGAAAATTATTATAATATTTGGAGAACTTGGTGACAACTGGTAAGATCGAGGGAAACAGACCAAGGGGAAGACCTAGAAACAAGTATCTGGATGGCTTGGCCTTGTGGCATGGTCGAGACATAAACACGGAACTGATCCACGACTCTGGTGATCGAGTGAGATGGCAGAACATGACCGCCCACGCTTACTGGCATGGCAAATGATGGATGGATGGAAAGCTAATATAAAAAATGACTAGACAGCTTTACAAATAAAAAAACAAAATCAAAAGTTTCACCTAAAGTCTTTATCAATGAACGGAAAGCAGGAAACAATGCTACTTAGCTGACACATGAAATATTACATCCAAATGTAAGAAACAAAAAAATAAACCAAAAGCGATGGCAAAGTAATCACCAGTATTAGAAATGAAACAAAGGGGAAAAAGAAGTGAAATAAAATGAAAGTGCTGGAAATCAATAGGGATGAAAAAGCTTTGTTTATGTGCATACACACATGTACAAAGTAGATGGGAAACAGGGGGACACAACTCAGATGAAAGAATGTTGGGTATTAAGCCCCTTAGAATGGAGAACTATTTTGAGCATGAAGCGATTTTCTGGAATAAGTCTAGTGGTGATGTCACCTTAACAAGATTTTATGGCCATGTTGGAAATATGTTTCATCTTGGTGGTCGTTCCAATGCATGTTCTTAGACACATGCCAGGAGGCTTCCAAACCAGCCTCTCTACACTTCAACAGGAACAGCTGAAGTGGAGAAAAACTGGTTTCAAACCTCCTGGCATATCTAAGATGTTCATGCAATGGATTCCCTAGCTTCCTTGCCTTTTCACCAATGTATGTCATGTTACATCTTTCGCAAGTGACAAACTAGATTCTGGGAATTGCAAGTGAAAGCTTCCCTAACATAATAACCTATTGTCTTCAACTGAATTCAACCTGGCACTGACTGAGTTTGAGGCAGAAGTACTGCTAAGATCCTATGCTTATATGAGTTTGAGTTCTTCAGTTGCCATGTCTGGAGTAGAAACTGGCAATCTATAACTCTCTGATCCTCTGTTATCTGATATTTTGATGAAGCTGTTATTGTTTATATTATTATTTGTTGCCCAACTATTTAAACTTTCTACATAAATATTTCTCCGTCTTCCTCTGCTTCTCTTGCCTAATATTTTTTCACACGTATATTTTCTCTATTTCATCTTTCTGGTGGTATGTCCCATAATTGATTGCATTTATCTGTTGCTTATAGTTTTGATGAGATCAATAAACATCTGCAGCAATCAAATGAGGTATATGCACATATTTTTATAATCAGTTAAAGTTACTCAAATAATTACTATATATTATAGAACAATATTAAAGACTACTCTATTTTGAAAATATATATGTAACAGATAGTGTTTAAATGGCAAAATATTAGCTGATGGTAAGGTTCTCTCTTATAGTCCTTGCTGTGTGGTGTTGGTTTTCCTATTTGTCCATAGCCTTCTGTCTCATGTACTGCCAATCATTTATGACACTGAGTTTCCTCAATGCCATGTCAACAAACCGGCCAGCATCTTCTCTCTCTCTTTGTGTCCCCCTGCCTTTCTTCCCCTTCAATCTTCCTGTTTGTCGCACTGTATTCCGCTTTCCTCTTCCCAAGATGTGCCCACAGAATGTGGACTGTCTTGTTCTGATGTTTCCACATAATTTCCTACTAGTCCACTAATTGTCCACGATTCACTTCCATACAACAGGCTTCATCAGGATTTACTCAATATAGCTCTTAAGAATTCCTTTTCTCACTTTTATTGACAAAGATATACTGCACAGACTATTCTTCCCCTTGTGAAATGTTGCGTCTGCTTGTATTATTTTACAGTAAAACATCAATATTCACATTTTTAAACATTCTAATAATTTCTCCACCTTATTAAAAGCTTCAGTGTAGTTAACAACGCATAAATATAGATCTCTGTTCACTTCAATTGATCCTTCTGTTAATGTTATAAAAATGTATGATATTGTACCTGTGCCTTAAATAAACCCATACTGCGCAATCAAGAGTTCGGTTTCAAAAAATAAACAAAAGATTTGATATTCTTCTGATAATAATTCTCATGAGTATTTTATCACATGACTGATTAAATTAACTGTTCTTCACAAACTTGTACAAATACATCTAGCAATGTTATATATGCGAATAGATAATGAAACAAAAAGGTATTTTTAGATTCTGCTGAGAAATAATACATACAAACACATAAACATACCTAACTAGAAACTCAGAGCAGGTGAGCAGAATTATTAACAAGTGTAAATGGATGAAAATAATATAAAAATAATGACTAAGACAAGAATAAATAAAACTAAACACACTTAACTGATGTTTAAATAATTGATGACGTTGCCAAAAACAATTCAATGAATAATAACCAAATTAATACGAAATTAATCAATCAATCAATCATGTGCCATGCTGGAAAGCGTGGGCGGTCATGACTTGCCATTTCACTCGATCACCAGTGTCGTGGATCAGCTGAGTGTTCCTGTCTCGTCCATGCCACGTGGCCAAGCCATCCAGGTATTTTCCTCTCGGTCTTCCTCTTGGTCTGTTCCCTTCGATCTTGCCAGTTGTCACCAAGTTCTCCAATCCATTTCTTCTCATAACGTGTCCAAAAAATTTTGACTGTCTACGTCTAATTTCTCTAATCAGTTTACGATGTTCATTTCTCTCCTGTAGTACTTGGTCATTGGTTTTTCTGTCTGTCCATGGTATTCTTTGCATTTTCCTCAGAAACCACATTTCTGCAACCATCAGATGTTTTTCAGCTTGACTGCTCATTGTTCAAGTTTCACATCCATACACAAAAGAACAGGCTCTATGTATCCCCTCAACACTCTTTTTCTCGTTTCAATTGACATCTTTTTATTGGTCAGAATGGTTTTCATCTTGCTAAAGGCTACTTTCGCCATGGCGATTCTTGTTCTAATCTCTTCAAGGCATCTCCCATCAGATGCATGACTGTTCCAAGATAATTGTACCGATTCACTTGTTGAAGAATATTTCCATTTACTTGTATATTACATTGTGGCACTTCTTTCTTCCTAGTGACGACCATAACCTGAGTCTTTTTACAATTTAATTCTAACCCCAGTTGCTCACTGTGTACAACAACCGCATCTACTAATTGTTGCAGGTCCTGCGCATTGTCTGCAATTAATACTGTATCATCTGCATATCTAATGTTATTGATGTTTCGTCCTCCAATGCCGATTCTATTTATATCCTCTACATTTCTGAAAATATTTTCACTGTATAGGGAAAAAAGATCTGGAGACATCACACATCCCTGCCTAACACCTCTCTTAATTGGCTGATACTGTCCCACTTCATTATCAATCCTTATGGCAGCTTGTTGTTTCCAATATGTGTTTTTTATGAGTCTAATGTCTTTCCCATAAATTTGTAGATCTGCAAGCATATCCACCATGTTGACACGTCTAACTCTATCAAAAGCCTTTGTATAGTCAATAAAGCACAGATGTATATCCTTGTTTACTTCTATAACACGTTCAATAACTGTTCGCAGCATATACACAGCATTTACTGTACCGTTTCCTTCTACAAACCCACATTGTTTTTCCCCTATTTCAGGTTGTATCTTCTTCCTCACTCTTTGCATGATAATTCTTAGCAAAATCTTTGTGATGTGACTCATTATACTAATTACAAAATTAAAGCACACAATAAATTTACATTAAAACTTAACTGGAATGTTCACAAAGGGGAAAGGTGAAGGTTGGGTGTGGGACTTTCAAGTTTAAATGTAAAATTGGGAATAGAAGAACTAAATATGGGCCATACCAGATCGATAAAGAATTTAAAATGAACTAATATATGGACATGGCATAACAAGAGAAGGGGTTGGTCAAAAGTTACAGGAAGAAAGACGTCTTAAGTGAAACTGTGGCAACCACAACATTATTGATTACCGCTGGATGGACACACCACATAGTGGAAATTAAGTGGCTCTCCAATGTTAGTCTGATAAAACTGTCTGAACAAGATGTTTTTATGGCAGTGACACACACACATACATATCATCAACCCCTTTATGAGTTGGGAAATTAAAATAATTACAAACAGGCTTATAAGTGTATGTAATGCCCCTCAGACATTCCCTGAATTGATCCACTAGACATCTTCCAGTCTGCCAAATATACGTAATGACATCTCTTACCCAAGGCTCTGTGGTGAAGGGTTATGCATGCAATTCTTAACCTCGCATACCACGTTCATAACATAACTGTGGGCGATTTGGAAGCATACCGTCTTGCGTTCCATACCTCACTCTGGTATGAGTGCTTATCATTCAGAAAGCAATAGGAAACTACTGAACTTAAACTTGCCCAGCAATCACAAATAGCCAAAAAAATGCTGGAGTTCACTGCTACGTCCTGTAAAGGATATGCAACTAACATCTCTTACAAATAATTGTGTATATTCCCAGTCAGAAGTGGACAAAAACATAAAAAAAATGCTTATCAGGTTGAAGGGAGAGTCTGAGCACTTACAGGTTTGTCCAAAAATGTCCCCTGTTAATAACAAACAGTGAAGAATGTCCCAATCAATAATTCTTGACAGAGAAGGGTGGGGAGGCCAGGAAAACGAACAACACGGCACAGCTTAAGAAAAAGAGTGCCTCCAATAGAAATCAATGAACAGCAACTGCTGCAGCGATTTATTTCACATGGAGAATACAATCTCACTGAAGTTGTTTGATGACATAAGAACTCCTGGTCAAAAACATTTGTGCAGATCTGGCAAGAAAATAAATGCCAAGAAAACTGCTACTGCACTTACATACTGTCAACATCGAAATATAACTCACTTTTCCATTCCTCCACTGTATGTTCTCTTTCGTCGACTGCATGATCATATGGTCCTGGTGATGGCTGCAAAATGTATGACGGGAATAAAATTGTAAAATATTGAATGATATTTACCTAATGATAAATATATCAAAAAGACCAGGAACAAGATTGTCGTACAATTAACCTCATAAACCATGTCACTAAGCTTTTACTAACAATTATAAGAAAAGAATAAGAAATAAAATAAAAATGGAAATGGGTGAAGAATAATATGGATCTGTGAAAGGAAAAGGTACAAACGATGCAAGAACATTAACAGAAAGATCAATAGAGACACAGAAAGACATATATTTGTGCTTCATAGATTATACTAAGGCATTTGATAAAGTAAAACATGATGAACTGATTAAAATGTTGGAAGATATTAACATTGATGGGAAAGATATCAGAATAAAGAATATTCTCTGGAATCAGGTAGCAGCAATTAAAATGGGAAATAAAAAATGGCAATTATGAACAACTAAAGCTAGGAGTACGACAGGGATATGTTTTGTCACCGGATCTCTTCTCTCTCTATAGCGAAGTAATAATAAGAGAGATCCTAGAGAAGCTAGGAATACTAATTGGAGGTTATAACATAAACAATGTGTGCTAAGCAGATGACACAGTATTGATGTTGGAAAATGCAAAAATATTACAATTGTTGGACATTGTAGTAATAGAGAGTGCAATGAAAGGAATCTCCTTGAACATTAAGAAAACAGTAACAATGGTGATATGAAAGAAACAAGTGACACCAAAATGTGATATGGAAATAGAATTGAAAATTCTTAACCAAGTTGATAATTATAAATACCTAGTGGCATTTATAACATCAGACGGAAGATGTACAACAGAGATCAAGAACAGAATAGGTCAAGCAAACGCTGCATTTCAGAAAATGAAAAGTATCTTATGCAATAAGTCACTATCATTGAATGTAAGAAATTGAGTGCTGAAGTGCTATATAGAAACCGTTTTGCTGTAAGGCAGTGAATCTTGGAATGTAAATGAACAAATTAGGGAGAACTTGGAAGCAACAGAGATGTGGTTCCTGAAACGAATGTTGCGAATTCCTTGGACTGCCAAAGTAACTAACAACAACTATCTGAAAGAGACTAATGAAACTAGAACTTATATACAACAATAAGAATGAGACAGTTTTCTTTGGTTATGTGATGAGAAGAGAGGCATTGGAGAACATTGTGACAACTGGAAAGATAGAGGGGAAGAGAGGCAGAGGCAGACCAAGAGAAATTATGGATGGACAGATCGTGGCATGGTGGAATACCATCAGTAGAGTTGATCCAGAACACCAAAGACTGAGATCTGTGGAGAGTCATGAATGCCTAAGCCAGCTGGCAAGGCACTTAATGATGATGATGAACATACATACAACAGACAAACACAGCAGGAAATAAACTTATTATGTGAGATCTCACAGAACTAAGATCCTCATGATGACAACAAAATGTATGAAGCAAATAAGATAGAGGAATAAATATGTAAAGTATAAAATGCATACAACCAATGAAGAAAGCAGGAAATGAACTTTTTTATATGAGACTGTTTGTTTATATGTGACCTCACAAAATGCATTAGATATTATCTGAAAATGAAACATTCAACATGTTCATTAGTGTGGTATATGAATGATTATAACTTGGCAACAATGCAAAATATTAAAACAAAATAATGATGATCCGAGTAGCTATGTGGAGTTTAGACAAACTATTAAAACAGCAGCCATGGTAGTACATTGGCTAGCATGCTGGCCTGCTGGCCCGTGGTCAAATCACTATCAAGGCAGATGTTTAAAACTGACCTGAGCACTCAAGTCAACTAAAGTGGCTCTCTATGGCGAAGTGGTCAAGCCGTTTGACTCGGGCTCCGAAGGTTGTGGGTTTGATTCCGGGACGCGCCCTACGGTTCACGAGTGAAATTTTTCGGAGACTCCTGTTGGGTCGTCACTAGAGCTACGGAGTTCGTGCTTTGTGCGACGCTTTCCGCGCTGCGGAAAGAGACCAAGTCATATGGGATAAAACCCGGTGCAATGAAGACGACCCTGTCGACTTTTAAGCGACTTTTAAAGTGGCTACTAGCAAATGTCCCGGGAAATAAGGATGGCTGGTGTGATACTGATAAAAAAAAGTTGCTTAAAAGTCGGCAGGGTCGACTTCACTGCACCAGGTTTAATCCCACAAGGCTCAATCTCTTTCCATGATGCGGGCTGCAGGAAGCATTGCACAAAGCATGAACTCCTTAGCTCCTGCGATGACCCCAAGAGTTTCAGACAAAAATGCACTCATGAACTGAAGGACGCAGCATGGAATTGAACCCACAACCTTCAGAGCCTGAATCAGACGACTTGACCACTTCACCTCGGAGACTCCCGGTGAGAGACTGATTAACCCGGTTGGTCTATACAAATATGGGAGCTGGCACCATTTAAATAACCTATATGCCCCAAGGCGTATAAAACTGTCCTTTACTTTTTTTTTTGTTACAGACCAAATGGAAGCAGAAGAAGAGGTTGACCACGTAAATGATGGACAGAGGGAATAGCAGAGTCCATGGGAATATTGATTCATGAAATCCATAAACAGGCACTCTCCTGCTGTTTATACTTCACCTCAACACCGCAAGGTACAAGAGGAACATGATGAGATGAGTGAAACAATTAGAAACACTATATTTAAAAAAATGATATTATGATGATCTGAGTGGCTATGTGACAATTATAAACACTATATTAAAACAAGGTATTATGATGATCTGAGTGACTAAATGACAATCAGAAACACTATATTAAAACATGGTATTATGATGATCTGAGTGGCAAGGACACACACAGTAAATGCTGTATTCTTGCTGAGAACATTAATTGAGTGTTCGATAGAGGTAAACAAAAACCAGCATTCAACCAACCAGCTTCAATGACTACATAAAGGCTTTCGATAAAGTAAGACATGTCAACATGATGAAGATGCTTTCATATCTAAATATTGATGGGAAATACCTGAGACTTGTAAAAAAAACATATATTGGAAACAACAGGCTACCATAAACATTGATTATGAAGTAGGTAAATATCAGCCTATTAAGAGAGGTATGAGACAGGGATGTGTAACGTCTCCAGATCTGTTTTCCCTATACAGTGAAAATATTTTTAGGAATTTAGAAGGTATGAGAGGAATCACCACTGGGAGGACATAACGTCAATAACATTAGATATGCGGATGATACAGCATTATTTGCAGACAGTGAACAGGATCTGCAACATTTAGTAGATATGGTTATTGTACACAGTGAACAACTAGGGTAAGAATTAAACTGTAAGAAGACAGAGATTATGGTCGTCTCTAAGAAGAAAGAAATACCACAATGTAATATAAGGATAAATTGGAATATTCTTAATCAAGTGAATTGGTACAACTTGCTCAGAACAGTCATCTGGTGGGAGGTGCCTTGAAGAGATTAGAACAAGAATCGCTATGACAAGACAGTCTTTTAAAAAATGGAAAACGTACTGACCAATAAAAAGATTCTTTCACAAAGAAAAAAAAGTGTGTTGAGGTGCTACATAGAACATGTACTTTTGTATGTGAAGAGAAGGAAATGAGCAGACAAGCTTAAAAACATTTGATGGCGGTGGACATGTGGTTTCTGAGGAAAATACAAAGAATAACAAGGACAGACAAAAATAAAACCAATGATCAAGGCCTACAAGAAACAAATGAAAACTATAAACTGACTAGAGAAATTAGACGCAGACAGTCACAATTTTTTGGACACATTATGAGAAGAAATAAATTGGAGAACTTGGTGGCAACTGACAAGATTGAAGGGAAGAGAACAAGGGGAAGGCATGTTGCATGGCCACATGGTATGGTCGAGACAAGAACACTGAGCTGATCAACGACTCATGGTTATCGCATGAGATGGCAAAACATGACCGCCAACGCTTATCGGCATGGCACATGATGAATGAATGTTTAAAGAATCCACATGATAACATTAGGAATGGAATAATGTAATTTTCTTGTCTTACAAATGATACCTAGAATACAAAAGCCATACAACTGCAAAAATACATTAAAAAAAAAAAGATCTGTTAAAATGTATGTTCACTCTGTGACATGACCATCGGTCGGTAAGAGGCGCAACACATAACCTCATTTCCCCTGCTGCAGTGCAGGATTTGTTTCTTTACACAAAGATAGCAAAGTTAAACCATAGAAAAGCAGGTAGAAGAAAATGAGAAACCACCTTTGTACATCCCTAATACATTACATTTGACAAAGAATAACACTGACAGACACAAAAATGAAAATCCGCTAAGAAACATTAGAAAACAGTAAAATGATTTGACGTTTACCATCAAGATTCATTGCTGAAGGCTACTGATAGACTACACAACATATACCAAGAACTGCTACTTGTAGAATACACAACATCAATCAATGATGGCTACTTGACTACACAACAATGCTACTTGTAAACTAAACAACATCCACCAGTTAAAGTTACTTGTAGACTACACAACACCAATCAATGGTGGCTACTTGGCTACACAACAATGCTACTTGTAGAATACACAACATCAATCAATGATGGCTACTTGACTACACAACAATGCTACTTGTAGACTACACAACCTCCACCAGTTAAAGCTACTTGTAGACTACACAACACCAATCAATGGTGGCTACTTGGCTATACAACAAAGCTACTTGTAGACTACACAACATCAATCAATGGTGGCTACTTGACTACACAACATCAATCAATGGTGGCTACTTGACTATACAACAATGCTACTTGTAGACTACACAACCTCCACCAGTTAAAGCTACTTGTAGACTACACTACAATCAATGATGATTACTTGTAGACTACACAAATCACTGCTACTTCTTATAGACTACACAACATCCACCTGTGATGGCTACTTGTAGACTACACAACACCAATCAATGGTGGCTACTTGACTACAAAACAATGCTACTTGAAGACTACACAACATCAATCAATGATGGCTACTTGACTACACAACAATGCTACTTGTAGACTACACAACCTCCACCAGTTAAAGCTACTTGTAGACTACACTACAATCAATGATGATTACTTGTAGACTACACAAATCACTGCTACTTCTTATAGACTACACAACATCCACCTGTGATGGCTACTTGTAGACTACACAACACCAATCAATGATGGCTACTTGTAGACCACACAAGCCACTGCTACATGTAGGCTACACAACATCCTGTAGCAACAGCTACTTGTGGATTACACAACAGCAATCAATGATAACTACTTGCAGGCTACACAACATCCACAAGAGACTGCTACTTGTAGACTACACAACACTCACTCACCCCATTGACTTCCCTCTCATCAAACCACACATTGATGTATGGATGCATGAGAGCATCATCTACTGAGATCCTTTTATCTGGGTCTATCACTAACATCTTTGACAACAGGTCTCTTGCAACGGACGCCCTCAGTCCCTGGTGCTCTGAAATCACAAATGATAAAAGATCTATAAAAAAACAGTATGGAAATTAATCTGTTAATTCCCAAATTAAAAAAAAAAGAAAAAAAAAAGAAAAGAAAGAAGCTATACTGATAAAATTAAATTTAAAAGCCAGCATTTGTATTAATACTCAATCATCTTTAGCAGGGCCAAAAATGGAAAATAAAGAATAGAAGCACTGTAACCTAGAGGGCAGCTCTGTAGTGAAAGGGTTATGAATGCAATTGTTAGTTCCACATACTTAGTTTGAAAGCAGACTGCCTTGCGTTGGTTCCTATACAAAGTATGAGTGCCAGTCGTTCAGAAAGCAAAGTAAGCTTGCCAAGAAATCACAGCCAAATAACGATGGGGTTGACTGTCTTGTCCTGTAAAGGATATGCAATTAACTGTGTATGCCGAAAGAAGCGACTAAGTAGGGCTGGCTTGGGAATGGCTACGTCATCCTGCAGAAACTTTCAGCTGCAAAATCCAACCAATTATAAACAGTCTACAGAGGACGTGGCATGAGTTTGTTCAGGGCTTATGTTCCACTGAGAGGTGAAAGGAAGATGACTCAATTTTCCATAATAAATTTCCTAAACGGATTGCCTATTTCTGACACAAGTAATCAGTTTTCTTCATGACTCAGCTTCTTTTATGATGTAGTAATTGCTCTTATCTATTCAGGAAGTTCTCAGTATTCTTCTATAGATTCACATCTCTGCGTGGTCTCCACAATTATTCACTATGCTGTCACTTGTCCATGATTCACTTCCCTACATCATAATTGGCTCTACATAATTATTATGAACTATCTTTCTCACCTTCACAGACACAAATGTGTGGCACAAAATATTCATGATCTTTTATGAATGCATGCATGAAAATATCTAGGAAGGAGACAATGGTAAATATTAGGCATTTATAACCAACATTAGGGAAGAATTCATGACAAACTTCAAGGAAGAACCTATGACAGACAATGAAGAATTGTAATACACAAGAACTCAAAGAATATTTATGTCACTGTCAATGACCTAATTCCATGAGGTGATATTTGCAATTCATCAGATGTGGTCTTGTTCAATACAAAGTGTTCCTTTTGTTTGGCTCAGATGGGAGTAACAATTTCTTGATTTCTGTAAGAGCTGGACACTAAAAGAGGTGATGTTTTCAGTTTCGTGAGGATACTTACAAAGCAGGATTGCCAGTTCGGAGTCTTTAGATACATGTTAAGTAATAAATATCAAAGTCTGAAAATTATGCTCTGGTCCTTCCTTGTCAAATGATTTATGTTGTCTTCTGGGTCAAGACCAGGCATATATTCATATACTTCCCTTTTAGTTTATATCCTTTCCTTTTGGTGTCTTCATTTGTCGACATGTTCAACAATTTAAGCACACCTCACCATAAGTGATTTCTATCTCATTATTTGAGCACACCTCTCCTCAAGCTTCAGAGGGTTCTTCAGACAAACTCTCTGGGTATTGCATGTAAACTCCACAGCCCTCATTGATAGTGGTGTTAAATGGCAGATCCATCTGTACCCACACTTACATGTATTCATTCTTCTGAATAAGAGTCAATGGTTTCTTGAGATACACGTCAACACTTGTCTGTTCTACCTTTTAATCTGGTATGGATGTTGAGTGCTTGCAGACTACGTGGTGGCAAATTACTTGCTCTTGATGTTCGTTACCTTTGTTCCCAGAAGGTGGTATCTGTCTTTAATGTGTGGATTTCGTTGAGACCTGGGGGATTTCTACTTTAAAATTTATTTATAGCTAGAACTCAAACATTGTAAAGATTTCTTCAGATATGGAAGCAGTGACAGTTTTTCCTCTTTCTTAACTTCTCAAGCATCCTGGATGTTTTCTGTCCAACGCTGCAAAGTCTATTTCTATTTACAGTCAAGAGTAGTGATTGAAATTTCTGCCTTCTTTCATTCTTCTATAATTGCCTGCATTCTGTCTAGCATTGGCTTTGGAATTAGTCTTCACATTTTTCAAAACAGCTTGTCTACTGCCCATAATTTATGTCCATTTTGCCTAAAATATAATGTAGAACATGTTTCTGTCCATTGTCTCCTTTGACCTTGTTGATTATAGGCTTTAGTTGCTTCTTCTGCACAATAAGGTAGATGTGGTCAGAGCCCTTGGGGGGGGGGGGGGGGGGGGGGGGGGGGGGCATGTGAACAGTTTGGAAGATACTAACATGTATCTAAAGACTCCGAACTGGCAATCCTGCTTTGTAAGTATCCTCACGAAACTGTGAAAACATCACCTCTTTTAGTGTCCAGCTCTTACAGAAATCAAGAAATTGTTACTCCCATCTGACCATTATTATAATGGTTTGGCAGGGAGTACTAAAGGGTCCAGCTAATACTCAGCATTCTGAGGAAAAACCAGACTGCAACTGGTACCATTAGTATTGGGGACTCTTCGCTGGCTGTTGAAGATGGTAATGAGCACGTATGGGAATGTTCGAGATGCTATAATGTTGGTTGACTCAGCTCAACAGCATTGAAATAAAGATTTTGTTAAAATCTGTGAGAGAACTCTTAGAATGCTGTAAATCAAGGAGAAGAAAACTGACATTGAACAAGATCCAAATATCCAAGACAACTGGCCCACAAAAAACATCATGCCTAGGTAACTTACAAACTTTGGTCACATCAGACATCACTGTGGTTTAGGAAGGACAGTCATTGAAAGCATGGTTCTAGGAAGAGGAGGCAGAGGCCAACCAACGCAACGGTGGACACAGGACATTAAAAATACTCTGGGTATGACAATACAAGAGTTGGGAGAATTGAAGAAGGATTGATCATCTTTCTGGTGGGTTGTGATCAGACCGATACAATTTTTAAAGGACTTATTACATAATGATGACACACATTAAATAAGAACCATTGACAGACAAAAAAAGTAATGATCTCACATATCGACAAAACATTATATAATATCTCACAACAGACAAAATACATCTCATAATTGTATTTTTTCACAACATACAGAAAACAACATTTCATAATCTTATATTTTCAAACACACATAACACAGTTATTCTCACAACACACAGAACAACATTTCATAATCTTATATTTTCAAACACACATAACACAATATCTTTATCTCATATTCTCACAACACACAGAACATTTCATAATCTTATATTTTCAAACACACATAACACAGTATCTTTATCTCATATTCTCACAACACACAGAACATTTCATAATCTTATATTTTCAAACACACATAACACAGTATCTTTATCGCATATTCTCACAACACACAGAACATTTCATAATCTTATATTTTCAAACACACATAACACAGTATCTTTATCTCATATTCTCACAACACACAGAACATTTCATAATCTTATATTTTCAAACACACATAACACAGTATCTTTATCTCATATTCTCACAACACACAGAACATTTCATAATCTTATATTTTCAAACACACATAACACAGTATCTTTATCGCATATTCTCACAACACACAGAACATTTCATAATCTTATATTTTCAAACACACATAACACAGTATCTTTATCTCATATTCTCACAACACACAGAACATTTCATAATCTTATATTTTCAAACACACATAACACAGTATCTTTATCTCATATTCTCACAACACACAGAACATTTCATAATCTTATATTTTCAAACACACATAACACAGTATCTTTATCTCATATTCTCACAACACACAGAACATTTCATAATCTTATATTTTCAAACACACATAACACAGTATCTTTATCGCATATTCTCACAACACACAGAACATTTCATAATCTTATATTTTCAAACACACATAACACAGTATCTTTATCGCATATTCTCACAACACACAGAACATTTCATAATCTTATATTTTCAAACACACATAACACAGTATCTTTATCGCATATTCTCACAACACACAGAACAACATTTCATAACCTTATGTTTTTACAACAAAAACACATCAAACACAATATTTCATTTTCTTACTAGACACAGAACACATTTCTTAATCTCAATTCTGAAACACGCACAACATTTCAAAACAACATCGAACATAAGATATACTCACAGAAAATAAAATAATCTCTCTTTTATACGAGGGCAAGTCAATAAGTAAGTCACACAGTTCTGTGGGATGGCAAGTAAATGTAGTTGGTGTTTTCTACAGGTGTCATTAGGTGACAGCAACATCAAACTTTATATTCCTGTTCGTCAGGTGGTGCTAGGTGTCTCATGCGTGCACAGCGCATAAACAAAATGGTGACAGTACTTACGGAGTGTACAACCAAAGAGCAACATGATGTTGTGCGTTTTTTGTGGGCAAAAGGACTGCCTGCAAAGGACATTCATAAGGAAAAGCTTCCTGTTTATGCTGACAAATGTTTATCCTATAAAGCGGTGCATAGCTGGGTAGACAAATTTTCTCAAGGAAAAATTGTTGATGAAATCCGATCTGGTCATCCTGTAGAGACTGCAACAGATGCATCCGTGCAGTGGGTGGAGGAAATGATTAGAGGTGACAAGCGAGTAATGATAGACTCTGTGGCATCTGCAATAGGGTGCTCACATGGTTCAGCATAATGCATGATAGATTGAAATTTCCAGAAGTGCTGACTAGAGGAGTGTTGCTTCTTCATGATAATGCCATACCACATAATTGATTAACTCAGGAGAAAATTAACCAACCAAGGTGGGAAGTTCTGGAACATCCACCTTACAGCCTCGACTTAGCCCCTAGTGATTTCCACCTTTTTGGTCCACTGAAAACCCACCTTGGCGGGAGACATTTCGCGAATGATGCTGAAGTTGAATGTGAAGTGAAAAGATGGCTTAGAAAACAGAGCAAGCAGTTCTATGCAGCCGGTTTGGGAGTACTGATAAAACGATGGGATAAGTGCATCAATGTTGGTGGAAATTATGTTGAGAAATAAAGAGACAATGTATGTATAAAAATAAACTGGTTTCAAGCTGTTATAATATTTAGTTATTTTTCTACAGCCATTTGTGACTTACTTATTGACTTCCCCTCGTATTTTCACACCATACAATGTTAAAATATCAGAAGCACATAAAACACATCTTATTTTCTTACATCAAAAACACACTAAACAGAGTATTTCATATTCTCACAACATAAGACAACACATAATCTTATATTTTCAAACACACACAATAAACGATTTTATAATCTCAAAACACAGAACGTAAGATCTCACATCCCATAAAATACATCAAAATCTTATTTCCTCACAACAAAAACACACCAAATACAGTATGTCATATTCTTACAACATTTCATAATCTTACATTTTCAGAACACACACAACGAAATATCTCATATTCTTACAAAACACAAAAACCTTAAGCTCACAATATACAAGACTAGGCCAGAAATGTATCCGACAAAATCAATAACAGTAGAGTATTAATTAAGACAATTCAATGACTCCCCAGGCTTATGTTATCTCTAATTGTATTGATTCTAACAACCGCCTCATTTAACACAACGAAAGCACATATTTCAGAATCTCGTAAGTAAACAATATGAATTACTGATAATTTACGTGAGAAGGACAAAGCTGCTTACATCAAGTCTAAACAGGGAAATAGAACAAATACACATGTATGTATGCATGAATGCACAATTAAAAAACAGAGTTAAGGATTTATTCCAAAATAAAAGGACTTAAAAAGCAAGATGAATGTATCAAGTTTTACCCCATCTTGCTTGGTCTTTCTCTGCAGAGCTGCTAACCTTCTGCTGAAAGTGTTGCACAGAGCAAGGGAGACCAGAGATCCCAAGGAAATCAATTTCCATGTTTTAATGACAGCTGGAATATGGTTGTGAAGTAAATAGAAAGCATCTCACAGAGTGCAAATTCCATAGTTTCAGTAACATCTCTCAGGGGTCTCAGAAAAAACTGTGCTTGAGAACCACGTGACAAAATTTGAAAATGAACCCACAATATTCTGAGCACAAGGCAGGCAGCTGAACCTCTTTGCCACAGAGATCCCCTAGGGCAGTGATTCTCAACCTTTTTTGGCCCATGCCCCCCTTCACCATATGTTCAGAACGTCATTCCCCCCTTTCGAATTTCCTCCCTATAAATCCCCCCTCCCCCACCCTTACACAGTATACATAAAAATGGAAGCTAAATTTAATAATACATACTAGAACAAGTCTACACATTTACATAAAACATGATATGCGGGCTTACTTACGTTATAAAACAATATAAAGTAACTGGCTCTTGTATTAATGTGATCTTGAAATAATCTTAATCCCCCCCCCCAATGGCCAAAATGCACTTGCAGGGTTTTAAATGATGGCTGGATTCTGCATTTTGATGATTTCTGGTTTTCAACAGTAACCTGGCCCAAAATTGTTAAACAAATGAATGCTGCAAGCACTTAACAAGGTACTAAAAAATACAACAAAGTAAACAAACACAAAATTACCTGCACTATCAGGAGGAAACAGCACATCAGGAAACAATTTCTCAAAATTATGTCCCGCATGCTTTGGCCTGTTCTCAACATAATTTCTCACTGTCGTCTGCAATCGAGCCATGAAATCTTGACTTGGCGTGCCTAGCTGTTCGATGATCTTGTTCCACTGATCGATATCTAAAGGCACATGTCAAGGTCTGTCTTTCATGAGTTATTTTCAACCCCTAATTGTACATAATGCTACTAATATGGTGTTCATCCATCAAGAATGATGATGACTATTCATTTCATCCAGTGAGCTTGAAAGTTTGGAGCCATGAGTTCTAAAGATAAAGCTGGATGACGAATGGCTTGCACGATTAATTGAATTAAAGTGTGGAAGAGTTGTGCAATTTGTTCAACCAATTTCTCGCCTGAGTCCATCTGAATCCAGTGGTAAGACAAGTCAAGACGACTGGAGACGAATACAGGTGCAGTGGATGACCAGGGCACTCTATGTGCCTTGATGTGTCCTTTACGTTTCACAACGCTTTGCAGGTAAAGGCCATCTTACCCGCTGAAGCATCAACAATTTCTATCAAGCATTCTGCCGAATCCTGTCTTCACATGTTGGGTAGGCACACCCTAGTTCACCGATTGGCTTGACGCCGAATCGGTTACCCTTGCCTGGTTTTGCCAGCCTGTCACAGCCATTGCCCAGGGATAGGCAGCCGTCACATGCTGACAGCTACTAGGAGCCACAGGGGTGAGCTGGATGTCTGGCTTGGACCAGTGGGGAATGGGCCTTGAAAAGGGCATGACATCCATCCTTGCCAAAGGTTGCTACTATTATACAGGAAGAAGTGGTTAGTGCACTTGTCTGTCAAGACAGTTGTCCAGGTTCATTCCCCAACAGAGGCAGGATTATTTTTTCTGACCAGTACAGATCTTGAACATTATATAAAACAATAAGAAAGAGACAAACAGCTTTCTTTGGTCATGTGATGAGAAGAGAGGCATTGTAGAACATCGTGACAATTAGAAAGATCAAGGGGGAAGAGAAGCAGAGGCAGACCAAGAGAAATGATGCTCGATGGATTGGGATGGTGGCATGGAGGAATATCAGCAGCAGAGTTGATCAAGAACACCAAAGACAGATTTGTGGAGAGACATGAATGCCTACGTCAGCTGGCATAGCACTTGATGATGATGAGTACAGATCTGGAGCTGACCCAGCCTCATAAAAAATGGGTTCCAGACATTTCTGGGATTTGCCTGGGAAGAGAAGGCCACAAGGAAAGGATCTGTTCGTACCCACCTCATATATATGTTATGGCCTAGAATAATGTGAAGGTCGAACACTTTAGACCCCAGTGACAATAACGGCTATGGGATGACCTTTAACTTTACTATTAAACAGAATTATGTCACTAATCATTGTCTTTGAAGTGTTCAGTCTCTCTGAATACATGTGACTTCATTTGGAGTAGGAGAAAGGTGGCAGAGTGGTTTGTGTGCTTGCTTACCAACACAATGATCTGAGTTCAATCCTCAAAAGTGGTAGTATAATGCAGAAACTGGTTCACAATCCAGACATACCGGGTTTGAAGTCAGCCCCACGCAATTTGGAAATGGACCATTTTGCATTAATTTTCACAATGGTATGATTGTGAGCCATTCAGAAAGCAATGGCAAACTACTGAACGTACAATTGCCTAGAAAATAAAAGACAAACACATCCACAATTTTGGGGCTGATTGTGACATCCTGTAAAAGTACATACAACTAACTTTAAAACAAATCTCTGTGTGCTGAACATGAGAACTTGTATCTCGGTACAAAAGCCATGGGTTCTAACCAGTTTCCCACTCATTGCTTGAAACACAGAAAATAAGAGGAAATAAGACATATTAAAGACTTTGTTCTTTTAATATTTGAACCAAAGAAAATCACAGATAAATAAAGACACTGTTAATTTAATATTTGAACTACAAAAAAAAAAAAATCACAGATAAATACTAAAGACATTGTTACCCAATACCTGAAACAACAAAACAAAAACTTCTGAAAGGATACGATCGGAACCTGGAAACATCACAGTAGCTCGTATAAGTTCAGCCATTATGCACCCCACAGACCAGATATCAACTGCATTTAAAAAAAAAAAGAAAAATTAATCTGACAAAGAAAATACAAAACCATGTTTTCCCATAATCAATTTGAATAATGGAAAAACAAATAGGTTGCACAATGTATATATTACCTGGCATATTTCACTCCAAATACATTGCACATCTAATACTTGAAACCACAAACAACAACAACAACAACAAAAAACAACTCTTAAGTCTTTATCAACAGATGGTTTTAATTACAATAGGGATAAGTTTGCTTTATATTTCAGCTTGTAGGATTCATTGTTTTGCTTTGTTTTATTACCAAGTGACTTCTGCAGTATGCACATGATGAGAAATATGCCAGGAAATTAAGATGTCTCTGAGACAAATGCTGTGAATATCTTGGATGGCCAGAGTAACGAATGAGTGTCTGGAAGAGTCTAACGAAAGCTATAAAAAAAGATCTTTGGTCATATAATGAGAAGAGAGGCACTGAAGAACAACATCACGGCTAGAAATGACCAGCAGTATTAGTATTAGACCCAGGGCAAGAGAAACTAAGCCTGATGGTCTAGGATGATGGCATGGAAGAATGTCAATAGAATTGATCCAGAACTCCAGGGACCGAGATCTGTGAAGAAATCCAAAAGTCTATGCAACTTGGCTAGGCACATAATGATGATGATGAGGTACATAGGAAGAATACTGAATATGTGTGTGTGCAGTTTACTGTACTTAAAATGCCTAGATGCAGTCATTTCTCTTGTGCATTTATGGCGACGAGAGAAAATAGGTTACTTATTAGACAACTGCCTGATATCAGCACACACAGAAACATGTAACCATGAACAGCATCCAGCAAGCTTTTGAGCTTTTGGAGCTTCCAATTTAAAAGAAATATTTCCTATACTTCTGTAATCTCCCATCAGACTAAGAGGCAGACCCCACAATTAGCAGAATAACAGAGGCAATGAACACTTCCTAACACACAGCCCACACAGAGACATTATCCAAAAAGCTCTGTTTAACCTGACAAGCATAACAGCCAATAGAAACAGAAGAAGAATATTATTTTATGTGCAGCAGAGGAAGATCTAAAACACATTGAGAAAAAAAAGAGACTGAAATTAATCATATGTGGAGGACACGGGCAAACTGCATGAGATATCAAAAGATAGGATAGGATGGCTTGGAGTGAGTTGGTTGAGTGTTTGTGTCCCAATTGGGTATAAAGGGCTTAAGTAGAAGAAATGGCACACATACCATATGTTAGTAACTTCACAATATTGTTTACTTTATCTAGACTGCGAAGGTAAGTTGTATAATAACTTTATTATAAGTTATCATAGTTATCTACTCTGGACACTGCAAAATATTCTTAAGAATATATACATGATAATTAAATATTTTGTGAGAAAATGTAAACAGTCTTAGAAGGTCCTTTCAAAATCTCACCATTTGCTTTATATCCCATTCCGAGAATGACTTCTGGAGCCCTGTAGTACCTGGTCACCACATAAGGAGTCATCATGAACCCTGTGCCTGCTGTCCTGGCCAGACCAAAGTCCAAGATTTTCAGGGTGCAGTCAGATTTCACAACTATATTGCTTGGCTTCAGGTCCTGTAGGGAGCACAGCAATAATAATCTCACATACCTCAGAAGTCAGAGTGGGTTCAGTGAGGAAAAGGGACATGCAAAAATCACTACATGGCACCAGAAGTAGTAGCACATGTATGTACAACGCCTGAGTTCAGAGTGAGCAAACCAAAAAAAAAACAAGAACATAAAATTTGTTCTTAAAGTTTGTGTGCAGTTTTCAATTAATGTTGCTATATACATAAAATAAACATCTCTTTACACACACACACCACTGAAATGAAAACAGTAAACATTTTCATTAAATTATAAATAAGTTTTCTTCTATTTCACAATCACTAAAGAAGAAAACTAGCGCTTGTAAACTTAAAGAAAAAAGATATAAATACCTAAGAAAACTATCCTATCTCGGAAACTGAAATACTTAGGCCATATTTAATATTACACTAGTTATGAATACCTAAGAAAACTATCCTATCTCGGAAACTTAAAACACTAGTTATGAATACCTAAGAAAACTATCCTATCTCAGAAACTGAAATACTTAGGCCACATTAAATGTTACACTAGTTATGAATACCTAACAAAACTATCCTATCTCAGAAACTGAAATACTTAGGCCACATTAAATGTTACACTAGTTATGAATACCTAAGAAAACTATCCTATCTCGGGAACTGAAATACTTAGGCCATATTAAATGTTACACTAGTTATGAATACCTTAGAAAACTATCCTATCTCAGAAACTGAAATACTTAGGCCATATTAAATGTTACACTAGTTATGAATACCTTAGAAAACTATCCTATCTCGGAAACTGAAATACTTAGGCCATATTAAATGTTACAATAGTTGTGAATACCTTAGAAAACTATCCTATCTCGGAAACTGAAATACTTAGGCCATATTAAATGTTACACTAGTTATGAATACCTTAGAAAACTATCCTATCTCAGAAACTCAAATACTTAGGCCATATTAAATGTTACACTAGTTATGAATACCTTAGAAAACTATCCTGTCTCGGAAACTGAAATACTTTGGCCATATTAAACATTACACATGTTTGGAAATAACAGTGATGGAAGGTATGGTTCATGGAAGAAGAAGTAGGGGGGTCGACTAGCACAAAGACACTCTGGGCATGAAAATGCATGTGGCAGGGGACAGAAAATCATTTTCGGCAGGCTGTGACGCGAACAACGTTCTGCTAAGAACCTACTTTATGATGATGCAATTAACTGAATGGAAGTGGTAAGGGGATTTATATTGCAGGCACAACAGGAAGCTGAGTCTGCAGGTTGACTAAAAGTGTTAACCTGCACCCTCACTACCAGGTAGTCAGAATGTGTCATCCAGCAATGACGTCATGGCACTCAGGGCATGTCTACTGTGTTCCGTCTTCCTGAGAATATGTTGAAGAGTGTGGCTCCAGAGGCAAGTTTGTGATGAATGCGTCCACTCAATATTCTACCACACATCTTCATATTAGTCACAAACTGCTCCACTGATTTCTTCAGTTGTAGATGCCCACATGACATCATTGATTTGTATTGCTTTGTGCAATATTTCCTTATGCAACAGCTGATTATTTACAGACATCATCATACCTCTTTTGCATCCCCTGGAGGTACTCTTGTGGCCAGACAATGAGACATTTAATTCCCACCTACATTGCCATGTTTTAGACCGACTGAATTTTGCGTGTGGGTTAGCTTTCCCTATTAACAGTGTCCCTCGCCACCAGGTGAACCCACTCCGACTTCAGAGGTACTTGTAATTAACGTCCCCAAGTCAAGGACAACAGGTCAACATATTAGTCCAGTTGTCCGGTGTAGGGGTTGAACCGCTAACCTTGGCATCAGCACACCAGATGTTTAAGAACACACATACTTATCCATTCGACCATGCGGACCTGCTGCTCTGATGATTTGAGTAAAGGAGTAAAGGACCCCTTTCCATGCCGTTAGAAATATTGGGCATATGGTGCTAGCCCACATGTGTAGGCCTATAAGTGATGTGGTTAATATGAGATGATTTGAGTACCAGCTATAATACAGGGCAGTCATTTATTTAAGCCACATTGGCAGAGTAGTTAGTGAACCTGCCAGACAAGACAGGGCCCAGATTCAATTCAAGATCTCTCCCCCCCCCCCCACCCACACACACACACACACACACATAATTCATAATTATGGCTTTGGGGTCAACGCAGCCTCATAAAACTGAGGTTCCAGACACTTCAGAATTGCCTGCGAAGGAAAGTCAATAACAGTATGGTGAGATTTTTAGTACAGAATTAGTTAACAAGGACAGAGCATATTAACTGTCTGGGACCTAGAGAGTCAGGGTCTGAATACTTACCCTGTGTATGATCCCAGCAGAGTGTAGATGTTTGATGCCACAGAGCATCTGGTACAGGAGGTAAGACATGCGTTCATGGTCCAGGTCCATCTGTATTACCTGACACAGGTTGGCATCCATCAACTCCATGACTAGATATCTGTACCACAAAATACAAAGCTGGATATTTTACCACAGACTAACACATCCTTACACCTGTCTCACATAATATGTTTGCACAATGAAGACAAACAATATAATGCACACTTTATTGCCTGGAATATTTTGTTGTATCTCGTTAGATGCATACTACAGTATCAAGTAAATATATAATGAAGTAAAATAATGAAACCTTTCGACCAAAATAAACAAAAACACATTGTCATATAATTAAATGTCGTTGCTGTTATTTTAAAGAGACTCATCATCATCCAGTGTCTCGCCGGCTGGTGTAGGCGATCATGCTTCTCCACAAATTGTGATCTACGATGCCATGTATCAATTCGTGTGTTGACTCCCTTCCGTGCCATGACAAAACTATCACGTTTTCTCACGCTGTCTTCCTCTATCTCTCTTTCCATAAATCTTTCCGGTTGTTACATCATATTCAAGTTTTTGTCTTTTCATAATGTGACTAAAAAATGATGATGCTTTTTCTGATGTTTGTGACAAGTTGTCTTTGAGTCTTAGCTTCCCTAAAAATGTCCAGATTGTTCATTTTGGCTTTCCAATTAATTTTCAGCATTCTCCTATAAAATCACATCTCCAAGGCTTCTAGAAATTTTTTCGCCTGCTTGCTTATTATCTAGGTTTTGCAGCCGTATATTAAAATTAGTTCTATGTAACATGCAAGTTTGCTGAGAGGCACGATTTGTCTTGGAAAAATACAGGGGTGGTTTCCCCTTGCCTTCTGCCAGTTTGTGTTTGGTTAACTCCACTAGCCTTTGTTTAAAAGACAAACCCTGCAAGGCACCAGGAAGGGGGGGGGGGGGGGGGGGGGGGGGGGGGGAAGAGGTTATATATGGCGCCTCTTACCAGCTGATGGCTATGTCATAGAGTTGTGAGGTATTTTATAGAGATAGCTGCCCCACCACCTAACTTGCCTCCTAAAGAGACTATCATGTCTGTTTGCTTACATGATTGCACTTTACTCAAAAGAATAGCTGATTTGCCTTTTCGGTTCATGAGTGCATTTTTCAGGAGACTCCTGGGAGTCGGCGCTGAAGCTGCGGAGTTCGTGCTTTGTGCGACACTTTCGGCAGGTCGCCCTGCAGTAAAACACAGAGCCATGTGAGAAAACCCGGGTCAATGAGGTCTTTCTGGTGACTGCCGAGTCCATCAACGATGAACTGTGGATTTTGTGGATGAATTTTGTGTTGGTATTCTGGCGGCGGCATTATGCACAGTGTACCTGTGCGGGCTGTTGGATTGCAGAGACTCCTGTCTTTTCCACTATTCACATTGGACAGTGGGGAGCATTTTGTGTGATATTCACTGGCACAGGAATGGAGCATAATGGGGACGACCCGTTGCCGTGAAGTTGGAACCTCGACTAACTAACTAACTAACTAGCAGATGTCTCAGCATTTCTTAATAATAACTAACTATAGTTAATATATAAATGGTCTCATTTTCAAGGTTTGCGGAATTCATTGCTACTCATGTAGAAAAGCCAACTTCGTGCAAACAATTGGTCAGGTTAAAATTATTGTTGTAGACAATTCAACATACTGTGAGAATGTGTGTTATATATTTCAGCTTGAAGGATTTATCTATCTTACTGCATTAGTTTATGTTGTGTGAATTCTGCAGCATGTTATTCAAATTCATTATGGGAAAACACTGTTTTGAATTTCAATATATGACAATGTGTTTTGTTTATTTCCGTTCAAAGTATTCATTATGCTTTTTTCTGTAGTATGCACCTGATGAGATGCTGCAAAATATGTCATGCAATTTATTGTTTGCGTCTTCATTATTCAAATTCACAACGAGAAAACATTGTTTTGAATTATATTTACATTATTTGGTTATTTTTGAAAGGATATTTAGTTAGATTAGGAAAAGGTCTTAGAAAACTGTGGATAAAGAAGAAGAAAAATACTGACATCTTACAAAACCTGAAGGTAGAAGAATACAGGCTCATACACAGCAACATGACTTGGAAATTGAAATAATGTAGTCATATTAAACAAAACAGTTGTTCAGAAAAAAAATTGTTGTCAACACAGAAGCCATAAACAATATGTTGCATGATTTATTGTCTGGCACATTTCACTGCGTCTTTTAAGGTGCATACTGCAGAGTTATATATCATTTGAAGTGAACAGATTAATACTTCAGCTGAAACACTTAAAACAGCTTATTGTTTGTGGCTCTTATGTTTAAATTCACTAAGGGAATATACTGTTTAGAAGACCTTCACTCAGGCATGCTGACTTAGTGTCTCAATGAGCATGCTCAGGAAGATAGAGATGGGTTGGATCCAAAGACAGTGGTTGGTGACTCTGGGGTGGTCATGGCTGGCAAAGATTAGTTCCATTTTTGTGCCAGGGCATGCAGGTGTACATGGAAATGAGCAGGCTGACTGGTTTGTGGGTAAGGCTACTCTGGAGGGCGGACGAGCCATGGATCAGGCTGATATACTTAATGCTGTATGAGAAGTAAGACTTTTGTGAGAACCAAGTGATGACTGTGAATCTGTAACCATGGTCAGACTGCTAGAACAAGTTAAAAGAGGTGTGGCCAGACAAGAACACTATGCAGGAAGCCAAAGAAGATTAATAAACCAACATAGAACTGGAGTTGTGAGCCATTACATGCTGCAGGATTTACTGAGGAGAGGGTCTGAACAGTTATGGACTTAATGGTTTGATGTGCAATGAGGATGATCTGTCGACTAACTAACTGTTTTGAAAAACATGGCTCCAGGAAGAAGAGATGGAGGTTGGTCATTACAGATATCTTGGGCATGAAAATGCATGAGGTAGAAGAAGTGGAAAGGGATCAAGAGAAAATGCATGAGGTAGAAGAAGTGGAAGGGATAAAGAGAAAATGCATGAGGTGGAAGAAGTAGAAAGGGATCAAGAGAAAATGCATGAGGTGGAAGAAGTGGAAAGAGATCAAGAGAAAATGCATGAGGTGGAAGAGTGGAAGCGGATCAAGAGAAAATGCATGAGTTGGAAGAAGTGGAAGGGGATCAAGAGAAAATGCATGAGGTGGAAGAAGTGGAAGGGGATCGAGAGAAAATGCATGAGGTAGCAGAAGTGGAAGGCGATCAATAGAAAAATGCATGAGGGGATGAAGTGGAAGGCGATCAAAAGAAAATGCATTAGGTGGAAGAAGTGGTAGGCGATCAAGAGAAAAATGCATGAGGTAGAAGAAGTGGAAAGGGATCAAGAGAAAATGCATGAGGTGGAAGAAGTGGAAAGGGATCAAGAGAAAATGCATGAGGTGGAAGAAATGGAAAGGGATCAAGAGACTTCAGCAGGCCAGGATGAAGTGATGTTCTGTAAGGGATCTGCGACATGGTGCTGTGGAGCTTGACTATGACAGTGGTGGCACTGTTGCCATGGCTCCTGCTTACAAAGGCAGCGGTTGGGGTTCAATTATCAGCAGTGATTTAAATTGTTTTCACTGACCAGTACAGTTCTTGGGTCAACCCAGCCTCCTGAAATGGATACTGGATAATTAAGAGATTTGCCTTTAAAGTAACAACAGCAAGGAAAGGAATGGATTACTTCACCTCATTATTATGTGACCTAGACTATGTGAAGGACTAAAATGTTTACCCTCCATTGGCAGTATCTGCCGTGGGACTATCAGTCAGAATATCAGCACTAAAGACTTACCCATTATTATTAATCTTAACATATTATCAAGCTTATGTGCTGGCTTTTTATGCTTTCTATATTTTAATGTTTAATTACAATAATGTTGGTCTCTTCCTTCGTTCTGACTTTGCACATTGCAGGAGACATGAAACAAAATATAAAGCCCTGAATGAGGTATCAGCTTGTATTACACATTCAGATAATCAAACAGAAAGACTGTTTAAAATAAATGTCAGATATCGATTGAATCAGAAATTAATAGAGCAAGCTTAGGAAATGAGCAAAAATGTGTAATTTCATTGGTCAGAAGGCTGGAAATGGGAGCAATATTTAACAGTAAAATATAAAAAGCACAATACCAGGGATGATAGTCTGATTACATGTTACATATTATTGCAGATAAGTCACACACCGAAACGTGTGAGACGTAAGATGGTGCATGATGGTCAAAATGACCACGTGTTCACATGTACCCACTGTGAACGAACATTTACAGCGCAAATTGGCCTTATCAGTCACATTCGCTACCACCATAGGTAAAAGTTATTATGCCTTTTTAAAGCACAAACTATCGTCTGTCAAGACGGCAAGGTGCCAATGAAAGAATGAAGTCTGATTACATGTTAAGATTTATATTTACAAAAACACAATTAAACTCTTACACACAATTTTGAGCTGAATCTAACTGTACGCATGTCTGAAATGTTAAAAAACAGATTCTTCCAAATGCGGTTTAATAGGATTAAACTGAACAGACACTGGTAAAAAAAAAACAACCCTTAGAAGTTCGGTTCAGTTGTGAATACATTAGCAAGCCCTAAAATAGTTATAAGATAATCATTAACTTAATAAAAACAACATATAGAGACGTGAGGTACAAAGTCTGCATGAGAGAAAACTAACATTGGCATGTGAGACAGAGATGCCTTTTTGTCACCCCTAATATTCTTACTGACTATAGACTGGACCTAAAGAGAAGAAGCCAGAAATGGAATTCGAAGGATTCCTCTGATAAAGTATCTTAATAATCTGGACTTCGCTGATGATATTGCCCTCCTGTCCTGCACACAAAATCGGATGCAAGATAAACGACACTGGATGGGAGGTCACATAAATAGGTTAAACAAATTCATAGGGGAATGAAAATGGGAATATATCAAAGCAAATAATAACTTGATCTCCACTGGTGAAACCTCATTTCAAGAATCATACACCTAAGTAGGTAGCAATGTAGAGGAAGATGAGGGAATAGATAAAGATATCAGAATAAGAATATAGAAGGCTAGAGGTGCTGTTATAGCACTAAGATATTTGTGGACAACTTAGAATACTGAATTCTAACATGACATCATTAATAATGTGTGGATCAGAAACAGAACAAACAACTAAATCGATGACAAACTACAAACATTCACTAATTAGTGTCTCCGCAAAACAGAAGGAATAAAATGATATGACAGTATAACCAATGTGAAGCTCATGAAGAGAACTAGTCAAACACCAGTGAACCAAGAGGTAAAAACAATACGCTGGCACTGGAAACAGCATACATTGACTCAATGATTGAGAAAACCTGAGAATTGTGTAACTAGAAGTGCAACTAGAAAGGCCGTTGTCTAGAATCCACGCGGCAAAAGAAACAGAAAGACCTAAAACACACACAGAGAAGAGAAGAGGAAACAGACATGAATAATATGGGGAGGACCTACGGAACCCCCGGGAAGGTTAACCCGGTCAACAAATGCCCGCAGAAGTCGGATGTGTCGGCCTAACAGCGCAAGAATGCAGCTCTGCTGTAAACAGGCACAACGCAATCACGTCCGGGAAAAAAAAACACTCTTCGGATGAACGCTGAAGAAGAAGAATATGGGGAGGACATTGCCAGAGCTGCATGGCATAGCTAAGGCTAGGAAGGTTTGCAATGAACTGGTTGAATGTATAGGCTCCAATGGGGAATAAAAGGTGAAAGTAGAAGAAAAATAATAAAGTTACTCCCTCTTCAAATGGGCAGCCATCAGTATTACCAATAGAATTTATCAAGAGAGGAAAGAACATTGTAATCTCTCACCAACCTCACTCTGACAGACACAAAGTTCTTTTCCTGGCTTCAACGACTTGAACGTCAATACACTGGACTTAAACATTAAGATAAACATTAAAACTTGGTCTTCCAGAGGATTCGACCAATACTTAGGAGATCAGAGCACCTACACTCATGTCTGGAATAAAATCACAATATGTAATGAATTTACCAGAACTGAACAGGCCACAGAAATTCCTTTCAATCAGCATGACTCAAACAACAAGCACACAAAACAAATACATTGGACAGCTAATTCTGGATCTAGAAAATTCAAGTACTATAAACATCTATGGTAGAAATATGATTGGTTGGTAGGTTACATTGAGCTTACATAGTACACATAATACTGCTTAAAAACCAATGAAGCCATTGAACAGATAAATCATCACAGGCTACAGAGAATGGAGCGGCAGGGAGTGACCTGAGGATCTGGCCAACACTCATTACCCCCAGGAAAGGCCAGACTGACACATAATCAGACAACAACTGGGACTCTTTGCTGGTTGTTGAAGATGAGGAAGGAGCACATATGGGTATGTCCTGAGTGTTTTGATCTTGGTTCTTGGACCCAGCTCAACTCATGTCTTCATGAATTGGCTGTACTCTTGTGGAACTTGGATGTTGATCTTCTAATACATCCATGGGCTTCATAGCATTCTACACAGAAACCACATCTCTGTGGTCTCCAGTTTCTTTCTACTTTGAGTCCATATAGCACACACAAGTTTCAACAACTCTCTTGCCTGGTGTGCCCTCAAATTTCTACTCCTTACCATGGCTTCTTAACTATGTTACATGTCTTAAGTTAGATTGTATCTCTTTAATCTTCATTCATTGCAACAGTCTAATTTGCATCTCTTTTTATAAAAAAAATATTAGTAAGAGTCTAGTTAGATTGCATCTCTTTAATCTTCATCTGGGAGTCTCCGTGCGAAGTGGTCAAGCTTTCAGACTCGGGCTCCGAAGGTTGTGGGTTTGATTCCGGGCCATGTTGTTCGGTTCATGAGTGCATTTTTTCAGAGACTTTTGAGGCTCGTCGCTGGAGCTATGGAGTTTGTGTTTTGTGCAACGCTTTCCACACTGTGGAACGAGACTCAGCCATATGGGATAAGACCCGGTGCAATGAAGTTGACCCTGTTGACTTTTAAGTGACTTTTAAACTTCATCTATAGCAACAGTCCAGTTTGTAATTCTTTAATCTTTATCTATAGCAACAGTCTAGTATGTATCTCTTTAATCTTCATCTGTAGCAAGCCTAGTTTGTATCTCTTTAATTTTCATCTACAGCAATAGTCTAGTTTGTATCTCTTTAATTTTCATATGTATCACCAGTCTAGTTTGTATCTCTTTAATCTTCATCTACAGCAACAATCTAATTTGTATCTCTTTAATCTTCATCTACAGCAACAGTCTAATTTGTATGTCTTTAATCTTCATCTACAGCAAAAGTCTAGTTTGTATCTCTTTAATCTTCATCTGTAGCAACAGTATTCTTCCCTTGAAATATGTCTGTGACTGCAATGTTGTCTCTTGTATGAATGTAACTGTCCTTTTTTTTTTAGTTCACTCAATGATCCATAGAGTTTATCTTCCAGTGTTGTCTTTCTAGGCCAGATGGCTTGCCTAGATATGTTGTATTTTGGGCAGTGCCAATCCTTCCTTAGCTAATCGATCAGCTCTCTCGTTTCCAGGTACTCCACAGTGAGATGATATCCACTGTGTGGTGGCCTTACGCTGGCTGCCAAATTCAGAAAGTAGTGTCCATAGTTCTGGCAATTTCCCAGATAGGAGCGCCTCGAGTACTGATTTTGCATCTGTCAATATCACCTAAGGTTGTGTACCATGACCGGTAGCAACACTCTAGTTTGTATCTCTTTCATTTTCATCTATAGCAAGTTTAGTTAGATTGTATCTCTGTAATCTTCATCTGTAGTATCTCTGTAATCGTCATCTGTAGCAATAGTGTAGTCAGATTATCAATGTACTCATCATCTGTAGCAACATTCTAGTAATAATGTCTCTCTGTAATCGTCATCTATAGCAACAGTGTGGTCAGATTGTATCTCTGTAATCGTCATCTGTAGCAACATTCTAGTAATACTGTCTCTCTGTAATCGCCATCTGTAGCAACAGTCTACTCAGATTGTATCTTTGTAATCGTCAACTGTAGCAACAGTCTAGTCAGATTGTATCTCTGTAATCGCCATCTGTAGCAACAGTCTACTCAGATTGTATCTCTGTAATCTTCACCTGTAGCAACAGTCTAGTCAGATTGTATCTCTGTAATCGCCATCTGTAGCAACAGTCTACTCAGATTGTATCTCTGTAATCTTCATCTGTAGCAACAGTCTAGTCAGATTGTATCTCTGTAATCTTCACCTGTAGCAACAGTCTACTCAGATTGTATCTCTGTAATTTTCACCTGTAGCAACAGTCTACTCAGATTGTATCTCTGTAATCTTCACCTGTAGCAACAGTCTACTCAGATTGTATCTCTGTAATCTTCACCTGTAGCAACAGTCTACTCAGATTGTATCTCTGTAATCGCCATCTGTAGCAACAGTCTACTCAGATTGTATCTCTGTAATCTTCACCTGTAGAAACAGTCTAGTCAGATTGTATCTCTGTAATCTTCACCTGTAGCAACAATCTACTCAGATTGTATCTCTGTAATCTTCACCTGTAGCAACAGTCTAGTCAGATTGTATCTCTGTAATCTTCACCTGTAGCAACAGTCTAGTCAGATTGTATCTCTGTAATCTTCATCTGTAGCAACAGTCTACTCAGATTGTATCTCTGTAATCTTCACCTGTAGCAACAGTCTAGTCAGATTGTATCTCTGTAATCTTCATCTGTAGCAACAGTCTAGCCAGATTGTATCTCTGTAATTGCTATCTGTAGCAACAGTCTACTCAGATTGTATCTCTGTAATCTTCACCTGTAGCAACAGTCTACTCAGATTGTATTTCTGTAATCGCCATCTGTAGCAACAGTCTACTCACATTGTATCTCTGTAATCTTCACCTGTAGCAACAGTCTAGTCAGATTGTCTCTCTGTAATCGTCATCTGTAGCAACAGTCTATTCAGATTGTATCTCTGTAATCGTCATCTGTGACAACATTCTAGTCAGATTTTATCTCTGTAATCGTCATCTGTAGCAACATTCTAGTCAGATTTTATCTCTGTAATCGTCATCTGTGACAACAGTCTAGTCATATTTTATCTCTGTAATCTTCATCTGTGACAACATTCTAGTCAGATTGTATCTCTGTAATCGTCATCTGTAGCCAACAGTTTAGTTTCTTTGCCAGTTTTTGTTTCTGGCTGTCACTATTTATCAACACTGCAACACATCCTTACTATTATCTCCCCTGGTGCCTACCCTCCCCTCCCCAAATCTTTGCTGCATGGCCTGGGCAGCTTCCTCCAAACTGGGTGCTTACAGCATTAGCTTAGCATTTCCCTTCCATAGGCAGGTTTTCAGCTTGGCTAAACCAGCCACGAACACAACACACAACGCCTAGGCTAACACAGATCACTGGATCAATAAGGCACCACACTGCCCCATTATTTCAACGTGGAACACATCGTACCACATGTTAGGTAAATGTAAAGTACTCCCCCCCCCCCCCCCCCCATATTCTATGTCTGGAGGTGTACTGGGTATATGGTACTAATCCCACATTTGTACAAGCCAACTGGAACTCCATGGAGTGATGTGGTCAATATAATACCGTCTTCGTTTACTTTCCCGAACACTTCCTGGTATACATTTTAGACTGAGTCAACCCGTGCGCCTAGGTCAATCGTAAAATAATATCCGCCTCCAGGGGGATTCGACTACATGACCCCGGGCCGGCGGGCAAGCGTGCTTGCCACTGCACAATCGTGTCTATTAACGCACACATTTCTTCTGTTTTAAATTCCCCCCCCCCCCCCCCCCGTTCACTAGCTCTGAACTCGAGCGTAGTCCACATTGGACTGATTTTATGTGTGGGCTAGCCTTCCCTATTACTAGTGTCCCTCGCCAACAGGCGAACAAACTCCAATTTCTGAAGTACTTGTAATTTACGTTCTTAAGTCAAAGAGGAGAAGTTAACATTTTAGTCCAACAATTAGTGAAGGGTTCAACCCGCTACCTGCGATCAGCACACCGGCAGTTTAACAGCGAATGCTCTGGTGAATTCAGTTACGCTGGTCTCAGATTTTAAGGTGATACGTGCCACAGTAACTCTCTACATCTCCAGTAAATTGTTTTTCATTACTGTATTTTTAATACTTGTTGACCCAGCCAGTTATTATACACATGCCTGCGCTCCCGCATACCGCGTTTGAAACACAGCTGCGGGCGATTTGGCACCAGACCGCCTTGTGTTGGTTTGTTTATGAAATGGTATGGGTGCCGCTCGTTCAGAAAGCAGTGGCAAACTACTGAACGTAAACGTGTCCAATGAATCACGAACAGCCAAGAAATGCTGGGGTTGACGGCTACGTACTATAGAGGATATGCAACTAATTACCCTGTCGCAGTTATTATGTTGCCTACGATAAGGACATGACAAGGCTGTACCAATACGAAAGAAACCACAATCAATCACATTACATTCAAAGAACACAAACGGAAAGTGAAAACACTCAACTTTGCAAAATCACAAATGACCCGGCGATATCGTAACTGAGAGGTTTAACCCGCTTACACTTTATCTTCTGACCGCGGCCTCGGTCAGTTGGACTTAAATGTTGATTTCGCGTTCTTGACTTGCAGGCGTAAAGTACAAAATTACAAGCTCTTAAGATGTGAGAATTCGTCTGAATATATATATATATATATATATATATATATATATATATATATATATATATATATATATAATATATATTATATAAGCAATGGCAAACTACTGAGCGTAATCTTGCCAAGAGATCAACATACAGCTGAAAGATGCTGGTGTTGACAGCTAAGTCCTGTAAGGATATGCTTAAAAAAAATATAATATATATATATGCCGGTCTCCGTGGCTAAGGTCTTGCGGACGCAATTGTTGAGCCCGCGTACCTGCGTTCGAAACACAGCCGCGAACGATTTGGCAGCAGACCGCGTCGCGCTGGGTTTTAACATGTTGGTATGGAGCAGGTCGTTCAGAAATCAATGGCAAACTACTGAACGTAAAATTGCCAAGACATCAACAACAGCAGTAAAATGCTGGTGTTGATAGCGATGTCCTGTAAATAGGATATACATATTTGTAGCCTTTGCTATCTGATCATATTTACATCGCTTGATCCGTTCACTCGCCTGCCATTCTTATCTTTCATTACCAGCAGCAACCCTACACCCCTACTCTTTGCTTCTGTGTCCACGCTGGTGCCTTTTCCACGAGGTTTAATTTTCCTTCCCTCTCCCCATTGTTTTGCCTGTCCTTATACTCTCATTACTGAGGTGCTCGGTCAGCTGACCTTATCACACAGCACACGGTTTCGCGGTTGGCGCTCACAATATAAATAACTTACGCTCTGCTGATGATACTGCCATATTAGCAAGCTCTGCTGATGGAACTGTCGTAATAGTTAATAGCAAGTGTGAACCACAATAATGGTAAGATATTGTGGTTTTTGAAAGTGGGGGAAATGGGCCTCAGCTTGAATAATAGTAAGACAGAAACGGGTCGTGCCTAAATGTACAATTAAAGTCAATGGTATTAATTTTGTTTAAGGACACACATTAAACAGTCTACTAAGCACACGGATAAATCAGATGAAAGATGTACTGCAGACTGCAGAGATAATTAAAGGAACGGGACAAACTAAAACTACGTCGTATAAAATAAAGAACGTCTTATGCAATAGAACATTGTCATTGAAAGTTAGAAAAAACAATACTTGAATCTTACACAGAAATAGTTTTAACATATGACTGAAACCTGCACAGATTTAGTAAGCAAGACAAAATAAATCCCCGGTCTTTAATAGTTTACAGAAGAATGCTGAAAATTCTTTAGGCAGCCACAATGAGTAATATAACCGCTTTGAAAGAGGCTAAGAAGCAAAGACAATTTATTATTAACATCAGGAAGAGGCAATCGTCATATGGACCACATAATTAGAAGAGAAAATCTAGAACACGTTGTGGCAACAAGAAATATTTGTAGAAAGAGAGATAAAGGAAAACAGCGAGAGAATATTCTTAACCTATTGCCATGGCACGGAAGCGTGTCAGCGCAAGAATTAATACATGAAGTTGGAGAACCAAGCTGTGGAGAAGCACGATGGCGTACACCAGTCAGCAAGGCACTAGATGACACACACACAGGTGTGTGTGTGTTCTGGGAAGGAAGACGGTATATGTGTAGATGTTTTGTTGTGTGAAGAAAGACACAGGGACTCAAGTTTTCAGCTATGTGTCCAGTTTTATCGTGTATGTTTAGTTTTTTTTTTTTTTTTTAAATTAAATGTAGCATTAGTGTCGCTTTCTTTTAGTTTGCTGCTAAAGGCTTTCTAGAGGCCATGTCCAATTTGTCATTTGCAATTGTGTACTTGTACAGCTGACTATTTCCACTTTCCATGTTTACTGATTTGTTCATTATATTTGTATCACATTTGACTCATTTTAAACAAATAATACTAATGGAAATATCACACCACAACCATAATCCTGCTAAGATCAATACATGAGACATAACCAGCAAACATGTGAAGATAACCATGGGTTACTTCAGCACACATCTGAGAAATCAACAGAGACAAATATACAGAATGGCACACAGACAGAAATGATCACGTGGACATCTATAAGAACTACAACTTCAATGGTTTGGCCATTGGAGGAATCATCTCCCCGTAATGAGAGACGCTCAAGAGGGCGTTCTATTCTCCAGCCCGATGGAGTATTAATGGAACAACTCCTGATCGCAAATGGAGAAAACACTTATCATATATCAAGGAGAGAGGGGGAGGATGGAAAGGGAGAGGGAGAGAGAGGGAGAGGGAGGGAGAGAGAGAGAGAGAGGGAGGGAGAGAGAGAGAGAGAGAGCCAGAGAAAGCGAACCTCAGAGAGAGAGAGAGAGAGAGAGAGAGAGAGAGAGAGAGAGAGAGAGAGAGAGAGAAAGAGAGAGAGCTAGAGAGAGAGAGAGAGTACATCAGTCTTCCGTTGCTTGGAATTTACCTATGATTGAAAGAATACACTGCAATCCCTTATCTTATATATAAATTGCGATCTCCGTCTGTCTGTCTGTCTGTCTGTCTGTCTGTATGTATGTATGTATGTCCTTTATTTGTTCGCGAACGGCCCATCCGATTGAGATGAAATTTTCTACACGTCTTCCTTTCATTCCAGAGCTGCCAACTGTGATATTTTTTTAGTGTCAAATCGCCTGCTTACTCAGTATTATTTCATTTTTCATTATAATTTCATATATCTCAGGGGACCTAACTCTGTAAAAGTTATTTCAAGGGGCATAACTTTTCTGTATAACTTATACTCATATTGTGGCATCGTTTTCAAAGATTTATAAACTCTTTGTCCATAGTTATGTACCGGCATATGAGTTATAATAAATAATGATACAATCTGTAAGGCATTTTCAAAGTTTTCATAAAAATAATGCACAATGCATAACATTGTAACTCATCTTTTTTTGCTTAAGAAGTTACTGTAGTCATGCAGGTGATTAGAAAGAGTTTTCATTAAAAATAATGGATAGTGTGTGGAAGGACATTCTTTTAAGTTACTTTTTTTGTTGTATGAATTTAATGAGAACTTATATGACTACTTATATGAATTAAATGAGATGCTCCCCACCAGGGACTGGGCGAAGCCGGACAGGGTCAGTGCCATACGGCGGCACGACCCACCACGAAAAGTATAAATTGGGAAATGGGAATTCCCCACTCGGACACGAAAGTGGACGTAAACAAATGAATCCAAGGAGAATGTGGACAACGTCAGTAGACAGCAACGGGAGACGCTGTGATTGTGCTGTAGAACAAGGACGTGTTTTTCTAAGGATCTGTGTGAGGTGACCTCTGGACGCGATGATATGAGCGTGAGACAGCTATGAGTCAGGAGAGGGGGATCTGTTGATGATAATACTGCAGTGAAGTAACCGGGCGGAAAAACCTAGAGTGGAATTACAGCTTAATATCGCATTCTTTATCGCCAACACTACATATGGGACATTACGGAGACACTACACACGTCATCATAGAGGAATAGAAGGACGGATAAGACAGCACACACCAGTCTACTGTGGGTATCGTTACAATCATATACCCAAATTTAACTCAAAGTTCGACGGGTGCACCATAACCGACTAGGTTTTGTCAGTCGGCCACAGACCGCGTGGTCTAGGTGCTGGTGTAAGTGCATTACACCATCGTGTCAATTTACCTGATATTGTGTTTTGAGGAGAACCTCCATTAATTGTCGACTGCAGAAAACGAATATATTCGAGCATTTGGAACAGTCGAGCATGGAATGAACATTTGGAAATTCGTAGAGGACACCGACACCGCAATTTTCTTAAGGCCAGTACCTGTTGTAATTGTCAATTGGTGTGACATTGATTTTGTTTTTAAAGTTTAATAAGGTGTCGTATTTTCAATTATGTCAAAATTTATTATAAATTAACAACCGTTTGTTTTGTATGATAAGTCAGTAGTATGTTATGTTGAATCTAAGTCTGAAAGTATTTGTTGTCGTGTTGAAACATTGATTGGTATTTTCGTCTCTCGTTAATCGTCTACTGTGACTATTGATTATCTAGTGTCATATGTATATATTTTTATATTCTCACATTATTTATATGGTTTACATATAGTTCATTCAGTATAAGAGTATCGTAATTGTGAGTAATATATAAAGTGTTTATCGTGTTGTCACTTAAAATTCAAAATTGATTTTGTCTTTTATGAATGATAATATGTACTTTCGTCGTACGTCAATCGTCTTTTGTCAGTATTAGTATTGGTCCGCTGTACTTATATATTTATATTCCTTATATTGAACATATTTTCCCATAATTATTTTGTGGCTTATATATGTCACGGTTCGTATAATGATCGTATATTTTGAGTGATATATTTTTAGGTGGTCGTCAACGTGACAGTATTTGTGTTAATTAAGTTGATATTTCGGGTCGACGTTGATACCACAGGACTTATTATTGAAGTCAATAGCTACTCTGTTCCGCGAAGAACCTTATTGTAAATTTGTCGAGTCTTTTCTTCTCTTGCCACTTCGCTATTTATTTCAGCTAGATAGCTCATTTTACAGGTAGGACAAGATGTCAACACTTCAAGACTTCATGGACATGGGTGAAAGGTCTGGTTTGACCGGTGCAGAACTTAGGAATTGGGTCATACAGGAATTTAGAGCTCAAGCTGCACGTGAGAGGATGGAACGACAGGAGAAACTGGCAACAGAGCAACTTCAAGCTACGCGTGAACGACAAGAACGAATAGCCCTGCAACGCGAACGAATAGAGTCCAGAGAAAAAGAAATAGCTTTGGAACGCGAACGAATGGTGGCTAAGGAAAAAGAGTTAAAGGCAAGACAATTAACCGTAGAGACAGAAATCATGCAAAAACGACTCACACTTGAAAATGAGAATATTGCAAAGGAAGCAATGTGGAAGGAGCGTATAAGACAAATGAAAGAAAGTAATCACACAAGTAAAGTATGTGCTACAGTAGTGAAAGAACCAAACGCCAGAGATTTCGTTCAGAAAGGAACTATAGAACACAAGTCTAACGAAACACTTACAAGTACAAATGCCCAAATTGAAACAACACAAGAAGAAGAAGAAGAAATTAAAGAAGAAAACACGCAAACAGAACAGGGTACATCAACTGTAGACATACGTGATAACACAACGGTAAATAATTGCGAATTGTACAAAGTCAACGAACCCAAACATGAAGAAATAACTGTTGTTACAAAACAAATCAAACATGATTACATGTTTCTCAATGACATTTTTGTTAAAAATCCCAAAAACAGAATGAAAGTTACACGCACTCAGTACAAACATACGTCGTTACAGCGTATGCATTACAGAAGATACACAAGACTGAAGACAATAACATTGTTTCAATCAATACAATGTACAAATATTGGCATGAGTGCAGAAGAGAGATTTTACAGGTTTGAAACAAAGAAAGAAAGAAAGAAAAAAAAATTGAATGGAAGAAATAAATAAAGGAAAATAAAATGGGATGAAAGGTTAGGGTCAAATCAACACATAATACACTACAGACACATTAGAATCTTAGGTCTTATTACTTAGTTATGCAAGGTATCACTTGTCAGAATTGTTCACACTATCTAATAATTCTATAATTCAACTTAGAAATAATTCGATTCTTTATTCTTTGATAATTATGTCTATAATAGAGAACATTACTAAATGTATATGAATATTGTTTAATTTCAAGATTTATTCTTGTTGAATATTATATTCCTGATTTAATTTTTTTTTTTTTAGATGTCTTGTATCTTTAATAGGTATGATTCTTCACAACTCTATGTCTGCAAGATTTTAATCAGTCAATCAGAGACATTCTCAGTCGATTATAATTAATAGAGGAACAGATCTATGTTATAGGTTCTTTAATGATATTTTAATGTTCTGTTCTTTTATGAGTGTTATAAAATTTAATAAACATAAATTCTAAACGCACCTTATTGAATAACAATGTTACATTAATTGACAAAATATATAATGTAATGTAAGATGTGATTTAGTAGATATAGATACACATGGTAGCAATTTTTCCATATTGACAGAGTGTATGAATGAATAACTACGCCATCGGAAGTATCTACTCAATGTGTGATCGCTCGGTTGTTCAAACATTGGTTATTCGGACACGGATTCGAGCATACAAGTATTGTAACTGTGAAGTGAACTTATGGACAGTGAACATTTTAATTTACATGTTGTAATTCTGTGGTTAAATAACAAATGTTAGTTAATTGAGTATTGATTAATTGAAATATTATAGTATGGTTTTGGGTTAATTAATCATTGTTCGGGAAAGTATTTGATTATAAGGTTAAGTCATTAGAATGAATCTCTAGTTGAATTAATTGTATTACGTGTCATTATTACATGAAGATCCATAATAATCAGTCATCGCTCGCAACATATCCACAAAAGTGAAAATATTTCTGAGGATTCTCGTGGAGCACATGTCACCCTACCCACAGATGGAAAAATTGTAAGAAGGAAAATATATGGAGTATACAATAATAACAGCAACGATAATCAACAATGAGGATGATCTACTTGGAAACCCCATGATTACCCTCGTCCGAAACTCATGGTAGTACCTAGAGCTAGGACACACTTATCTATTGAGACAAGGTAGGGACTAATATGTTTATTAGTTGGTCTGATCCCCATGATCAGCCACACGACGTCCAACGTTGGGTTTGGACAGGTGGGCGTGCCCGTCGTATAACTTTATTTTTTTAAGGGTAGATAAACAGGGACAACCAAGTACTAGTCTGTTGTTATTATAGTTATAGTTAGTTATGATTATACAATATATTTATACACATATAGTTAAAAGGAAAAAAATGTTACACATTTTTTTATCTGGGAGGGGGCATTATGCCATACGGCGGCACGACCCACCACGAAAAGTATAAATTGGGAAATGGGAATTCCCCACTCGGACACGAAAGTGGACGTAAACAAATGAATCCAAGGAGAATGTGGACAACGTCAGTAGACAGCAACGGGAGACGCTGTGATTGTGCTGTAGAACAAGGACGTGTTTTTCTAAGGATCTGTGTGAGGTGACCTCTGGACGCGATGATATGAGCGTGAGACAGCTATGAGTCAGGAGAGGGGGATCTGTTGATGATAATACTGCAGTGAAGTAACCGGGCGGAAAAACCTAGAGTGGAATTACAGCTTAAATGGAATCAGTGGATCAGGGCGTCAAGCAGAGCGCAGTAGACTGAACACTCATCGGTGGATCAGTAAAGTAGGCGCCGACCCTGTCTATAGGGGTCAACCTACAGGTCTACGTGAGTTTAATGTTCACATGTCTGCCACGGAATAAACTTCTGGTAGCGCTTTGAGATCTTGACTTGTGCCGTTGATTATCATTGTATTCAAGGTAAGGACGCAAGTTAATTCCTCGTCCTTCGTTGCTGTTTTGCATTATTACGAGTTGAGTGGATACCTCGACGGTTGCCGGTGTAGGCACTTCGAGGCAGTCAGGCAGACAGATAGACAGACAGACAGACAGATAGACAGTCGGGAACAGGAACTTATATGACTACTTATATAAATTAAATGAGATGCTTCACACCAGGAGCTGGGCAATGCCGGGCCGGGTCAGACAGACAGACAGACAGACAGACAGACAGACAGACAGACAGTCGGTAACGGGAACTTATATGACTACTTATATGAATTAAATGAGATGCTCCCCACCAGGGTCTGGGCGAAGCCGGGCAGGGTCAGCTAGTACCATATACGTCACAGCGTCATCGTGGCTGAGTATGAACTCTTTCTATTCCAAGTAACTCGCCAAACGTTGATCAATGACTCCTTAAATGACTGTTACTTCCCCGACAGCTCTCACCTTTACCTCTTTTCTTCTATACGTGTTTCAGATCTTCTGGTTATGCTAACTCCATGTCTCAGGCAGAAAAATTGCGGGTCTGAAGAATTTGTCATAATGACTTGGTTAGAAGAGTTAACATGTTAATATGGATAGAATGAGTTAATGTAACAGATAGAAGGGATCAAAGGAGTTAAGAAAATTAAATAATGTATAAAAATGTTGCACGTCCTTTGCTTTCTGAACGTCAGTGTTCAAGCCCAACTGACCGGTAAGTGGAAAGGACACAACCCCGCCGTCACGGCGAAAGGAAGTTTAAGCGTCAGAGAGATACATCACTCGGCCACGATGGCCTTCAAATCCTGCATAGATGATCCAGATTTGCGTACAGTAAGTTGTTTTCTAAGGTATGGTTCAGAAACACAGAGAACGACTATAGATCAATCAATCAATCGACCAATCAGGTACCGTCTCCACAATGTGGATCTGCCTCATGGGTCTCCAACACCGTCTCTCGCCTTGATTGTACATTCCTGTTAGACTGCTGTTCGTCCATCTCTTGATGTCATCTTCCCACTTGTAACACTGTCTTTAGCCTCTTCCAGGCAATCATTGTTAGTTCCTCTACCCACCCAGGGTATTCGCAATATTCATCTCAGATACCACGCCTCCCTTTCTCCAAGCTTTTTCAATTGTTCACGCTGCAAGATTTGCCGCCATACAGCCGAACAGCTTCGACATAACACGTCAGTACTCTCTTTCTGACATTCCCTGACTTTCAGAAAGTACAATATTAAACAACCCAGTGTACGTTGACACATGACCGATGTCTACGTGTGCGCATTTTAGATTTGGTAAACGGCCCGTGTACGTGGCCCACACACTGTCCACTGATTTCGCATTTCACATACAGACAGGAAACTAGGGAAATCAAGACGAAACAGATAACCGCTGGCAGGATTTTCGAGACGCTTTCTTTAATGCAACCAGGCGTTGTCCAGATAGGCCCGTGTATTAATGGGCCTTTTAAGGGAAGCAGAGAACACAAACAATGTGAACATACCATGCATGTCGTAAGAGGATTACAGAGGGCGGGCGCAGAGCTTGCTACACAACTTTAGCTGCAAAACCCAACCAGTCGTGAGATAGCTTAGGTAGAACTAGACAAGCGAACCAAGAGGCGAGGGTAAGATGCCGTGGCTGGATAAGACACACAATTAGAAAACCTGATAATAATATAACTAAAAGGCCTGTTTCTAGAACCCACAGGGCAAACACAATCCAACTGAAAACACACGGACAAGTGCATGAGTAGAGAAAGAGATGGACAAAATGTGGATGACACGGAGGGAACTGCAAGAGACAGTAACAGATAGGGAAGACTCGACATTCGTTGATAGAGGGCCTATTCTCCAATAGGGTGTACAGAGTTAAAGAAGGAGACCTTCCGGAAAGAATGAAGACCTAATAAAGTGAATGGTTCAGTGAAAGTTCAGAGAATCTTATACAAGAAAGAATAACGTGTTCAAAAAGCATATAACCGAGTACAAAACGCAAATCCGTTTATTATAAATAACTATTCCACAGTGGAGTCAGTGACTCTCACTAAAGTTATTGCTACGGCATATGTACCATTGACGACGCTTGCAGGGCGAGGTGAGATGTATGCCTTGGAGGCTGAAGATTAACGGCCTAGCACGTTTGTTTGCCGATCCCGCGGTGATGTGTTACAACATTCCCAGAAACAGACGTTTGCTTCAGTGACCTGGGATCCCAGGCCGAGTTAGTCTAAATTGGGTACCTGTACATTTTCTAGGGATTAAAGGCAACAAGAGTGATAATGGCCGTATACATGCAACGAAATGTACAGGTTGGGATTTTTTTTACAACCCCCAATAAACAAAATTCACATAAGAGAGAAAACTAACCACTCCACACAATAAACAAGGCCGACATCTTTATCTAAAGGAGACCATTTGGTAAGTGGCGGAATTGGTAAAACAGAACAGTCAACTGTCTGTCAATGTTTAACCTCATGCCATTGGCTCTTCGTAAGTGACGAAGCTGGTAAAACAATACAGTCAACTTTCTGTCAATGTTTACACAGCATCATATGCAATACACACAATTCCGCCGGTAGCTGGATGACATTAAAAAAAAAAAGTAAGGGCACGCCATGTTGACAGCCAGAATAATTCCCGCGCGCCGTGTAGTGGCTAAATATCGACGCTTTGGGAGAAAAATAGGGAAGTCATATTTCAGGAGCAGAAATAGCCCGTTGGAGATTGCTATAACCGATGTAGGTTAAATAACGAACTGTCATTGCATCATAATCGTCTTCTTTTCGTTTTTCTTCTTTGATTTTTCATCATATTCTTTCTTCTCCTCTTCTTCTCTTTATCCTCCTCCTTTTGCTTCTTCTTCTTAGCAACAACACAACCTAGAATTGAGAAACTAATAGTCTGCGCAAGATCAAAGATAAAAATAAAATATATATATCAATGCCAAAAAATAAAAAAATAAACAAATAATGACAACCGATAAAACAAATACTGTATGTTAAGAGATATATTTATTAATGGGGAGAAATGAGAGCGTGGGCAGTGTTGAATACTTAGCTTCACTGCTGAAGGGCGATGGAAGTGTAGTGATAGAAATCAAAAGAAGAACAAACATTCCCCTTCAAACACTAAAAGAAAGTCTTCAATGTCGAGAGGATCGACTTCAATGCACCGGGTTTATCCCATACGACTGGGTCTCTTTCCGTAGGGCGGCCTGTCCGAAAGCGTCGCACAAAACACCAACTCCGTAGCTCCAGCGACGACCCACAGGTGTCTTCTAGAAAATCATCCGTGAACCGAAAGATAACGCCCGAATCGAAACCACAACCTTCAAACACTAAAGCAATTAAAACCTTTATAGATTCTAACAGCCGGCACCCTGGCCGAGGTGTTATCAGCTTTCTCCGTTAATCCTGAATACTCTCGTGGTTGACGTGAGCGCACGAGAATTAGAAGTGGTTCGAGTCGCGCCAGTGACTTATGAGAGTATGGAGCCGGTCGCTCAGAAAGTCGTGGCGTGCTGATGAGCGTAATCTAGCCTAGGAATCAACATACAACTGAAAGATGCTGGTGTTGACCGCAATATCCTGAAACAGGATGGAAACGCGGGGAAAAAAAAAGATTCTAACAGAAAGACCAACAAACGACACAAGTGCCAAACGCATGTATACTTCCCGTGGCAATATACAGGTGTGAAACTTGGATATTGAACAAATCAGATGAAATGCACGCACATACGCGCCTTTGAGTACAAGTGTTACAGAAGCGTGTTAACCATTCATTGGATGGACACGAGAACAAATACATCTACCCAACATGAACTCAACACCGGAGAAGACTGGTTATTAAGACAAATACAATTCTAGAAAATGAAATATTCTGGGCATGTAACAAGACACGAATGTCTGGAAAAGATAACTAAGGCGAGGGTGTATCGGGACAGGGGATGGAGAGGATTTGTTGAGCATGTGATAGATAATTTACAGATGACAGCAACAGAAGTAGAGCACCTGGCACATGATAGAGCCAAAAGACTTATGGAAGTAAAGTTCAGCAACGGACAAGCCACTGGATGATGATGAATTACAAATATCTGTCCAGAACAACGAAGATTGGGATAGCTAATTGAATTACTTAGTGTCAGGTCCTAGATTTTGTAGAGATACCGTATAACAGTAGGCAGTACGATCTGCTTTCTGTTAGCGCCGAATGTTGGGTGGCACTCACCAAACCTGACATTCCACATAGTATCAACAGCTTCGGGCGGAGGGGCGCAATTATGAGGGTACAAATCGTATCCTACTGCGAGGAAATGCAACCTAGAGACTAAATGTCATGGCAAGGCAGACCAAGTCCTAAGCCTTGATAGGCAACTGGTCTAGGATCGAAGCTCCGACAGGCGGACAATTAGAACATTGCTTTGCTGATCCGACGACTTCTGCAGCTTGTCTTGTTTCAGATGTACTGATGTTACCTTTCCTCTGGAGTAAACTAGACAAGCCGAGAGAGAGAGAGAGAGAGAGAGAGAGAGAGAGAGAGAGAGAGAGAGAGAGAGAGAGAGAGAGAGAGAGAGAGAGAGAGAGAGAGAGAGAGAGAGAGAGAGAGAGAGATCGTGTTGCATGGACAACACATGGTCTCTACAATTCAGCCCTGGGCTAGCTGTGGAGATGTATGACTCCATCCCTAGACTTAACTGGTCTCGGGATCAAAGCGAGAGGCAGCAGTTACGAGTTGTAAGTCCTTGTCAGTTAACATTGGCAGGGGTGCAACGAGATTTCTCCTGACAGTGGGCGACGCCTACAGATGTCACTGATCAACTACCACCCAACTCAAGCTGGGCATCCCTCAGTCAGTTAGTTAGTTATGTTAGTTATCAGTTGGGGTATCTTTGTTGCACTCCGGACATGTCCATAGGTGCTCAGATCCTCCCCCCAGCATATGCATCAGCGTCCGGTGGCTAATAGTGCCAGTTCTGTGTTGGTTGACGAGGCGCTTTGTTTTCCCGATGTACCTCTCGCGTCTGGCTGTGCCGATTCTTACTCCCAGGTCTTTCATCCTGGAAAGCGATGTGGAATCACTGGCGTCAAAATCCTCTGTTCTCGCCATATCTTTAAGGGCGTTAATAACATCGGCACGATCCATGGGCTGGCCATCTACAGGGGGTGCGGAGCCAGCCAATTTATCAGCTCGTTCATTTCCCTCGACTCCCGCATGTCCCGGGACGAAGATGAAGGTGACTTTGCGGACAACAGACTTCCGCAGCGACTCAGTCCACTGTCTACGTACAGATCCAGCTTCGACCTTCTGAATCATGCTCATTGAATCACTTAGTACACACACGTTGGTGTAATGCTGTGATTCTAGCCATATGAAAGCCTGTGTAACTGCCATCACCTCCATCGTCATGCTGCTCGTGGTCATAGAGTGGGCACCACTGGATTCTTGAACTGTTCGGCCCGCTGAACGGGCTGTAAATGCCCACGCACTTCTCTGCTGCTTTACAACAGATCCATCTGTATAGATGAGCACTTCGGGGCTATCTGAGTGATCATAGATGAGCGCGTTAACCTCTGCATTGACAGCGGCAGGGTTCTGCTCTCTGCACCGTCTGTTGAGTGTGATAATGCAGGAGAAGGTACACTTAAAAGCTGGAGGCACCGGCACCCATTCCTTGCCGGGGTTGATACTGGTAAGACTGCAGACCTGTCCGACGACATCTTCCGCCCGACCCATCCATGATTTGCCCCTCTTTAGATGGGTGCTTGGAGCTAGGACTTCAATCTGCATAGAAAGCTGTAAAACCAATGCACAGGGTACTAAGAAGAAATATAGAAAGACGGCTGTGATTGATGCCAAGCTCAACCGTCTTAATACTGATATTGCTGGCTTGCAGGAGACTCACCCCTCAAAGGAAGGGTCACGCAGGAAAACAGTAGAGGGCAGGAAGAAACAAGAAATGGAGTGGGCTTTGCAGTTAAGAATTATGTACTAGAATGAATACAATTTCAGCTGAAGGTATTTAAAGACATATCTCTGCGCTTGGCAACCTCTTGTCGTGTTACCACCATTATCGCAGCATAAGCACCGACACTCATTTTCTCTGACGATATCAAGCATTCCTTCTTTGGGGAGTTAGACTTTATGATCAAGGCAGTTCCAAAATACGACTACATTTAAAGCTCAGTGATTTTAACGCTCGTGTGGGGAAGGATTCGAGTTCACGACCAGTGTGTCTTGGAAAATACAACATTGGTTGCATGAATTAAAGTGGACAAAGGCTTCTGGAGCATTGCACCAGAAACGACCCAAGTATCATAAACTCGTATTTTTAAACAAAAGAGTGGCAAAAAAGTCACACAGAAACACCAAAGTACCGACTACTGGAACCAGCTGGACCTCATCATCACAAGCAGACAATATATGAATCAACATGTGTTGCTTTCGTCAATCTCATAAATGCATTCGATTTGGTCTTTCTGAGGGTCTGTTCAATGTGCTAAAGAAGCTCGACTGCCCGTCAACTCTTCTGTCCACCGTGGAATCCTTCCACACAGACATGAAGGGTATAATAAAGTAGGATGGTGCATCTTCAGAAAAGTTTGAAATCAAGAGTAGAGTTAAGCAAGGTTGGTTACATTTCCTCCCCCCTCCTCTTTGGAATATAATTTTCACTTCTATTAAAATATGCCTATCGTGATCAGAATGGTGGAATATACGTTCACTCACGCTCAGGTTGCGGCCTCTACAACGCTCAGAGATTAAAGGACGAGACAAAAAAATAGAAGGGTACTGATCAGTGAGTTGATTTTTGCTGATGATGCTGCAATTACAACCCACTAGGGGAATAATTACGTCTACTGTCTGAATTTTCTAATTTGGTTTAATAATTAGCAAAAAGTAGTCTTAGATCAAGACGCAAATGGGGTACCATCAATCTTTATTGACGACGCAGAGTGGAGACAGTTGACAATTTCACATATCTCAGCAATACATTATTCCGTGGAAATGTTAATGCTATGAAACATCGAGATGAGGAACTAGATGCATTGGTTGCCCTTGTGTTCACAAATTATCCAGACTTGCAGCTTCTCCGGAAAGATAACGCACGTGCGCACACCGCATGTATTACGCAGCAATATCTACAGCAGAAGAATATTGTGACGATTGACTGGCCTGCCCTATCACCAGGCATGTCCCATATAGAACATCTGTGGGACGAGCTTGGACGCAGTCTACAGGCAAGGTTCTGCAGCTAATCTGCAACAGCTCGAAGCTGTTCTTACACGTGAATGGGACTCAATTCTCCGGATTTCCTTCAGAGGCGTGTGCGTTCTATGCTGAGCCACTGATAAACTTGTTTACAAGCACACGGTGGACATAACAGCTACTGAGGATAGTGTGAATGTATTTTTCTTATTGGCTTCATTTTTGGTTTTCTACCTTGCATGCACAGAATGAATTGAATTTTATAACAATTAAATGTACAAATGAATGACCAGCAAGGATTCACAGGGAAATGAGTAAAGATTCAAAATATGTAAACTTGCAAACACTTATATTTATATTTCACACTATGTTCCTGGAGTATACAGATGGTGCGTTTTTAATGCGCTTCAGTGTGTGATCTTTTTGAATAATAATAAATGACAGTTGTGGCAATGTGCCTAGGAGATCAATGTTGGCTTAATTAAAGCAACTTTACCGAACCAGTGTTCACACTTGCTAGACATTCTAATCCTGCATTTGACTGGCACCTTGCCGCCTTGACAGACGATAGTTTGTAAAAAGGAGTTATACCTCTCCATAACACAAAGCCTGGGCTGAATTTAGAGACCATATGTTGCCCATGCAGCACGATCCCTCTCTCGGTCTTGTCTAGTCTACTCCAGAGGAAAGGTAACACCAATACGTCTGGAACAAGACAAGCTGCAGAAGCTGCCGGATCAGCAAAGCAATGCTCTAACTGTCCGTCTGTCGGAGCTTCGATCCTAGACCAGTTGCCAAACAAGGCTTAGGGCCTGGTCTGCCCTGCCATGATATTTAATCTTTAGGTTGCATTTCCTCGCACTAGGATATGGCTTGTACCCTCCCACTTGCGCTCCTCCGCCCGAAGCCGTTGGCACAATGTGGGGTTCGGGTTTGGTAAGCGCCGCCCAACATTCGGCGCTAACAGAAGCAGGTAGTACCGTCTACAGTCATACGGTAGCTCAGTCATATCTAACCAAGACCTGACATCAATCCTGCATTTACTACGAATATAACAACACAAGATAGTAGGTGACGGGCACACACTAAGACAGAGAAGCAGCAATAAATATCAACGCAGACAAACAGCAAAGACGTATCTACACTTATGGGGGGGGGGGGGGGCGCGCGCGTGTGTGTGTGTGTGTGTGTGTGTGTGTGTGTGTGTGTGTGTGCGCGCGTGCGTGTGTATGTACAAGTAATCAGCTAATCAGTAAGAATGTTGTTGTTGTTGTTTGTCCATCAAGAATGATGATGACCATTCATTTCATCCAGTGGGGTTGAAGGTGTGGAGCCGTGGGTTCTAAGATGGCTGATAAGGCCTATTTTGGCTCGAAATGTTCTTTGACAATGTGGACAAAGAATGCTTGACGTCTCTGGAGGAGGATTTCCTGCAGTGGTTTTTCTGTCCTGCCTTTTCTTCACAGCTCTTGCAGTCCTGGTTGCCTCACATATAACTGCACCTTTGCGCAATGATGCACGCCACGAATTTCGGTCTCTGGCTGCAGCCTCCCAGGTGTCATGATGAATTCCAAAAGCATTCAGTGAAATTTTCAGAGTGTCTTTAAAACGTTTCCTCTGGCCACCTTGGGAGCGTTTACCACAACGCAGTTCGCTGTAAAAAATTCGTTTAGGGAGCCTGTGATCTGGCATGCGAGTCAAGTGACCAGCCCAGCGAATCTGATTCTTCATCAGTAGAGTGTGGATACTGGGTATGGATGCTCTTTCTAGGACTTCAATGTCTGGGAATCTTGTCTTGCCATTTAATCTTCAGTAGCTTCCTTAGGCAGACTGTGTGGAAGTGGTTTAATTTCCTAGCGTGTCGCTGATAAACAGTCCAGGTTTCACAAGCATATAGCAGTGTGGATAATACAACTGCTTTGTAGACTTTTAGCTTTGTTTGCAGGCTTATTCCAGTTCTGTCCCATACATTCTTGTACAGTCTGCCAAAGGCTGCACTGGCCTTGGAGATTCTTGCATTCACTTCGTCATCGATTGTGGCAGCTTGTGACACGGTGCTGCCAAGATAGGTAAATTTGTCCACAACACTTAGTCTATGATCATTCACTTTGATATTCGGCACAGTGTGATTATTCCCTGGAGCTGGCTGGTACATAACTACAGTCTTCTCCAAGTTGATATTGAGCCCAAAGTTAGCACAGGCATGTGAGAAAGCTGAAACGTTATGTTGCATGTCCGCCTCTGAGTTGGCGTATAGAGCGCAATCATCAGCAAACAGGAGCTCTCTGACTGTGCCACTGTTAATTTTGGTTTTAGCTTTCAGCCTTCTGAGATTGAATAACTTTCCATCCATACGGTAGTTGATGTCTATTCCAATGTCGTCGTTCTCGAAGGCATTCATCAACATGGCTGAAAAACATGAGGCTGAACAGTGTTGGTGCCAGGACACATCCTTGCTTCACTCCATTGGTGACAGGAAAGGGTTCAGACAGCTCACCATTTTCCTGTACTCTTGCCTGCATGCCGTCATGAAATAGCCGCACTATTTGGACAAACTTTCGTGGACAGCCATATTTTGCCATAATCTTCCACAGTCCTTCTCTGCTGACTGTATCAAAAGCCTTGGTAAGGTCAATGAAAGTGGAGAACATTTCACAGTTCTGTTCCTGACATTTCTCTTGCAGCTGCCTTGCAGCGAAAATCATGTCAACAGTTCCACGTTCTTTTCTGAAGCCACATTGACTCTCAGGAAGAAGACCTTGATCGAGATGGGCTGTGAGGCGATTGAGAAGAATTCTGGCGAGTATCTTCCCTGCAATTGAAAGCAAGGAGATGCCTCGGTGGTTGTCACAGGATTGGCGGTTTCCTTTACGTTTGTAAAGGTGGACTATTGACGCGTCCTTAAAATCTTGTGGCATGGTCTCGTTCATCCATATGTTTGTGAAGACTCGGTGAAGCTGCTCTGTTAGGACCGGCCCACCTGCCTTGTATATCTCTGCTGGGATGGAGTCAGGACCAGGTGCCTTGCCGCTGGAGAGTTGCTGGATGGCTTTGTTTATTTCCACTATGGTTGGCAGGTCATCAAGAGTCTCATTGGTGGGAACTTGAGGAAGGCAATTGATGGTTTCATCATCGAAGAAGGAAGTTGCATTTAAGATTTTGCTGAAATGCTCTGCCCAGCGTTGGAGGATTTCTTTCTTTTCGGTGACCAATGTTCCCCCATCTGCACTGAGGAGGGGAACTATGCCTGATGATGAAGGACCATAGACCGCTTTCAGTGAGTCGTAGAAGTTTTTCATATCGTGTCTGTCAGCAAAGCCCTGAATTTCATCAGCTTTGCTGCTCAGCCAGGAGTCCCGCATGTGCCGAAGTTTCTGCTGCACTACTCTCTGAATGTTCTTGAAAGCATCTTTTTTTGATGTTGACTTTGGGTCATTCAAATGTGCCTTGAGGAGAAGATGTTTCTCGGCCAGCAATTGGTTGATGTCTTCGGAATTTTCATCAAACCAGTCTTTATGCTTTCGGGGGGCTGGACCCAGGATTTCCATAGCAGTGTTGTAAATCGTGTCCTTTAGGGCTCTCCATTCTGTTTCTGTATCCTGTTTTGCTTCAGCATTGGGCTTGAGGCGGTCTTCCAGCATATTTTCAAACGACTGCTGCATTTTCTTGCTGTTTAGGCGGGTGACATTTAGCTTTGTTTGCATTTTTGCCCCTTGAGGACGCCGTGGTGGCCTGATGTGGATGTTCATTTTCGAGATAATGAGACGATGGTCTGTCCAACATTCGGCACCACACATGGATTTTGTCACTCGAACGTCTTGTCTGTCACTCCTCCTGACGATTACATAGTCAATGAGGTGCCAGTGTTTCGAGCGAGGGTGCATCCACGATGTCCTATTTCTCATGGGGAGACGGAAAATTGTGTTCGTAATCAGGAGATCATGTTCGGCACATGTCTGAAGGAGGCGGAGTCCATTGGTGTTACAATTTCCGACTCCATGCTTTCCAATAATGCCACTCCAAGAGGTGGTGTCCGTGCCTACTCTGGCATTGAAATCCCCAAGGAGTATAAGTTTGTCTCCTTTGGGAACAGATGTTAATACATTGTGCAGGTCCTCATAGAACTTATTCTTGACATCATCTTCGTTGGTCATAGTTGGTGCGTAGACACTCACAATGGTTGCGTGCTTCCTTCCATTCAGCAGAGGCAACTTCATGGTCATGAGCCTGTCGTTTACAGCCTTTGGAAATCCAGCTAATTTGCCGACCAGGGCCGACTTAATGGCAAATCCCCACACCGGATTGGCGTCTTTCCTCGCTTTTCCTTCCACTCCAGAAAAATGTGTAGCCGGCACCAATTTCACAGATTTGGCCTTCTTCTGCAAGTCGTGTCTCGCTCAAGGCTGCAATGTCGATGTTGTACCTGCCCAGCTCTCTCCCAATCAGTGCTGTTCGTCTCTCTGGACCTGACGCGCCGTCTCTGTCAAGTAGGGTGCGTACATTCCAAGTTCCAATTGTTAAGGGAATATGGTTTACTCTTTTAGCTTTGCTTGTTTTATCTTTCTTTGTATGTCGACCGCAGTTTAGGGTACCCACCAACCGCGGCTAGCTGGTTAGGTAGTGATGAAGCAGACAATGTTTAGGGCACCTTTTCTAGCCCCTTCCTCATGCTATGGAGGTGAGCAGTGTGTTCCTATAGAGGGCTGCTCAGTCGCTCAGGGGGCTGCCGAATCCCACTGCTGCTCCGGTCAGTAGAAGACGACCATATGGCCTGAGCCGCCTGTGTGCAGGTCTGCGACTACGGCTGCCAGCGTACCCACGCCTGCCGCTTTGCCGCTCGCCCATCGCCACAGGGCTTGAAGGTGATATGTGACGTTGGATGAAGAATGACTTGCGCGATGACTTGGATTAAAGTGAGGAAGAGTGATATGAAACATGTGATTAGCTAAATAACCCCGAAGTGCTTCACACCTCCTCACTCACAGTTTTAACACAGTTAAGCAAGGGAATACAGTCAATAAATGTAGCCAACTGTACCAGCCAATGTTGATTATTATGGTCATGTGACCCACTTGGGTGGAGAAAATGGTAAACAATAGGCCAATAAGTGTGCAAGGAGAACATTCTGTTAGCTTACATCAGGTGTAGTATGGTGCCGAGTTAATACATTTCGCCTATGGCTGGTCAGTATTGTACCATCTGAATGCTTGGCGAAGTGCTGCTGAGCTAAACTGCATGGAATATAACAGATCTGGGTTCCAACGAAACAGTGGTGAATGACAAAGATAAAGAGGAACCCTGCCAGGCCTGCATCCGAGAAAGTCGTCTAAATTACATTGGGCCATGTAGACCGCACTATGAAACACCTTAATTATAACCAAGGCGGAAGAAGCACGTTGAACTAGGTGGACATTTTTGTTTTATTTTGTTTCTACATATCGCGTCGGATCGGGTCAGATAAAATAGACACTGTCTGTGTAGGTCAGGTGGAAAGATTATCAACTGCAGCTTCTGATCCTTGGCTAGCAGAAATCAGATGTGACAAGGTGGTGTTTCTGGTGGGTTTATGTGTTCCATTTGTGTAACGAAGGTTGAAAGGAAAGGCCATTTCTGTGTAATTATCTTCTTCTGGGGGAAGGTGGACGCAGGACACAGAGGACGATTCTCATGTAGTGGCAATTGTATCTGGGGTTGAGGGAGATGAGCGTCAGGCACCGGAATGCGTGTTCTTCGAGTGATGGGTGGCGTTTCGTCTGGAGGTAAGAGTCAGTGCTGAAGTGTCCTACGTGCTTCTGCGTTGTGTTCTGTGCGGATATTTGATCCCTTTATCTGTGAGCAAGTAGCTATTGACAGCCCACTGCCTGTCTGACAAAAGGTCGTGTCCTCGTCTATAGACAGACAGATAGATGTGTGAATAGGCCATGTAGGGAGTATGGTAGGAGGTGAGTAGGTAGCCTTTCTCTCTCTCTCTCTCTCTCTCATACACACACACACCACACGCATGCGCGCATACATAATACATACATTTTCAATGTTATACATACATACACACGTGCATGCTAGCGGGCAGGCAGGCAGTCAGATAAGTGATTTACGTCTTGGGAGTGCTCTAAAGAGTTCTATGGGATTAATGCAGTCAATAAACTGAAATAAGAGGTGCGAATGTATTCCACAAACTGATGACATACACATTCACATACCGAAAGGGGAGAGAAAGAGAGAACGCGCGAGACAGAGGCAGAGATAGAGATAGATAGATAGATAGAGAGAGAGAGAGAGAGAGAGAGAGAGAGAGAGGAGAGAGAGAGAGAGAGAGAGAGAGAGAGAGAGAGAGAGAGAGAGAGAGAGAGAGAGAGAGAGAGAGAGGGGATACTCACACATCTTGAAAGTCCTCTAATGATTTCTGTGGTGTGAATGCATTCAATAAGCCAATGATCTGAAAAACAGTGAAAACACGATATCTGAATTACTTCAATCTACTCTTCATTCACTAGTTACTTAGTTAGTTAGTCGATGTTTCATCTTCACGGCAACGGGTCGTCCCCATTATGCTCCGTTCCTGTGCCAGTGAATATCTTCACTAGTTAAAGTTAAATGCGATATGCAGGTATATAAATAAAGATGACAAAGGGGGGAAATGAATGGCGGCTGCTGAATTCATATAGCAAATTTCATCATAAATGCTTAATATATCATTCAGAACGTATTTTATTTTCAACAAAAACAGTGAAAACACGACAGCTGAATCAATCCAATCTATTTTTAATTCACTGAGTTAAAGTACCATATGATATATAGATGTATAAATAAAGAAGACAACTGGTGGGAAAATGAACTGTGGCTTTTGAACTAACTGGCAAGTTTCATAGACAATTAACAACTCGTTCAAAACGTATAAGATTTTCTCAACAAAAATAGCAGGTCGAATACATTCACAAGAATTGATTAGCACTCACATAAGTAGAGGAAATAAAAAAAAAGGTTAGAGGACACACTAGACAACGGAACAATTTTAAATTACACAGTGGCAACTCTGAGATTCGAATTATGTGCACATCGTATAGTGTCGGTTTAGGGGAGTGACAGACATGGCTAATGAAGAAGTATGGGTGTCTAATTGGACGTTCTTCGATGTGCACTAGATGCCTCAGGGAAGACTTGCCATCATCTAGAGTTGACAGGTTCAAATCTCGATGTGGCCGCACTAATTTCAATGTTATACTGTCTCGGTGGGTCACACCACAGCTTTCAATGTTATAGTGTCTCGGTGGGTCACACCACAGCTTTCAATGTTATACTGTCTCGGTTGGGTTGGCCACAATTCAGCCTTCAATGTTATACTGTTTCGGTGGGCCACACAACAGCTTTCAATGTTATACTGTGTCGGTGGGCCACACAATAGCTTCCAATGTTATACTGTTTCGGTGGGCCACACAATATCTTTCAATGTTATACTGTTTCGAGGGCCACACAACAGCTTTCAATGTTATACTGTTTCGGTGGGCCACACAATAGCTTTCAATGTTATACTGTTTCGGTGGGCCACACAATAGCTTTCAATGATATACTGTTTCGGTGGGCCACACAATAGCTTTCAATGTTATACTGTTTCGAGGGCCACACAACAGCTTTCAATGTTATACTGTTTCGGTGGGCCACACAATATCTTTCAATGTTATACTGTTTCGAGGGTCACACTACAGCTTTCAATGTTATACTTTTTCGGTGGGCCACACAATGGCTTTCAATGTTATACTGTTTCGGTGGGCCACACAACAGCTTTCAATGTTATACTGTTTCGGTGGGCCACACAATATCTTTCAATGTTATACTGTTTCGAGGGTCACACAACAGCTTTCAATGTTATACTGTTTTGAGGGCCACACTACAACTTTCAATGTTATACTGTTTCGGTGGGCCACACAATATCTTTCAATGTTATACTGTTTCGAGGGTCACACTACAGCTTTCAATGTTATACTGTTTCGGTGGACCACACAACAGCTTTCAATGTTGTACTGTGTCGGTGGATCACACAACAGCTTTCAATGGTATACTGTCTCGGTGGCCATACTACAGCTTTCAATGTTAACTGTGTCGGTGGACCACACAACAGCTTTCAATATTATATTGTTTCGAGGGTCACACTACAACTTTCAATGTTATACTGTTTCGGTGGACCACACAACAGCTTTCAATGTTGTACTGTGTCGGTGGATCACACAACAGCTTTCAATGTTATACTGTCTCGGTGGCCATACTACAGCTTTCAATGTTAACTGTTTCGAGGGGCACACCCTA